>JAZDUH010000263.1:17105000-17217500 GCA_036419115.1 Scarus forsteni
CAATCACCTCAGTGTTTTTCATGTCTGTATCATTTTACTGATTTGATCTCCGTCGTTCTGTCCTTTGTGAATCAAGCCTGCATGTGTTTGTGCGGAGGTAAATATGAATCATTAATAAATATAAATGAATCATAAATAAATATAATGAATTATAAATAAATATAAATGAATTATAAATAAATATAAATGAATTATAAATAAATTATAAATAAATATAAATGAATTATAAATAAATATAAATGAATTATAAATAAATATAAATGAATTATAAATAAATTATAAATAAATATAAATGAATTATAAATAAATATAAATGAATCATAAATAAATATAAATGAATTATAAATAAACATAAATGAATCATAAATAAATATAAATGAATTATAAATAAATATAAATGAATCATAAATAAATATAAATGAATTATAAATAAACATAAATGAATCATAAATAAATATAAATGAATTATAAATAAACATAAATGAATCATAAATAAATATAAATGAATTATAAATAAATATAAATGAATTATAAATAAATATAAATGAATCATAAATAAATATAAATGAATTATAAATAAATTATAAATAAATATAAATGAATTATAAATAAATATAATGAATTATAAATAAATATAAATGAATTATAAATAAATATAAATGAATTATAAATAAATATAAATGAATTATAAATAAATATAAATAAATAATAAATAAATATAAATGAATTATAAATAAATATAAATGAATTATAAATAAATATAAATGAATTATAAATAAATATAAATAAATAATAAATAAATATATATGAATCATAAATGAATATAAATAAATAACAGATAAATATAAATAAATCATGAATAAATATAAATGAATCATAAATAAATGTTAATAAATCATAAATAAATCTGTAACATTCGGCAGAGTTAAATCATCCCTTCTTTGTCTTCCTGACTGAACAGGCCTTCAGCTCTCAGTCGGAGTTCTCTCAGCAGCAGACGTGGTACTCGGGCGCCGTCAGCAGCCAGGAGGTCGTGAGCGTGTCCCAGGAGAGCATGAGCGATGTGAGCGAGCGGTCGCCGCTGCACGATGGTGGTCTCAGAGCGTCTATTTCAGGTGTTTGACCTTTGACTGACGACCTGTTTCTCCGACAGGTGAAGTTCTCCGAGGAGCGCGAGTCCAAAGGAAAAGGGAGCTTCCCCGCCATGATCACGCCGGGATACCAGGCCGCCAAAAACGCCAACACTCTGGCCAGTAACGTGAGTTTTTACCGCCCTTGACCTTTGACCTCATGACCCACCTGAGCTCTGAGTCTGGACTCCGCCCACAGGTGGAGTACAAGAAAGGTCACGAGGAGAGAGTGTCCAAGTACACGACCTTCATCGACCCTCCTGAGGTGCTGCTGGCAAAGAAGCAGGGACAGCTGGTCAGCGACGTGAGTGACACGTTAGCATCGCTAATTAATGCTGCTGCGCTGGAGCAGCGGGGGTGTGGCAGAGGGAAGGTGTTTGATTGAGACCTGAGACCAGGGCTAAAGGTCGTTCATCCTGACCTTGTGCTCTCTCCTTCAGTACGCCTACACAGAGGAGTACGAGCATCAGAAAGGTAAAGGCAGCTTCCCCGCCCACCTCACACCTGGATACAAAGTGTCCAAGAAGGCCACGGAGCAGGCCAGTGATGTGAGTATGACCTCGTTAACCTGTCCTCAGTAACGCCCCCACCCTGTCCTCGTTAACACCCCGGCCCTGTCCTCGTTAACACCACGACCCTGACCTCGTTAACCTGTCCTCGGTAACGCCCCCACCCTGTCCTCGTTAACACCCCGGCCCTGTCCTCGTTAACACCCCGACCCTGCCCTCGTTAACACCACGACCCTGACCTCGTTAACCTGTCCTCAGTAACGCCCCCACCCTGTCCTCGTTAACACCCCGACCCTGTCCTCGTTAACACCCCGACCCTGCCCTCGTTAACACCACGACCCTGACCTCGTTAACGCCCCCACCCTGCCCTCGTTAACGCTTGACCCTGCCCTTGTTAAAGCCCCCACCCTGCCCTCATTAGCGCCTCGTTATGCCTCTCCTAGATAAAGTACCGTCAGACATACGAGCAGGAGATGAAGGGCAAAGCCAGCACCGAGGCTGCCCTGGCTGAAGCCGTGCACGCCCGGGAGAACGCAGAGAACTTTAGCCAGGTGAGAGACTGTTACCTGTCTGTTAACGAGAGTTTTTCATCAACCTGAGCTCAGAGGCAGCTATGCCCCTGTAGTCCGAAGCATGCCGAACAGACTGCAGTGCAATGTCCACAGTATTCTGCATTAAGCCAAATAAGGCCAGAATATGACATGTTTACCTGTCTCTGCTCACCTGTGCACCTGTCTCTGCTCACCTGTGCACCTGTCTCTGTGTCTCTCCTCACCTGTGTACCTGTCTCTGTGTCTCTGCTCACCTGTGCACCTGTCTCTGCTCACTTGTCTGTGTCTCTGCTCACCTGTGCACCTGTCTCTGCTCACCTATCTGTGTCTCTCCTCACCTGTGCACCTGTCTCTCCTCACCTGTGTACCTGTCTGTGTCTCTCCTCACCTGTGCACCTGTTTCTGCTCACCTGTGCACCTGTCTCTGCATACCTGTGCACCTGTCTCTGCTCACCTGTGCACCAGTCTCTGCTCACCTGTGCACCTGTCTCTGTGTCTCTCCTCACCTGTGTACCTGTCTCTGTGTCTCTGCTCACCTGTGCACCTGTCTCTGCTCACCTGTGCACCTGTCCTTGCTCACCTGTGCACCTGTCTCTGTGTCTCTCCTCACCTGTGTACCTGTCTCTGTGTCTCTGCTCACCTGTGCACCTTTCTCTGCTCACCTGTCTGTGTCTCTCCTCACCTGTGCACCTGTCTCTACTCACCTGTGTACCTGTCTGTGTCTCTCCTCACCTGTGCACCTGTCTCTACTCACCTGTGTACCTATCTGTGTCTCTCCTCATCTGTGGACCTGTCTCTGCTCACCTGTCTGTGTCTCTGCTCACCTGTGTACCTGTCTGTGTCTCTCCTCACCTGTGCACCTGTCTCTGCTCACCTATCTGTGTCTCTCCTCATCTGTGCACCTGTCTCTGCTCACCTGTCTGTGTCTCTGCTCACCTGTGCACCTGTCGTTTCAGATCGCGTACACAGAGGAGTACGAGCAGCAGCGAGGTAAAGGCAGTTTTCCCGCCATGATCACTCCAGGTTATTTTCTGGCAAAGAAAGCTCAGGAGAATGCAAGTGATGTAAGTATCAGGGCCACAATATAAGGTACACCTCTTCAACTGCTCATTAATGCAGGCCAATCACATGGCAGCAGCTCAATAATTTCATGTCACATAGAAGGGCACACAGTAGCAGGATGGAAAGGAAAAGAGACTTTAAATGATCATGTCCAACACTGATCATGTCCAACCCTGATCATGTCCAACCCTGATTATGTCCAACACTGATCTTGTCAACCCTGATCACGTCCAACCCTGACCATGTCCAACCCTGATTATGTCCAACCCTGATCTTGTCAACCCTGATCACGTCCAACCCTGACCATGTCCAACCCTGATTATGTCCAACCCTGATCTTGTCAACCCTGATCACGTCCAACCCTGATCATGTCCAACCCTGATTATGTCCAACCCTGATCCATCCAACCCTGATCATGTCCAACCCTGATTATGTCCAACCCTGATTATGTCCAACCCTGATTATGTCCAACCCTGATCATGTCCAACCCTGATTATGTCCAACCCTGATCTTGTCAACCCTGATCATGTCCAACCCTGATTATGTCCAACCCTGATCTTGTCAACCCTGATGATGTCCAACCCTGATGATGTCCAACCCTGATGATGTCCAACCCTGATCTTGTCCAACCCTGATCAGGTCCAACCCTGACCATGTCCAACCCTGATCATGTCCAACCCTGTTTACGTCCAACCCTGATCATGTCCAACCCTGATCATGTCCAACCCTGTTTACGTCCAACCCTGATCATGTCCAACCCTGATCATGTCCGACCCCGATCTTGTCAACCCTGATCTTGTCCAACCCTGATCATGTCCAACCCCGATCTTGTCCAAACCTGATCATGTCCAACCCTGACCATGTCCAACCCTGACCATGTCCAACCCTGATCTTGTCCAACCCTGATCCTATCCAACCCTGACCATGTCCAACCCAGACCATGTCCAACCCTGATCATGTCCAACCCTGACCATGTCCAACCCTGATTATGTCCAACCCTGACCATGTCCAACCCAGACCATGTCCAACCCTGATCATGTCCAACCCTGACCATGTCCAACCCTGATCATGTCCAACCCTGACCATGTCCAACCCTGACCATGTCCAACCCAGACCATGTCCAACCCTGACCATGTCCAACCCAGACCATGTCCAACCCTGACCATGTCCAACCCTGACCATGTCCAACCCTGATCTCATCCTTCTTTGCAGCTCAAATACAGAAAAGACCTGAACAGGATGAAGGGCACCTCTCACTTCCACAGTCTGACATCTGAGGACAACCTGACCCTGAAGAACGCCTGCAAGATCAACAAGCTCGTCAGCGAGGTGAGCTTTTTGTTATGTGTTTAAATGAACCTGAGGACCTAAAGGAAGACAGTGTAAGAATCTCCTTAAGACTAAATAACAGTGTAGACGTTGGTATAGATGATAGTTCCTCAAAAGTTTAATAGTTTAACTGACAGTGATACTTCCTTTCCTCTGATACTCACACCCGTGTTTCTGTCCAACTTCAGTCACAAATATGACGCGTGTCCACATGTCTATATGTCCATGTGTCCACATGTCTATATGTCCATGTGTCCACATGTCTATATGTCCATGTGTCCACATGTCTATATGTCCACGTGTTCACATGTTTATATGTCCACGTGTTCCCATGTTTATATGTCCATGTGTCCACATGTCTATATGTCCACGTGTTCACATGTTTATATGTCCACGTGTTCACATGTTTATATGTCCACGTGTTCACATGTTTATATGTCCACGTGTTCACATGTTTATATGTCCATGTGTCCACATGTCTATATGTCCATGTGTCCACATGTCTATATGTCCATGTGTCCACATG
The DNA here is from genome assembly GCA_036419115.1 of Scarus forsteni. Lineage (NCBI taxonomy): Eukaryota > Metazoa > Chordata > Actinopteri > Labriformes > Labridae > Scarus > Scarus forsteni. Next base: position 17,110,108 of record JAZDUH010000263.1, read on the forward strand.
TCTATATATCCATGTGTCCACTTGTCTGTATGTCCATGTGTCCACATGTCTATATGTCCACGTGTTCACATGTTTATATGTCCATGTGCCCACATGTCTGTATGTCCATGTGTCCACATGTCTTTATGTCCATGTGTCCACATGTCTATATGTCCATGTGTCCACATGTCTATATGTCCATGTGTCCATGTGTCCACATGTTTATATGTTCATGTGTCCACATGTCTATATGTCCATGTGTCCACATGTCTTTATGTCCATGTGTCCACATGTTTATATGTTCATGTGTCCACATGTCTATATGTCCATGTGTCCACATGTCTTTATGTCCATATGTCCATATGTCCACATGTCTATATGTCCATGTGTCCACATGTCTATATGTCCACGTGTTCACATGTCCAGGGTGAAGCCGTAGTCAGATCAAAGCTGAAATGTGGACTTTGTGTAAAAACTGTGGTTGTCTGAGGGCTGCAGAAAGTTTTTATCCACATATGAATCTGAAACAGTCTTTCATTCTCAGTCAGAGCAGGATAACCCTGTTTCCTGAGGACAGAAGTTTGTTAGTGGAGGATAAGAGTTTCCTCCATTCCCATGCAAACCCCCATAAATAACAGAATATCAGCAGAGTGTGCTAACGTCCATGAGGCCTCGCTTCATCATCACTCCTTCATGTAACAGTCAGTTGAGTATGGATCATTATTGATCAGGTGTTTTTCTAACTTCAGCTCTGTTTCTAACACAGATGAACGTCACAGTGAATCACAGCTCATTCCTGAACAGAGCAGACTGCATTAAAGAATGAGCTGTCAGGTTATTGTCATTGGAATGTTCTGAGGTGTAAGACATCAGAGGTGTATCACTGTGCATCCACACCTGTCTGAGCTGAAGTCAAACATGAATGAGGATATATATCAGGCCCACTGTGTCAGAGCTCTGCAGACATCAAGTCAGCCAACCAGCATTTTCTGCATCCCTGACATGCCGTCCCGGGGTTACAGCCTCTGCCAAGGCCACAGGACGTCCTGTCAAAATAAAGTTACCTCACCCAGGAGTGCCTCGATGAAGTCAGCGTTCACGGTGACGGTGGTCCACGACAGTGATGCTAGCTCTGAGGGCGCCCTGGTTCAGACTGTTGGTATTTTCAGTGTTTCAGGCTCTGACATGCTGGATGGTCCTGAGCTGGCCCTGTTGATCCAACCTCACATATTTCAGATTTAAGGTCTCTGCGTCTCCTGAGTGATGAGCGAAACGTGTCAGAGAAGCTGACAGATCGACAGAGACCACGTTAAAGTTAGCAACCAGCCTAAGCTCTTCGGCCTGTGGTGAAAAAATGAGAAATATGACCGAGCAGCTGCTCTTGTTTTTCTGTCTGAGCTCAGGTGGAGTACAAGAAGGACCTGGAGAACACCAAAGGCCACAGCATCAACTTCTGCGACACGCCGCAGTTCCAGAACGCTGCCAAAGTGGCCCAGTTCACCAGCGACGTGAGTTTGAGCCTGTCAACCATCAGCACTCGTCAGAGCCCTCAGAGTCGATCATTAATACAGCCATCGTTTACTTTAGTCTGACCTGTTTCATCTCTGTGTGTCTCCAAAAGAACAAGTACAAGGAGAAGTACACCAGCAACATGAAGGGGCACTACGAAGACTCTGGCATCGACAAGAAGACCATGCACGCCATGAAGGCTCGGAAACTGGCCAGTGATGTAAGAACTGTTTACTGACTCATCCCAATGTACATAAACAATAATACACATTCTGTTTATTATAATGGACTCATCCCAATGTACATAAACAATAATACACATTCTGTTTATTATAATGGACTCATCCCAATGTACATAAACAATAATATACATTAGTAGGGGAGAGTGGGGTAAACTCAGCCAGTGGGTAAGTTGGGCCATAGGATCACTTTATTTTGAAAGGCCACAGTTTCCAGGCTCTTTGTCATTGACATGTCTTCACAGTTTCAGTTCATAGCAAACATTCTTAAATAAGAGTTTATGGTTTTATTTTGTCTCTTTTGCATTTCTCCTTAGTGACAACAGAAGTAAAAAAAATGGCTCATCTTACCCCACTCTGCCCTATACTCATACAGTTTTGGACAAATGTCTGTTTTTAAGGTTTCTTAAACTCTCTCACTTTCAGAATGTAATAAAGGATTATTGAATCTGTGTCAGCGATGTCTTGACATTGGTTTCATGTTTCAGATTTCTTATAAACAAGGTGTTGAACAGGAGCAAGGTGTTGAGAACTCAGGATGCTAAACCAGTGAAAACACAGAGCTACCCAGGTGGCTCTCCGTAACCTTCTGTTGTACCAATCACTTCATGTATTTGAGCTCTATTTAACCACTCTTAAAATAGTTAACATGCTAAACCAGTGAAAACACAGAGCTACTGAATTACCAGTGTAAACCCAGTAACTCTGTTAAACTAGTATTAATCCTGTAGTTAGTGTTTGGAATCAGTGTAAACCCAGTATTCAATCGGTTTTACAATAAAAACACAGTCATTACTGTTGTGGTCCATTTATAAATAGAGATGTTTTTATCATATTAATCTAATGTTAACCCAATTATGACTATGTTTAACCAGTTTAAACCAACTAGTTCTGTATTTAACCAGTCTAAACCCAGCTGTTACTCTTTGAACCAGAAAATATGATTGGGACTTCTGTTACAACTGTATAAAATCAGTTTTTACTATATTAAACAGGCGTAAACACGTGTATCTGGGGCTGGGAAATTAATCGAAAAATTATCTGAATCGACATTTAGACCCTGTAATCGAAGTAATTTTGCTCATGTTGATTATTTTGACTACTTTCTGTGTGTAAGTCATGTGGCCGCGCCCCGGACATATAGTCTACGTTCACTTTTGCCAAGAGCGAAGGACACGCCACCAACATGGAGAAGACAAGTGGCAATCTATCAGAGGAGCTTATAGCCAAGAAAAATACTGTCTCCGTTATTTGGGCACATTTTGGATTCTGTGCAGAGGACATTGAGCAGAAAGAAGTTTAGTGTAAAAACTGCAGGAAGACCATGTCGACGACCATCGGTATCACCACTAATGTGTTCCAGCATAGCATAAAGTAATCGTTCATTAATCATAATCGAGGTAAGAGCTTCAATTAATCGTGATATTGATATTAGGTAATATCACCCAGTCCTACATGTATCCCTATTTTTTTTAGCCAATTATCTCCAAACCAGTTATTAGTTTATACAAAGAAACTCAGCTGTTACTCTTTTAAACCAGTTTAAATCCAGTCTTGATTTATTTAAACCATTGAAAGTCCAGTTGTAGCTCAAGAAGTTTGTTTAAATCCAGTTACTATATTAAATCAGTATCAACCTTGTGTGACTCTATTTAAACCAACAAAACCCTTCCATGTTCACTGTTTGCAGGTTTGAAAGGTTCCTCAGCAGCCAAAGTCCAGCTCCGGCTCTCTGAACACTTGTTTGTCTTATTTAGTGTCTTCAGGGCTTCACTGCGCTCGCTGCAACACTTCCCATCAATCAGAGCTCAGAAACAATCTTATGAAGGAAGAAACTTTTCTTTTTACTTGATTAAAGTGTCATATTTCTCCTTCTGGCTACAGAAAAACTACAGACAGCACATTGAACAGGTCAAATACAGTCCAGTGACGGACACGCCGGAGATTATTCTGGCGAGGAAAAATGCCAACCTGGTCAGCAACGTGAGTACTGGACCACCAAGGACTGAGAAACTAACCCTTTAAACACCAGTTTCATTAACAAGGTCAGTACACTGTCTGATTGGCTGTTTATGCCCTTTAGCTCAATTATAAAGCTGACTACGAGAAGACCAAACACCAGTACACCCTGTCTGAGGACCTGCCCCAGATTAGGAAGGCTAAAGCTAACGCCGCTCTGTGCAGCGATGTAAGTTCGAACATACGTGTGCTCGATCACACGGTTAAAGGAGAGAGTTCAGTCCTCCAGGGTTGATTCACGTCTGTCCATCACAGATCAAATATAAGGAGGAGTGGGAGAAGTCCAAGTCCAAAGCCTGCGACATCGGCGTGGACGACCTGAGCGTCAAAGCAGCCAAAGCCTCTCGTGACCTCGCAAGTGATGTAAGCACCCACCGCTCTGCTCCGCGACATGTAGACTGAGCTAACAGCCAAAAGTGTGTTCAGTCAAATATGCTGATTAAATCTGGCTTGTGTTTCAGATTAAGTACAAAGAGAGCTACCTGAAGAACAAGGAAAAGGCCGTGGGGGTCAACATGAGCGACTCCAAGACCCTGCACTCTCTGCAAGTGGCCAAGATGAGCAGCGATGTGAGAAGAGGCCTTAGCTGTGGGCGGAGCTTTAGCCATGGGTGGAGCTTTAGCTGTGGGTGGAACAGGGGCTTTAGCTGTGGGTGGAGCTTTAGCTGTGGATGGAGCTTTAGCTGTGGGCGGAACAGGGGCTTTAGCTGTGGGTGGAGCTTTAGCTGTGGGTGGAGCTTTAGCTGTGGGCGGAACAGGGGCTTTAGCTGTGGGTGGAGCTTTAGCTGTGGGTGGAGCTTTAGCTGTGGGCGGAACAGGGGCTTTAGCTGTGGGTGGAGCTTTAGCTGTGGGTGGAGCTTTAGCTGTGGGTGGAGCTTTAGCTGTGGGCCGAACAGGGGCTTTAGCTGTGGGTGGAGCTTTAGCTGTGGGTGGAGCTTTAGCTGTGGGCGGAACAGGGGCTTTAGCTGTGGGTGGAGCTTTAGCTGTGGGTGGAGCTTTAGCTGTGGGTGGAGTTTTGGCTGTGGGCGGAGTTTTGGCTGAGGGTGGAGCTTTAGCTGTGGGCCGAACAGGGGCTTTAGCTGTGGGTGGAGCTTTGGCTGTGGGTGGAGCTTTAGCTGTGGGCGGAACAGGGGCTTTAGCTGTGGGTGGAGCTTTAGCTGTGGGTGGAGCTTTAGCTGTGGGCGGAACAGGGGCTTTAGCTGTGGGTGGAGCTTTGGCTCAAGACTAAACTGAACCAGACCAAACCAGACCAGACTAAACTGAACCAGACCAAACCAGACCAGACTAAACTGAACCAGACCAAATCAGACCAGACTAAACTGAACCAGACCAAACCAGACCAAATTGAACCAGACCAAACCAGACCAGACTAAACTGAACCAGACCAAACCGAACCAGACCAAACTGAACCAGACCAAACCAGACCAGACTAAACTGAACCAGACTACCGTATTGACAAACAGCTTGTGAGACGGGGGAATCTGAGGGCATTTTCACACCAACCACATTTAGTGTGCACCAAAGAAGTTTTTGCCCAGGGTTTGGTACGTTAGTGTCAATGTGAATGCAACCACAGCACTTTGGTGAGCACCAAATCAGCCGGTCTGAGACCTCCATGAAGGGGTGGTCTGGATCCGCTCCATCTCCCTACATTTGGTGCGGTTTCACTGGTGTGAAACAAAGTGGTCTGAACCGATCTACTTTTGATGCATTACTTCCTGTTAATCCCGCGGTTGAATCTTTTGCTTACTCAATTTGTGGATTTGTTTATTCTGGTTGAGGATTACGATGATTTACGAGGGTCCAGAAGGTCGCTGATGCCATCTCACACGATAAAAAAACACATTTGAAGGAAAATGTAGAAGAGAGCGAAACGTAAACATTGGTTGTTTGGTGTAGGAAATGGTTACCATGGTAGCCTCTTCTTCATTCTCCTCCGTAGTAGGTTTGGTAACCAATTACGTGCATATCGCCCCCTGCTGTTTCAAACTGAGTAAATACACAAGTGGGTCCGGGCATGGTTCGATGATGCAAGCCAGCAGGGGAGGGGGGCGAACCCATGGTGAACCGCACCACAGCACGGTTCGAAACAAGTGGACCTAATGTGAAAACGCCCTAAAATGCCGAATCTCTGAGTTCTAGGACTTGTCTCTGCTCTGCTCAGTCCAGCTTAATTTTACCACTTTAGTCACTGTCTGATGGTCTAAGCTCACCTCTATGTTCTTATCATCAGATTGAGTATAAGAAAGGCTCCAAGGAGAACCAGAGCCAGTACAGTCTACCTCAGGACATGATCAACCTGAGCCACGCCAAGAAGGCCCAGGCCCTTGCCAGTGACCTGGAGTACCGCAAGAAGCTGCACGACTACACGGTCATGCCCGACGACATCAAGATCCAACAGGCCAAGAAGGCCTACGCCCTGCAGAGTGAGGTAAGACTCCAAAACGGCCTTTAGAGCAGAAAAGTTAGCCTGGAGGTGTCTTAGACGTCTTTGTCCCTCCTCAGAACCAGTATCGCTCGGACCTGAACTGGATGAAGGGCGTGGGCTGGGAGACCGAAGGCTGCATGAATATCACGCAGGCCAAGAAAGCTGGAGAGCTGCTCAGTGACGTCAGTGCAGCCATGTGTTCACGTGCCAACTCCAATGTAGTCATCTTCATAGTGCCCCTGCTGACCTTCTGACCCTTCTCCTCACAGACCAAGTACCGGCAGAAGGCAGACAGCATCAGGTTCACCCAGGTGGCTGACGACCTGTCCATCAAACATGCCAAGAAGAGCCAGGAGCTGCAGAGCGATGTAAGGGCTTTCACAGCAGGTATGTTCATTTAGACGAGGGTCAAGCTGAAGTCACATGTCTGATCCTGATCTACAGCTGGCCTACAAAGCAAACACGGAGCAGATGATCCACCAGTACACCATGACCAAGGACGAGCCTCTGTTCAGACAAGCCAAGGCCAACGCCGACCTCCTCAGCGGGGTGAGTGCAGGAGCCCGGTCACAGTGGGCCATACCGGACACGTTGGTACATGGCCTGTATGGCCCACTGTGGTATGTCGGTACGGACTAAAAACTGGCACGAGCCCGAATGATGACCAGGTTTCACTAAAGAACCACAGATTAAAGTTCTCAGTTTTTGATCCCTGATCTCTCGGTTTAAAACTTCAGCTGAGGATCAGTCCCCCTCGAAAGTGCGCCCCCATCTGGCAGGAGGTTGAAAATGACATGATGTGGCTTAGGCTCATGAAACCTGTTTAAAGTCACAACAACCACCTTAGTTTATTTCAGCATAGAACTCAAATGTTTAAGAAGCACCATGAGCTTCTCTGAACTTCTGGACCTGTATGTCTGTGGCAGTAAAGTTAAAGTTGTTGCTCGTCCTTCAGTTTCTGATGTTTGAAGATCTAAAGTGTTTTTGTTTTGAGTTTCCGGTGACTCAGTTTGTCAGACCAGTTGTTTTATTTTCAGTGCCTTGAAGAGACCACACGTAGAATATGATCCTGTATTCAGGATCTTCAGTAGTGTCTTTTTTAGCTCAGACACAGAGTCTTTCCTACATCTTCCTTTCTATCTGCTAATCTCCTCTTCTCGGTGGTCTTGTGTGTAGAAAGTGTACAAGAGCAGCTGGGAGCAGCAGAGGGAGAAAGGCTTCGAGCTTCGATTGGACTCTCTCTCCATCCTCACAGCTAAAGCCAAGAGAGACCTGGCCAGTGACGTGAGTCCGTCTGAAAAACCTCCTCGGTCTTCCTCTGGAGAACATCTGCAAACATCTGGAGGTGGTCGCAGACGTCTCAGGCTGATCCAGACCATAATCGTTTCCCACTGTCCCTGCAGGTCAAATACAAGCAGAGCTACGAGAAGAACAAGGGGAAGGTGATCGGCATCAAGTCGGTCAGGGACGACTCCCAGATGGCTCACTCTGCTCTGGCCACCAAGCTACAGAGCAGCCGCAACTACAAGAAGGACTACGAGGACACCAAGACCAAGTACAGGTGAGACCAGGTACAGGTGAGACCAGGCACAGGTGAGACCAGGTACAGGTGAGACCTCTTACCTGTGTCAGGCAGCAGGTACAGGTGTGTCCCTGGTTTGTTCTCGTATAACAGGAGCAGATTTCTGGGTAATAGAAACAGCACTGCAACAGTTACAAACCAGTTGGTGTGCTTCTGCTCACTCAGGTGTTGTTACCTTACCTGGACCTCCATCTTTACAGAATGTTTTTACAGTGCCCCCCTGACCCCGCTGGCCCTTTACTGCCCCCTGGTGGTTCAGTGGTTTAGCCTGTGGAGGCCCAGAGCCTCAGGGCTGCAGGTCAAGGTGGTAAATGTCGGCAGGAGCCTGATCCTGATGAGACTGTTCCTCTTCAACTGTTAAAAAGGATTTAAGAGAAGAAACTTGCAAGATGCAAGGAAAGGATGATATCAGCATAGGATATGTTTCACCTTGTCCACTAGAGGGCGCCAAACTGACCTGAAATAAAATCACTCAACAGGAGCTGATAAAGTTTTGTCTGCCATTTTTTTTCTTGATTCCAAAATTCATACTCAGTAATGTCTTAAGTACAAATCTGATCTGCACAATCCTCCACCAAAACATAACCACCTCCTCCTTCTGCCATGACCAGTGTTCCCTAAAGACTTCATTAAAATCTTTCCTGACTTATCAAGTTATTTTGCTAATAGACAAACAGTTTAAGAAGCATGAGCTCATGGAGGTCAGATGGGGTCGAGGTAGAAGTGGATGTTGTGAAATCTGCTTCTGTTACACCAGAAAAGTCAACAAAGTCCATCAGGACCTGGGTCGTCTTTGGAAACATGCACTTACCTTTTCTTGCTAACCCCACCAGTGTCCACCTGGACATGCTGAACATCAGCCACGCCAAGAAGGCCCAGGATCTGGCCACAGACACCAAGTACAAGACCATCCTGCACGAGTACACCACGGTGCCCACCGACATGAAGGTGGCCTGGGCCAAGAAGGCCTACGGTCTGCAGAGCGACGTAAGTCTCAGACTCAGCTCGTGTTTTCCAAACAGACCGAGCTGGAGCTCAAACTTGTGCTCTCCTGTGTGATCAGAAACAGTACAGGTCCGACCTGAACTGGATGAAGGGCGTGGGCTGGGAGGCCTCCAAGTCTCTGGATGTGCAGCAGGCGAAGAAGGCCGGGGAGCTGCTCAGCGAGGTGAGCTTTGGTACCCACCTGTCTGTTATCGTTCAGCATGAACACACAGATACCATCTCATCACAATAACAGGAGAGGACACGTAGAAACACCTCTGCTGCCGCCCTGCTTTGAATCTAAGACTGCCGTTTATTCATCTACCAAACACTAAACCACCTTCATGGTTTGTTGATGTATTGCACATAACAGGAGAAAAGCTGTTAAAAGTGCCCCTCTGGTCTATCCTGCAAGTTTCTTTTTAAGCCTTCTGGAGAGGGTCACGATGGCATATTTATCCAGTGAAAGAATAAGTCTGCAGTGGAGGAGGGCGGAGCTGAGCAGCATGTCTTGACCATGGCTTAGGCTCTCAGTGATGTTTGTGGTGATGTTCTCCTCTCCAGAAAAAGTACCGTCAGGATGTGAGCGCTCTGAGGTTCACCAGCGTGGAAAACACTCCCGAGATGGTCCAGGCCAAACGCAGCAACAAGCTGGCCGTCGATGTGAGTATATATGTGCCATCAGGAATAAACCATGGACTGGGCAGACTGACAGATCTAAACCTGGAGTGGACCGTGTGGGACCTGCATGGATAAAAGTTCTCCGTCGCTGCAACGGATTTCCGTCAAACGAGAAAGTTTATGTGTGTGTGTGTGCGTGCGCGTGTGTGTGTTTGTGTCTGTGTGTGTGTGTGTGGGGGGGGGGCAAGGAGCTGTCACTGTTTGTGATATTAACGGACTTTAATGGCAGGACGAAGAGCGGCCTCATTTACTGTCCAATCTCCGGAGCCGCACGAGGCTCTTAAGCCTACTTGTTGCGGCTCCCTGCAGCCCGCGGTTCCAGAGCCGGATGCGGCTCTTTAGCTCGGTGTCGCTCCATGCCAGTGATGGAGTTTTGTGATTTATATCCAATTAATGAGAATAGTAAGGTCTATTGTTACATTATGAAAATTTATTAAAAGTAGGGGCTTAGGAGGTAATGCAGCCCCCAACCCCCTACTACCACCACCGACACAAAAAATAATTTTCAGTCAAATGATTTTTTTCACTTTATCCATGGACCTGGTCCATGTGCTGAGTATGGTCAGAGTACCTGTGAGCAAGGCACCGAAGCAGTTTGCTCAGAAGGAGCAGTTAGAGTTTACTGATCCACCACCTTCTCCGTCAGTCTTCTGAACCGTCGACCGTCACAGTCCTGCAGAAGTTTCTGATGAAGACCACAAAGACTCTGATGATGGTCTGCTGCTTCTCCACAGAGGCTGTACCGCGAGAAAGGGGAGAACATGAAGCATCAGTACACCCTGAACGAGGAGCTGCCGGAGATCGTCCAGGCCAAGATCAACGCCGTGAACCTCAGCGATGTGAGCAGGACCTCTTCAGAACCACCATCTCTGTCAGAGCTGGTGTCACATGATCACTGACCTTCTGTCTCCACCTGCAGACCTGCTACAAAGAGTCCTGGACCAAAGTCCGCGATGGAGGCTACAAGCTGAGTCTGGATGCCATCCCCTTCCAGTCGGCCAAAGCGTCTGCAGAGATCCTCAGTGATGTGAGATTGATAAAAATCATAATGAACAATATAATAAATCTGAAACAGGAGTCTGTAGTTAATCACCATGAATCTGCTTATCCGACATCTCTAAACTAACATCTCTGTTTTTTTCAGCAAAAGTACAAAGAGCAGTTTGAGAGGAGCAAAGGCAAGATGATCGGCCTGAAGACTCTACAGGACGACATCAACATCGCCCACTCCGTCCACGCCACGGGCCTGCAGAGCGACGTGAGTCCCAACGTTTAATAGACTTCATATAAATGACCGAATGAGATTAATAATCTAAAATAGGTCAGATCTAGTAAAGAAAAAAATTCTACCTGAGACATGTCTCTGCTGTCTCTGTCTCCAGATTAAGTAGAGTACTGTCTCTGTCTCCAGATTAAGTAGAACATTGTCTCTGTCTCCAGATTAAGTAGAGCATTGTCTCTGTCTCCAGATTAAGTAGAACATTGTCTCTGTCTCCAGATTAAGCAGAACATTGTCTCTGTCTCCAGATTAAGTAGAATATTGTCTCTGTCTCCAGATTAAGTAGAATGTAGTCTCTGTCTCCAGATTAAGCAGAACATTGTCTCTGTCTCCAGATTAAGTAACATATTGTCTCTGTCTCCAGATTAAGTAACATATTGTCTCTGTCTCCAGATTAAGTAACATATTGTCTCTGTCTCCAGATTAAGTAGAGCATTGTCTCTGTCTCCAGATTAAGTAGAACATTGTCTCTGTCTCCAGATTAAGTAGAACATTGTCTCTGTCTCCAGATTAAGTAGAGCATTGTCTCTGTCTCCAGATTAAGTAGAATATTGTCTCTGTCTCCAAATTAAGTAGAACATTGTCTCTGTCTCCAGATTAAGCAGAACATTGTCTCTGTCTCCAGATTAAGTAGAATACTGTCTCTGTCTCCAGATTAAGTAGAATGTAGTCTCTGTCTCCAGATTAAGCAGAACATTGTCTCTGTCTCCAGATTAAGTAACATATTGTCTCTGTCTCCAGATTAAGTAACATATTGTCTCTGTCTCCAGATTAAGTAACATATTGTCTCTGTCTCCAGATTAAGTAACATATTGTCTCTGTCTCCAGATTAAGTAGAACATTGTCTCTGTCTCCAGATTAAGTAGAATACTGTCTCTGTCTTCAGATTAAGCAGAACATTGTCTCTGTCTCCAGATTAAGTAGAATATTGTCTCTGTCTCCAGATTAAGTAGAATGTAGTCTCTGTCTCCAGATTAAGCAGAACATTGTCTCTGTCTCCAGATTAAGTGGAATACTGTCTCAGTCTCCGGATTAAGTAGCATATTTCCTCGTCTCCAGATTAAGTAGAATACTGTCTCTGTCTCCAGATTAGGTAGAATATTGTCTCTGTCTCCAGATTAAGTAGAACATTGTCTCTGTCTCCAGATTAAGTAGAATACTGTCTCTGTCTCCAGATTAAGTAGAGTACTGTCTCTGTCTCCAGATTAAGTAGAATACTGTCTCTGTCTCCAGATTAAGTAGAATACTGTCTCTGTCTCCAGATGAAGTAGAATACTGTCTCTGTCTCCAGATTAAGTAGAATACTGTCTCTGTCTCCAGATTAAGTAGAATACTGTCTCTGTCTCCAGATTAAGTAGAATATTGTCTCTGTCTCCAGATTAGGTAGAATATTGTCTCTGTCTCCAGATTGAGTAGAATACTGTCTCTGTCTCCAGATTAAGTAGAGTACTGTCTCTGTCTCCAGATTAAGTAACATATTGTCTCTGTCTCCAGATTAAGTAGAACATTGTCTCTGTCTCCAGATTAAGTAGAATACTGTCTCTGTCTTCAGATTAAGCAGAACATTGTCTCTGTCTCCAGATTAAGTAGAATATTGTCTCTGTCTCCAGATTAAGTAGAATACTGTCTCTGTCTCTAAATTAAGTAGAACATTGTCTCTGTCTCCAGATTAAGTGGAATACTGTCTCAGTCTCCGGATTAAGTAGCATATTTCCTCGTCTCCAGATTAAGTAGAATACTGTCTCTGTCTCCAGATTAGGTAGAATACTGTCTCTGTCTCCAGATTAAGTAGAATACTGTCTCTGTCTCCAGATTAAGTAGAATACTGTCTCTGTCTCCAGATTAAGTAGAATACTGTCTCTGTCTCCAGATTAAGTAGAATACTGTCTCTGTCTCCAGATTAAGTAGAATACTGTCTCTGTCTCCAGATTAAGTAGAATACTGTCTCTGTCTCCAGATTAAGTAGAATACTGTCTCTGTCTCCAGATTAAGTAGAATACTGTCTCTGTCTCCAGATTAAGTAGAATACTGTCTCTGTCTCCAGATTAAGTAGAATACTGTCTCTGTCTCCAGATTAGGTAGAATATTGTCTCTCTCTCCAGATTAAGTAGAATACTGTCTCTGTCTTCAGATTAAGTAGAATACTGTCTTAGTCTCCAGATTAAGTAGAATATTGTCTCTCTTTCCAGATTAAGTAGAATACTGTCTCTGCCTCCAGATTAAGTAGAATACTGTCTCTGTCTCCAGATTAAGTAGAATACTGTCTCTGTCTCCAGATTAAGTAGAACACTGTCTCTGTCTCCAGATTAAGTAGAATACTGTCTAAATCTCCAGATTAAGTAGAATACTGTCTTAGTCTCCAGATTAAGTAGAATACTTTCTAAGTCTCCAGATTAAGTAGAATACTGTCTTAGTCTCCAGATTAAGTAGAATACTTTCTAAGTCTCCAGATTAAGTAGAATACTGTCTCTGTCTCCAGATTAAGTAGAATACTGTCTCTGTCTCCAGATTAAGTAGAATACTTTCTAAGTCTCCAGATTAAGTAGAATACTGTCTCTGTCTCCAGATTAAGTAGAATACTGTCTTAGTCTCCAGATTAAGTAGAATACTTTCTAAGTCTCCAGATTAAGTAGAATACTGTCTCTGTCTCCAGATTAAGGTGTCTCATGCTAAGAAGGCTCAGTCTCTGGTCAGTGATCAGGACTACAGGCTGACTCTGTCTTAGTCTGCCCCAGATTAAGCTGAGAAGCGAGCCTGTCTCTGTCTTCAGATTAAGTAGAAGGTCATGACCTCTGCATGGTCATCAAGAGATTATTGACATATGAAGCAGGATTTACTCCACCACAGCAACGATGATGATGATGATGATGATGATGATGATGATGATGATGATGATGGTGATGACGACTGTTAACCACACAACAAACACGGCAAGCGCAGGTGGCAGCGGCAAACCCATTCATTGTGTATGTGCTACCGACATGCAAAAGCGGCCCTGCAGTGCGCGGAGTTCAGCGGGTAGAATGTGCCTGCCACTGTGCTCCAGATTAAGTAGAAACTGTCTCTGTCTCCAGATTTAAAATTTTTCAATTCGGGCACAGTGCGCTGTGACGACATCTTAGCGCATCCAATAGGAGAGGCCAGTTCAGAAAAAAGTGATACAGAGCTGAACTGCGCTACGAGAGACGGCCTGCCTGAAGTTTGTCTACATGCTTCCCAGACTTTGACCAACTCGGGACAACAGGCTCTCAAACTGCTCCTATGTCAGCCTGAAGTACATTTGGAAGCTGTCTCCAGATTAATAGAATACTGTCTCTGCCTTCCAGATAAGTGGACCCACATCCTTCTGTCTCCAGATTAAGTAGAATACTGTCTCTGTCTCCAGATTAAGTAGAATACTGTCTTAGTCTCCAGATTAAGTAGAATACTGTCTCTGTCTTCAGATTAAGTAGAATATTGTCTTAGTCTCCAGATTAAGTAGAATACGTTCTAAGTCTCCAGATTAAGTAGAATACTGTCTCTGTCTCCAGATTAAGTAGAATACTGTCTCTGTCTTCAGCATTGTGTAGGGGCCTTTAATCAGATCAATCAGCAGCAGCTGCAGAGAGTTTTGCGTAGATCCCACCTCTTCCATGCCTCTAAGCCAATTACAGAGCAAAATTTTAGTCTGGCTGCTTGGGTGGCCAATCAGATTTCAGGGTGCCCCTGGTTTGGCTGTGCCTCTGCCCCCTCAGAGGGTCATGCCCCACTGTTTGAGAAACGCTTCCATAGACGGCTAATCCTGACCAATAAGATGTCTTATGGCCCTTTTCCACTTGCACGCCTTGGCCCTACTCTACTGGGCTCTACTCGATTAGCAGCGTGTTTCCACTAGCCTGGTACCTCCTTAAACAAGCTAGTTTTAGTACCTACTCCGCTCTGGTTCTAAGCGAGCTGAGTCCATACTAAAAGATGATGTCACCGACTGCCGGCTACTGATTGGTCAGACAATGTCGTCATCGATGAGTCATGAGCACGACGACCTAGCATGCTAGCGGTAGCTACCATTAGCTTTTACCTCGTCTTTTCTTTCTTTGCAGCTGGTTTGTCTGCATTCTCAGCTACCTGCAGCAAAAGCAGCACAAGTCGAGTAGAGTAGAGTAGGGCTAATGGAATAGGGCCAATATTCTTTCTCCTCTGGATGAATGATGGCTGTGATATTTCTTTGTGTCGCAGAAAGTCTATCGCTCTGACCTGAACTTCCTGAGCTCTGCAGAGCACAGATGCCTCAGCATCAATCAGCAGCAGCTGCAGGAGTTTTCGTAGATCCCACCTCTTCCATGCCTCTAAGCCAAGAACAGTAAAGTGTGTTTATGTGGGTCTGTGGTAGAGCTGGGCAGATAATCCAGTTTCAGGTGTAGGACACTGATGCCTCCAACAGTCGTGAAGACTGAAGAGTTATGGTCATAGATGTGCCACATCCATCAGTCTTTATTTAAAGATCATAACAAATGTCCTCCAAAGACTATTTACAGCAGAGCAGCTCAGTGTATCTTCTTATGAGTATCTTTATCTAATTTTATTTTTATTTATATATTTATGTGTTTCATTCCAAACCTGACGAAAACCCAGCTGAGTGAAGTACTTTATTCAGGTTGAAATGGACAGGCTTATCATCAGATTATTCATCTGTAATCTGCAGATTATTCATCTGTAATCTTCAGATTATTCATCTGTAATCTTCAGATTATTTATCTGTAATCTGCAGATTATTCATCTGTGATCTTCAGATTATTCATCTGTAATCTGCAGATTATTCATCTGTAATCTGCAGATTATTTATCTGTAATCTGCAGATTATTCATCTGTAATCTTCAGATTATTCATCTGTAATCTGCCGATTATTCATCTGTAATCTGCAGATTATTTATCTGTAATCTGCAGATTATTCATTCTCCTCTGGATGAATGATGGCTGATTATTTATCTGTAATCTGCAGATTATTCATCTGTAATCTTCAGATTATTCATCTGTAATCTGCAGATTATTCATCTGTAATCTTCAGATTATTCATCAGAGCTCAGAGATTATTTCATCTGTAATCTTCAGATTATTCATCTGTAATCTTCAGATTATTCATCTGTAATCTTCAGATTATTCATCTGTAATCTGCGATTATTCATCTGTAATCCATCAGTCTTTATTTAAAGATCATAACAAATGTCCTCCAAAGACTATTTACAGCAGTGTATCTTCTTATAATCTTCAGATTATTTCATCTGTAATCTTCAGATTATTTCATCTGTGATCTTCAGATTATTCATCTGTAATCTTCAGATTATTCATCTGTAATCTGCAGATTATTCATCTGTAATCTGCAGATTATTTATCTGTAATCTTCAGATTATTCATCTGTAATCTTCAGATTATTTATCTGTAATCTTCAGATTATTCATCTGTGATCTTAAGATTATTCATCTGTAATCTGCAGATTATTCATCTGTAATCTGCAGATTATTCATCTGTAATCTTCAGATTATTTATCTGTAATCTTCAGATTATTCATCTGTGATCTTCAGATTATTCATCTGTGATCTTCAGATTATTTATCTGTAATCTTCAGATTATTCATCTGTGATCTTCAGATTATTCATCTGTAATCTTCAGATTATTCATCTGTGATCTGCAGATTATTCATCTGTAATCTTCAGATTATTCATCTGTAATCTTCAGATTATTCATCTGTAATCTTCAGATTATTCATCTGTAATCTGCCGATTATTCATCTGTAATCTTCAGATTATTTATCTGTAATCTTCAGATTATTCATCTGTAATCTTCAGATTATTCATCTGTAATCTTCAGATGTCTCAGATTAGTCGGGACATCGATCAGTCTGATGTTCGGGTGTTCTGACAGATGACCTTCAGCTCTGTAGTTTTCACACCTGTCAGCTCCAGGATGTCTGAGTTAAAGTCTTTAGCACCGATGTGTGTCAGCAGCTGTGACCTTGACCCTGCGGTTTGACCTTCAACAGAAAAAGTACCGGCAGCAGCCGTACAGCTTCAGGCACACGTCTGTGGCCGACTCTCCGGACATCGTCCACGCCAAGCTGAGCGGACAGATCACCAACGAGGTGAGGACACTTGCCTCAGGTCCACAGGTCATATGAGGTCATATGAGGTCATACGAGGTCATACGAGGTCATATGAGGTCATATGAGGTCATATGAGGTCATACGAGGTCATACGAGGTCATACGAGGTCATATGAGGTCTGACTGCTGTGTTTTGTGTTCAGCGCCTGTATAAGGAGAAGGGCGTGAGCGACCAGCACAGCTACACCATCACGGCACAGAGGCCCGAGATCACGCAGGCCAAGATCAACGCCGCCAACTTCAGCGAGGTCAGGACTCTGTGCCAGCCTGCTGTTTGAACCTCTTACCTGTTACTGCACGTCAGTGATGGTGACTGTTGACTCTCCTCACAGGTCAAATACAAAGAGTCGTGGCACACTCTGAGGGCGCAGGGCTACAAGCTCACCATGCAGGACATCCCCTTCCAGGCCGCCAAGAGCTCCACGGGCATCGCCAGCGACGTGAGACTATAGACACGATGTTCTGGCAGCTTTAGACAGTCAGGCCAAAACTGCTGAGAAGGTCAAAAAGACCTCCATGTTATACACCTACAAGTGTCTGAGGGTCAAACATGGACCTACGGAGGTCAAAAATATTCACATTAATGTGATTTTACACACAACTGAGGGGTCAAAGGTCAAACAGGGACATATGAAGGTCATAGTTGTAATGTGTTGTAGACTAATGAAACGTTTCTGTCTACAGTATAACTACAAACACAACCACCTGATGGAGAAAGGGAAGCACATCGGGGCCAAGAGCGTCCTGGACGACCCTCGCCTGCTGCACTGCCTGCAGGCCGGACGCCTGGCCAGCGACCAGGAGTACCGCCGAGACGCTCTGACTAGGAGCGGGCAGTACCACCTGACCCCCGACACGGTCAACCTGGTGACAGCCAAGAACGCCCAGGCCCTCGCCAGCGAGCAGGACTACCGCAAGAAGCTGCACGACTACACGGTGCTGCCCGACGACCTGAAGGTCAAGTGGGCCAAGACGGCGTACAACCTGCAGAGCGAGGTCAGGGGTCAGGGGTCAGGGGTCGGGCATTAAGTCTTTGTGAGTAAAATGGCTGCTGACGTGTTTGCTCTTCACGCCTGCAGAAACTGTACAAGTCCGACCTGAACTACATGAGGGGCGTGGCCTGGGACGGCGTGGGGGCCCCTCAGCTGGAGTCAGCGAAGAAGGCCGGAGAACTTCTCAGTGAGGTGAGTTCACGTGAGTTCAGACGGAGCTCAGCGACCTGCTGCCCCCTCCGCCCACCTCCTGGCATGTCCCCGTCGCTCACACGCTGTTTGTCTCCTGCAGAAAAAATACCGCCAGCTGCCCGACAGCCTGAAGTTCACCTCGGTGGCTGATTCTCCGGACATCATCCACGCCAAGACGAGCTACCAGCAGTGCAGCGAGGTGCAGTAGAACTGTCTGAGCGACTGTGTCAAAGTAAGGATGGTGTGTGGTCGTCTAATGCGTTCATGTTCTGCAGAGGCTGTATAAGTCAGGCCGGAACGACGACATGCACAGGTACACCTTACACCCAGACGACCCAGACTTCGTCAGAGCCAAGGTCAACGCCCTGCAGATCAGTGACGTAAGAAACCTCCCACCAGTCCTAGAGGTCTAACTTTAAGCTAGCCTGACCGTGACCCTGTGAACTTCCTCTCATGCAGAAAGTCTACAAGGCCGGAGGGGAGCAGGTGAAGACGTCGGGCTACGACCTCAGGCTGGACGCCATTCCTTTCCAGACCGCCAAGGCCTCCAGAGAAATTGCCAGTGATGTGAGTGTTTTTAGTTTGACGCCAGCAGACGTGAGTTTGATGATCCTGCAGGCAAAGATAGACTAAAGGCTCCGCCCCTTTTACTGTCAAAGCATCTGAACAAATGAACAGAAGGGGGCGGGGCCTCTGTCATCACTGCAACAATATGTGGGCATCATTTGGTCTGCTGTTCACCAGGTTCACCCTGGGCCGCAGAGACGTTCTTCACAATCCTCCAACCAGGACATTTGGTCATTTATTCGCCGTCTGTTTGACTTCTAGCAGGACAGGGTTAGGATAACTCAAAACGCTCAAACTAAACTTTCAGGGAATGTCGGTCAGTGTACATGGAGGGAGTGACCGGCCTTTGGTGCTGATCTGAATCTGGATCCAGGGTTTTTTGCAAACCTCCTGATTTGGCAGTAGTCCACGTTTTGGCTGAGAACGTCAGATCCTTGGTGGGGGGTTGTGTTCTGTTTGCTTATGCAATGAAAACTAAAGAGTGAGAATGAATTACTGATAAAGTCATTCTTTAAATTTATGGTGAATGTCACGATTACTGATCTCCAGCTAAAGCCAGCAGCAGCATGCCTAAATAAGATGACAGTTCTCCCTTGAATTTACAGTCAATTCTCAAATGGAGCTCAGAACACAGAATATATTTTTCATTGGCAGTTCTTTCTGCTGGATTGGGGGCTGTTGTCTTTAATATTAAATTTCTGCTGACATTTTTATTTTTGTTATAAATCAGCTTTTTTGGACTTCACGCACATTGGTTGTTAAGTTGTTAAAATCTGAACCAATTCATTTGATCACATCAGTCAACAACTATAAGAGCACAAACCTCCACCAGCGTATTTCCAACGCTGTCTGGACAGTCCTCGTCAGAAATGTGGAAACTGTCTGATCTCACGCTGTTAACAAATCTTGGAAAAACTCCTGGATCCACATCTGGACTCAGATCGCAACCAAAATCTTACAGCCTCTTCTTTGTGTCCCAACTGATATTCCCTGAAGATCTCATTAAAATCTATCAGGCACTTTTTGAGTTGTTAGAGAAAATGTGAAAAACTGCCCTTTCACAACAACAGATTAAGAGAAAATGTCCAGAGCAGCATTCAGACTGTTTGTGGAGCTCATCATGTGTTGGTGCTGTTGCCATGGTATCAGCAGTCTGGTTGGACGGGTGGTGGAGATAGGACGTTTACTCGTATGCTTACTCTAAGACTTCAGCGACTCTATAACAAAACGTCTCCTCTCCACAGTTCCGGTACAAAGAGTCTCACCTAAAGGAGAAGGGCCAGCAGGTGGGGCTGCGCTGCGTGGAGGACGACCCTAAGATGGTGCACTCTCTGGCGGCCAGCAAGCTCCAGAGCAACCTGGAGTACAAGCGCCAGTCCAAGGAGGATCAGGCCCACTACAAGATCCACGCCGACCAGCCCGAGTTCCTGCTGGCCAAAAAGAGCCAGGCTCAGGCCAGCGACCTCGCCTACCGCCAGAAACTCCACGACTACACCTGTGACCCCCAGCAGCTCAACGTCAAGCACGCCAAGCAGGCATACAAGCTGCAGAGCGACGTGAGTCCAGGAGGAGCTGGTCTCGTCCCGATGTGTCAGCTCTGTGATTTATTCACTAACATCCCGCCTATCTCTCTGCAGGTCAACTACAAGTCCGACCTGAACTGGATCAAGGGGGCGGGCTGGACCCCTCCAGGCTCCCACAAGGCCGAGCTGGCCCGACGGGCGGCGGAGCTGGGTCTAGCTGAGGGAGTGAGCACGGACGAGGCCATCGCCAAGTATCAGCACATGATGATGGTGAGGACGCGTGAAGGACTGACGACACCAGCATGACGTGTCTGCTATTCAAACAGTTCCTGCTCCATCAGACCAATCACTGAAGAGGAAACTCCAACAAGAGCTCACAGCAGACGTCACGTTTTAGGAATGATGAACCTGGAAGCATGCTCCATAAAAACTCAACCATGTTTAGTTTTGATGTTTAAGCTTTAAAATCAGGATGGTTTGGTCAGATTGAGATTATCATGATGAGTTGTTAGATCTCCTCTGAGGTTATCATCAGCAGTAACCCCAGAGGCTGGCTGCAGGTCAGAGTTCAAACTGCTCTGCTTTATTTCACTATTGTGTTCAGCCTGCACTTGCATACTGAGGACACTTAGTAACATTAGAGAGTGAAACGACGTGTTAGTGACATCAACTGGGTAGAAGGGCGGAACTTCTTGGTGGAGCCCAAAGCTCCAGAGCACAAAAACCCTTACGTTCAGGGCCAGGCACTGGTCCAAACCCCTGAGATGAACTTCTTTTTCCTCCAAACCTTCATGATCTCATAACCTTCTCCACTTTGTGTCTCTCAGCTGCACCACCAGCAGCAGATGGAGCAGCAGCTCCAGAACCAGCAGACCTCAGAGGAGGTGGAGACCAGCGAGGAGGTCCACAAAGGAGTCAACATGGACGCCATGGAGGTACTCCACGTCAAGAGGAAGAAGACCATCCAGACCGTGCAGAAGAAGTCCACCACGACCACCACCTCGTTCAAATCCATGGAGAAGAAGTCCGGCAGCTCCTCTTCATCGTCCTCATCTGCTCTGCAGAACTCGGTGAAGACGTCTATGTCGAGTCAGGCGGCTGCGATAAAGAACGCCTAGAGCGGCGGTCTTTGTTTCCAGGCACCAGTGAAGCTTTTTAGATGTTATTTTATAAGGAGTGGTCTTCATATACGGAATGAACTTTGATACACCGCCTGTTGTGACTCTGGAGTTGCATAATCATCCTCACTGATCTGGTTTAGGTTGGGTATAGGTCTAATATAGGTTGGGTTTAGGTCTGGTTTAGTCAATCAATCAATCAATCAATCAATCAAACTTTATTTATATAGCACTTTTCATACAACATATCAAAGTGCAAAGAGCTTATGTCTGTTTTAGGTCTGGTTTAGGTCTGTTTTAGGTCTTGTTTAGCTCTGGCTTAGGTCTGTCTTAGGTCTGGTATGGGTCTGGTTCATGTCTAGCTTAGGTCAGGTAAAGGTCTGGTTTAGGTCTGGCTTAGTTCTGGTTTAGGTTTGGCTTAGGTCTGGCTTAGGTCAGGTAAAGGTCTTGATTAGGTCTGGTATAGGTCTGGTTTAGGTCTTTCTTAGGTCTGGCTTAGGTCAGGTGAAGGTCTGGATTAGGTCTGGCTTAGTTCTTCTTTAGGTCTGGCTTAGGTCAGGTTAAGGTCTGGAAAAGGTCTGGCTTAGTTCTTCTTTAGGTCTGGCTTAGGTCAGGTTAAGGTCTGGATAAGGTCTGGCTTAGTTCTTCTTTAGGTCTGGCTTAGGTCAGGTTAAGGTCTGGATAAGGTCTTGCTTAGGTCTGGTTTAAGTCCAGTTTAGGTCTGGCTTAGGTCTGGCCTAGGTCAGGTAAAGGTCTGGTTTAGGTCTGGCTTAGGCCTGGTTTAAGTCTGGTTTGGGGCTGGTTCATGTCTGGCGTAGGTCTAGTTAAGGTCTGGCATAGGTCTGGTTAAGGTCTGGCTTAGGTCTGGCTTATGTCTGGCTTAGGTCTGGTTCTGGTCTGGCTTAGGTCAGGGTAAAGTCTGGATTAGGTCTGGCTTAGGCCTGGTTTAAGTCTGGTTTGGGGCTGGTTCATGTCTGGCGTAGGTCTGGTTAAGGTCTGGCATAGGTCTAGTTTAGGTCTGGCTTATGTCTGGCTTAGGTCTGGCTTAGGTCTGGTTTAGGTCTGGCTTAGGTCTGGTTTAGGTCTGAGCTTAGGTCTGGCTCAGGCCTCGTTTAGGTCTGTCTTAGGTCTGAGCTTAGGTCTGGTTTAGGTCTGGTTTAGGTCTGGTTCAGGTCTGGCTTAGGTCTGGTTAAGGTCTGGCTTAGGTCTGGCTTAGGTCTGGTTCAGGTCTGGCTTAGGTCTGGTTAAGGTCTGGCTTAGGTCTGGCTTAGGTCAGGTTAAGGTCTGACTTAGTTCTGTTTTAGGTCTGGCTTATGTCTGGTTTAGGTCTGGGCTAGGTCTGGCTTTGGTCTGTCCTAGGTCTGGTTTAGGTCTGGCTTAGGTCTGAGCTGGAGGAGGTGATGGATCTTGAAGGTCTGATGAGACAGGACTCAGCATGTTTGTTTATCAGTGTTAATGCATGTGAATTGAAGGGACTCACAGAGGAACTGTAACCAAAGCTTGATTTGAGGTGTTTTTATTTTATTTAGACTCCAGAAACCAAGACCAGCCAGAGGCCTGAGGCAGCTTCAGGTTTAAAGAGAGACAGTACATTTAAGTTTAAAGTTAGTTTAGAAGAGCTGAGGTCGGCATACCAGTGTTTTTTTATTGTAATCTTTAGAGCAGAGGCAGACCGCTCACGGCACTTTGGGCCAGACTCAGGGAGGCGAGGCCTCAGAGATGGTTCTGCCCTCCATGTTGTCTGGCAGGTTCAGCTCGGTCTGGTTTAAACTCAAAGCTGTGCTCGGGGTTTGTGCTTGGATTTATGGCTGAAGAAATAAACATTCTTTTTAATGCACTCTGATCTCTGTTTTTATTTATGAGGAGTTCATCTTGCTCTTGATCCAGCTGACAAAGTTGTGGACGTTGGCGTAAACGCCGGGCTTGTTCTCCTTACCACAGCCGTCGCCCCAGCTCACCACGCCGCTGACGTAGTGCGTGCCGTTCTGCTCACACACCAGCGGTCCGCCAGAGTCACCCTGAAAGATAAAATAATAACAATGTTTGATTAATGAGATCAGAGGTGTGCAGATCCCCTCTGGAAACCACGCCCACCTGGCAGCTGTCGGTGCCCCCCTTCAGGATCCCGGCGCAGAACATGCTGTTGTCGATCACGCTGCCGTAAACATTGGGGAGTCTGCATTTCCCCTCAGAGATCACGAACACGCGAGCGTTCAGCAGCTGGCTGCTGTATCGCTCTAGAAAGAGGGAGAGGGGTCAGGGGTCAAATCCAGGAACAGGAAGTGGACTTCAACCATCATCTGTACTGCTGCTCCCTGAGGAGGTCAGGGAGGCCATAGCCCATCCTGAAGTCATCGGTATTCAGCAACATGGTGTACCGTGAGAAACGCTGTGGCCAATCAGCCAGACCAAGGACTAGACTTTAGACTTTTGACCTACAACTACATTTTAGACTAAGGTTTTAGACCTTAGACCTGAGACTACATTTTAGACCAAGGTTTTAGGCCTTAGACCTAAGAATAGACTTTATGTTGTTCAAAGGTTCTGGGAGCAAGTCCTTCCTGCTAACCCTTTCCCTCAAGTCATCCCCCCTCTCTCTATCCCCGTCCATCTGTGGACATGTTTTATAGCCCATAAATAAATGTGAATGAAACAAAGTGAATAAAGGTTTACGGAATTCGGTGGCCCCCCATCCAGAGACCACACACTCCTTTCCTGGGGGGAAGATGTGCTCAGGGAGGCAGGCAGCCCTGACGTAGCGGCTCTCTGTGGCGCAGAGCTGATCAGCCTTGGGTGTCAGTTTAAGCAGAGCTACAGGAGATAGGAGAGCGATTCAGATTACGGTCACATCCACAAAAAATGATGTTTTTAACAACCCTGACGGACCAATGTCATTGTAGAGAGCATACGGGAGCTCCCTGTAGTTTTCATGGACGATGGTCTCTAACACGGGGATGGTCTGGTCCATCACCTCGTCCTTGTCCAGGTTCACACCTCCCAGAACCACCTGGTACTCTTTACTATTAGAGCTAACAGGAAGAGATGCAGACAGGTGAGGGCAGGAACATGAATAAAGACAGACATATTCAAAAACATTAGATAAGACATAGGAACAGATGCAGACAGATAAGGGCACAAACATGAATTCTGACAGACATTCAGACAGATTAGAGCTCACATAGGGACAGATGCGGGGGGGGGGGGGGGGGGGGGGGGGGGAGGAACATGAATAAAAACAGACAAAATCAGAAACATCAGAGATGACATATGAACAGATCCAGACCAGTGAGGGGAGGAACATGAATAATGACAAACATAAATCATATACTGTATATTAGAGATGACATAGGAACAGATGCAGACAGGTGAGGGCGGAACCATGAATAATGACAAACATAAATCATATACTGTATAATAGAGATGACATAGGAACAGATGCAGACAGTTGAGGGCAGGACCATGAACAATGACAAACATAAATCATATACTGTATATTAGAGATGACATAGGAACAGATGCAGACAGTTGAGGGCAGGACCATGAACAATGACAAACATAAATCATATACTGTATAATAGAGATGACATAGGAACAGATGCAGACAGTTGAGGGCAGGACCATGAATAATGACAAACAAATCATATACTGTATATTAGAGATGACATAGGAACAGATGCAGACAGTTGAGGGCAGGACCATGAACAATGACAAACATAAATCATATGCTGTATATTAGAGATGACATAGGAACAGATGCAGACAGGTGAGGGCAGGACCATGAATAATGACAAACATAAATCATATACTGTATATTAGAGATGACATAGGAACAGATGCAGACAGGTGAGAACAGGTGTGTCATACATGCAGTGGGCGGCGGTGAGGACCCAACAGGAGGACAGCAGGATCCCTCCACAGCAGTGGCTGTAGGGGGATGAGGAGCCCTTGAGTCGGTCCTGCAGAGAGACCTGCCACGGGTGAGCTCCAGGGAAAGACTTGGTGCCTCCAAAGATCCGGCTGGTCTTGGTGGGCTCGGTGACGTTGCCAATCCTCCCACACTGGTTGAACATGGCGGGCTCTGGGGCTGGGTCCACGGGAGGGGGAGGGGGAAGGGTGGCTGTGAGACCAGAGGGGGGCACAGTGTGAATGGGAGGGGGACATGTACTCTGTGTTATGTGGGTGATGGTGGTGGAGGGGACCTTGAGAGCACTGGTTGATCTTGCAGTAGTCCCAGTCCAGCCTGGTCCCGTTGTTTTTGTTTTTGAAGTAGCACCAGGGTTTGTCGTCTTGGTCTGGATTCCTGAAACATTAGTGACATACATGATGGGAAAATCTGAATTATTGTTTTAATCCAGCTGGATCTGTGCACCACCTTATTGTACTGATTGATTCATTTGTGTTTAAAAAATAACAAGAATAAATAAAAAGGAGGTGAATGCTGAAGACTTCATATGAAGACAGAAACAGACTTTGGACTTGCTACTGGACTGTGATGGAAGAATTTGGATGCCGCATCTGTGTGGTTGTGGACTAATTAAATATTTATTCTATTAAATTAAAACTTATTTTCTTAACTTTTAAATTTGTTTATACAGATACATTTTTTGTTTGTGTTTTTATTATCTTTTTATTTGAGGCTTCACAATTGATTTGTTATTTTATTCAATTAACTAACTTATTCATTTACAAATCAAATAATTTCATCAGAAAACTTTAATTATTTCTTAATTTAATGTCCTTATAAATTATTTTTCATTTATATATTCATTTATCCTTAATTTGTTCAATTTTTTATCATAAGCTATTAACTTTTATTTTTAGTTTATTGATTGACTCATTTTTATTATATATATATATAGAAAAACATATACATATACATTTTTATTTATAAATCTGTGTATTTATTCATTATTTATTTAATTGTTTATCTAAATTTGTTATTCATTTATTTACATTGACTAACTTCAGTTATGTATTTATTCATCTGTTTTTCAATCATCAATTCTCATTTAATTTATTTATTTATTTAATTTATTTGCAGGGAAGGATCAAGAAGAACCAAAGCCAACCAGCCATCTGCGTTTGAGTTTCCTTTGAGTTCACCAAAAGAAAAAAAGACTTCAAACAGCAGAGCGAGGACTCGACGTAATGAAATGACTCGAGGGACCAAAGTTACCTGCAGTGGTTGTTGTGCTCCAGTCCAGGGAAGTCAGAGTAGACCTCAAAAGGATCTGAACCTTCTCTCAAGATGAAGTATGAGTTCCAGTCCAGACACTCTCGACCCTCCTCTGTCACACTGACCGAGCCACGGTACGACTCTCCGTTACCCTGGTAACAGTCAGAGGATGCTGTGGAGGAGAAGCCATCTTAGATACATCTCTTACAGCTCTTTAAAGACCTGAACAAACAGCACAAATTGAGCTCCAGGAGGTTCAGGAGCTCTAGGAGCTTCAGAAGCTTTAGGAGCTTTAGGAGCTTTAGGAGCTTTAGGAGCTTCAGGAGCTTCAGGAGCTTCAGGAGCTTTAGGAGCATCAGGAGCTTCAGGAGCTTTTGGAGCTTCAGGAGCATCAGGAGCATCAGGAGCTCCAGGAGCTTTTGGAGCTTCAGAAGCTTTTGGAGCTTCAGGAGCTTTTGGAGCTTCAGGAGCATCAGGAGCTCCAGGAGCTTTTGGAGCTTCAGGAGGTTCAGGAGGTTCAGGAGCTCCAGGAGGTTCAGGAGCCAGAGCTTCAGAAGCTTTAGGAACTTCAGGAGCTTCAGGAGCTTCAGGAGCTTTTGGAGCTTCAGGAGCTTCAGGAGCATCGGGAGCTTCAGGAGCTTTTGGAGCTTCAGAAGCTTCAGGAGGTTCAGGAGCTCCAGGAGGTTCAGGAGCTCTAGGAGCTTCAGAAGCTTCAGGAGCTTCAGGAGCTTCAGGAGCTTTTGGAGCTTTTGGAGCTTCAGGAGCTTTTGGAGCTTCAGGAGCTTCAGGAGCATCGGGAGCTTCAGGAGCTTCAGGAGCATCAGGAGCTTCAGGAGCTTTTGGAGCTTCAGGAGCTTAATCCAAGCTTCAAGAGCTTCGGGAAGTCCAGGAGCTTCAGGAGCTTCAGGAGCTTCAGGAGCTTTTGGAGCTTCAGGAGCTTAAGGAGCTCCAGGAGTTTCAGGTGCTTTAGGAGCTCCTGGACAGGGAGCTGGTCTTCTTACCAGTCTGGCAGAACTTTCCGATGAATCCAGCAGGACATAGACAGCCAAACCTCTTTCTCTGTCTGATGCAGGTGGCTCCGTTCTGGCAGGGGTTTGGCTCACAGGGAGATGACGGCACTGAGGAACACGAGCACAGGCAACTTAAGTTAACCATGGAGGTCTTCAGGTCACAGTCACAATCACATGTCCACGTGTCCAAGTGTCCAAGTGTCCAAGTGTCCACGTGTCCACGTGTCCAAGTGTCCACGTGTCCAAGTGTCCAAGTGTCCAAGTGTCCAAGTGTCCATGTGTCCACGTGTCCAAGTGTCCACATGTCCAAGTGTCCACGTGTCCATGTGTCCACATGCCCACGTGCCCACATGTCCACGTGTCCAAGTGTCCACGTGTCCACGTGTCAAAGTGACCACGTGTCCACATGCCCACGTGCCCACATGTCCACGTGTCCAAGTGTCCACCTTTCCACGTGTCCATGTGTCCATGTGATCACATGTCCACGTGTCCACGTGTCCACGTGTCCATGTGTCCATGTGATCACATGTCCACGTGTCCACGTGTGTGTCCACGGGTCCATGTGTCCATGTGATCACATGTCCACGTGTCAACGTGTCAAAGTGTCCACGTGTCCATGTGTCCATGTGATCACATGTCCACCGCTTTAGCTTGTATTTTACAGAGCCCTGCTCTGTTATGTCCATTCCAAGTGGACCAGGATGTGGAACAGTTCTTGGCTACAACAGTCACTGTGATTTGGTCTTTCCAGTCTGAGGAGAAGTTCCACTGAGAGGACGGACTTGTGTCCACAGAGGCGCAGAGAAGGTAAAAGACATGGTTCAGGTGTTTGTGGGCGTGTCCGAATGGCTCACTAGCGCCCCCTATTGTGTACAAACCAGATATTTGAGTAAAATAAACCTGCTCCACAGACACATCAGCACATGGATGGGGGACGGAGTGGGAGGAGCTAACACCTGCTCTGACAGGAGAGCAGGTGTTAGCTCCCTCTGTGAAGAGGTCGTGACCCTCTCAGCTCAGTCCAGCCTCAGCAGGGCCTGGACCTGGACCTGGACCTGGACCTGGACCTGGACCTGGTCTTACTCACGTGTCCTGCAGTTCGGGCCCTGGTATGGAGGTCTGCACTTGCACTGGTAAAACGGCGGCTTCTTCAGGTTCACCACGCAGTCTCCAGCTCCACACCTGATGTTCTCACAGACGTTCCTCACTGAGAACACAAGGTCATGGAGGTCAGGGAAGGTCAGGGAAGGTCATGGAGGTCAGGGAAGGTCAGGGAAGGTCATGGAGGTCAGGGAAGGTCAGGGAGGTCAGGGAAGGTCAGAGAAGGTCAAACAGGTGATGAATCAGGAGAACAAACCTTTCTGACACCTTCTGCCCACGAAAGGATCAGGACACAGACATTTGAACTCCGTGTCTGATTTGACGACACACGAGGCTCCGTGGAAGCAGGGGTTAGGGTCACAGACATCTGGGGTCAGCAGGGTCAAAGGTTAAACCAGTCGTTAATGAGGTTAAACGTGATTGTTGTCATTATTGACTCACTGGTGTCGTCCAGCAGCTCAAATAACCAGTCACCGAAGTCAAAGTTGAGGCTCGGAGCATCCGTGACTTCATGTCCATAATCTGTGACTGTGGTGGACAGAACATTAGGTACAGCAGGTGAAACAGTCAAACATTCCTGTCAGCTACAAAATACTCCTGCTGCCAAAAAAAACATTTAGAATAAATTAAGTCTGCAGGTAAAATGATTTAGGGAGAAGTTTGATTTATTCATGAAGAAGTTAGAGAGAGAAAAATAAAATCATTAAAGACTTTCATGCATAACGTGCTGAGAGTGTTGAACAGCAGAGATGATTATTTTGTTTTATATTAATATTTTATATTATACAGGCTTTTATGTCATGACAATATCAGAGAGGATCAGCCTTTAACGTGAATTAAGAAATGATTTTAACATGAATGCAGAGGAGCTTGAGTTTGTTTTTATAGAAGAAAAGATTTGATCCAGTAAAAATATTAATTAAGACAAAAATCTATCAAATTCAGAAAAAGCTCAGAGTTAGACTTACATATGATTTCCTCCTGAAAAGATAAAAACCACAGGAGTGCTTAGTCCTGATTTTACTTTTGTCAATAAAATAAAATAAAGTTATAGAAACTCACCTTTATACCCTGGACTCCCAACAGACACAGGCCGACCAGCAAGAGCCCTGCAGGCAGCATGATCCTCAGACAGACCACTAAGACCACCAAGACCGTCAAAACCACCAAAACCCCCTGACTCAGATTAAGAGGCTGTGGACCTCCTGGCTGACTTTAGTACTGAGGACGACCTCCGCCCCCACAGCTGTCAATCTTTAACCGGCTGCATTGACCGGGGGAGTTTGTGTGTTTTTGTTGTTCAGTCCCATCACTGCGGGTCTTACATAAAGAGGACAAACTGTCCAACTGAGGGACAGAAAGACTTTTGGACCTTTTCCACTAGCACGCCTCGGCCCTACTCTACTCGGCCCTACTCGATTAGCAGCGTGTCTCCACTAGCCTGGTACCTCCTAAAACAAGCTAGTTTTAGTACCTACTCCGCTCTGGTTCCAAGCGAGCTGAGTCCATACTAAAAGATGACGTCACCGACTGCCGGCTACTGATTGGTCAGACAATGTCGTCATCGATGAGTCATGAGCGCGACGACCTAGCATGCTAGTGGTAGCTACCATTAGCTTACCCTCATACGTCTTTTCTTTGCAGCTGGATTGCTCTCGTCCTCGGCTTCATTCTGTTGTATAGCTTCCAAAACTCTCCTGTGCTTCTCAAGGGGTATTTCTTCTTACCACCTGCAGCCTTCTTCTGCTTTCCTTTTTTACTCAGTTTGTGACAAAAAGACACAGATTGTTGTGTCGCGCTCAAAATGATGTTACCGAAGAGCGGCTCAGCGACACTGCACCCCATTGGGCAGGCGACTGGGGCTAATGGAAAAGCAGCACAAGGTGAGTAGAGTAGAGCCGGGTAGAGTTGAGTAAAGTAGAGTAGGGCTAATGGAAAAGGGCCATTTGAGTTTAACTGATCCCTGTCCGACCTATCGTTTTGTTCTGCTGGTTTGAGTTCCACACAACAACAAACTAAACCAACGATCTGACGACCAGGAGCAGCATTAAATGGTAAATGGACTTGAGCTTATATAGCACTTTTCCAGTGATTGACTACTCAAAGACGCTCTACACTGCAGGTCACACCTACCCATTCACACCCATCCACTCTCACATTCACTCACTGATGGTTCTGAGTATCTATGTTAGTTATCCATCAGTATCTGTAACACATTCACGCACTTTCATGCCCATTTACACACCACTGACGCAGCAGTGGGAGCAACTTGGGGTAAAATGTCTTGTTCAAGGACACATCGCCATGTGTCACCCGGAGCAGGGCTTGAACCTGCAACCCACCTATCACTGACCAAGCGCACTATCCAACTGTGCCACTGACGGCCCATTATAAACAGAACCTGGTCTAACTTTGATGCTTCAAAAACTACAAAAGCACTCAGAGAGCGCAGACCTGTGCCAGCCCCACAATCCTCTCCCATATTGTGATTTTCACCATAAAAATTAGTCCTACCTTTATTATATCTAAATATTTAGATTCCTTGACCATGAAAACATACCATTAACAATTGGATTCATAATGATATCTTTTTTAAGTTCAGTAGTTATTCATGAAAATCACATTTTTTGTCATGGCAGTTTTCTTCTGGATCTAGATCCAAAGTTTTTAAAGATATGACAGATCAGATTGAACACTTCAGATTCCACAGTATCTTGGATATATTTTGGCGTTTGTTGCAACTCTATGTCTTTATTTGTTCCCTTGCTATGACGAAAATTCCAAGGATATCTAAATTCTGGACCTGGATCAGAGAATCCAGAATTTTCCCAGGATCCAGATCAGTCTCTGATATCTTGTAGAACCTGTTGGAAACTTGTCCTGTAGTTTTTTTCCAAATGCCCTGACTATTTTTGGTGGAGTTCTATGCACAAATGCCCAAAATGGTCCTATCTCGGAATGTTCAAGAATCCTTTAAAACACTCCTGGATCCAGACGGTGATCCGGATCACTCCCAAAATCTAATCATTTGTTCCTCGTCCCAATCCAGACATTTCCTGAAAATGTCATCTAAATCTGTCCATAACTTTTAAAAAATAGCTTAAATGTGATCAGGATTGATTTTACGTAACCCCGGAGGAAACCCACGCAGAGCAGGGGTGGGGGCTGGACTGAGGTGACCTCTGAACTCTGGGGTGGTGACCTCAGGACTGGAGCAGAGTCAACAGCAGTCAGCTGTTTGCATTGGCTCAGTCTAAACTCTGGAAAGGGACATGAACTCACTCTGTCCCTCTGAAATAAAATGATAAATAAATGAATGAACCAAACAAATAGGATTTAAAAAGATAATGAATGAATAAATGAATAAGTGTGTGTCAGCACATCGAGGCTTCTGTTAGCTAACGTCAGAGAAGATCAGAACACATGACAGCTCATCAGTTTATTTAATCGACTTTATTGGTGAAATAATCTGACTAAGCTTTATTCATAAAGTATTTAAACATTAATTTGAGGCTCTGGCCTGGTGCAGGACTGAGAGGGTGTGATCCTGTCCTCCTGAAGGACCCTGGGCCCGTTACCCTCTCAGGTGGGACACCTCAGGGTTCCTATGGGAGCAGGTGAGAGGCGATCCAGTCCACAAACCGGCCCACGTTGGCGTAGACTCCGGGTTTGTACTTCTTCCCACAGCCGTCGCCCCAGCTGACCACACCCACCACGTAGTGCGTCCCGTTACGCTCACACACCAGGGGGCCGCCAGAGTCACCCTGCAGGGAGAGGTTAGGAGGTCAGGTCAGGAGGTCAGGTCAGGAGGTCAAAGGTGTGAGAACTACATCCTACAGACCTGACAGGAGTCCACGCCTCCCCTCAAGTTGCCTGCACAGAACATGCTGTCGTCAAGGGACGTCCCGTAGACATGTGGCGCCCGGCACTTCTCATTGGGGATCAGAAGGACCCGAGCATCGAGCAGCTGGTTGGACCCGTACCTCTCTGAGACGGGACAGCACAAAGACGATATCGTCACAACGACCGTACCTCTCTGAGACGGGACAGCACAAAGACGATATCGTCACAACGACCGTACCTCTCTGAGACGGGACAGCACAAAGACGCTATCGTCACAACGACCGCATTCTCTGAGACGGGACAGCACAAAGACGCTTATCGCCACAACGACCGCATTCTCTGAGACGGACAGCACAAAGACGCTATCGTCACAACGACCGTACCTCTCTGAGACGGGACAGCACTAAGACGAAATCATCAGAACGACCGTACCTCTCTGAGACGGGACAGCACAAAGACGCTATCGTCACAACGACCGTACCTCTCTGAGACGGGACAGCACTAAGACGAAATCATCAGAACGACCGTACCTCTCTGAGACGGGACAGCACAAAGACGCTATCGTCACAACGACCGTACCTCTCTGAGACGGGACAGCACAAAGACGCTATCGTCACAACGACCGTACCTCTCTGAGACGGGACAGCACAAAGACGCTATCGTCAGAACGACCGTACCTCTCTGAGACGGGACAGCACAAAGACGCTATCATCAGAATGACCTTACCTCTCTGAGACGGGACAGCACTAAGACGAAATCGTCAGAACGACCGTACCTCTCTGAGACGGGACAGCACTAAGACGATATCGTCACAACTGTACCTCTCTGAGGTACAAACATAGACTGTAAAAAACATGGACGCCGTGATGCTAGGCTAAAATTGAAGCCTCCACAAAAACTGCTCCCCCTGGTGACTGGCTGCAGTATAGGTCAAATTTCCGTCTCCCCCATTCATCTGGACGGGCCGTAGTGAAACTTCAAAAAATTAATACACCTGGTAGAAATATTTCTCCCATCTGTATGCTGTGGTGACATTAAAGTATTATTGGGCTGCGTGTTTTCCAAGTCCTCTTTTTTCTGAAAAGTTTCTTTTTTATAAGTTATTAGAGTTTAAAAATAACCACGGTTTACGGCAGCTTCACAATGATTGTGTACGGCGTATGCTGAGGAGTGTTGCGACCGTTTACGACAGCTGCGTCCGGATTATGGCCCAAATTCTCTACTGGCTGCACAATGGCGGCGCCCTGACGAGGGATATTTAGGCTTTAAATCTGTTACATGGTAGAAGGCGGAGCCACGCTATCCAGTTCTTATAATACATCCATGGGTACAAACAAGTAACTGGTCTTTGATGCAACGAGCTAATCAGCCAATCACATGGCAGCATCTCACTGCATGTTGAACATATCGTCTTGGTTAAACTGTCCTGCTGAAGGTCAAACGGAGCAGCAGGATGGAGAAGAAGGAGAATTTAAGAGTCCATGGCAAAGTCAAAAACTGCTGATCAACGATCTTCTCACACAACCCTAAGTTTACAGAGGATGGTCTGAAGCAGAGAACATATCCAGTGAACGGTCACAGAGGTTGGAGAGGACAGAAAGACAAGATAAATATCGCTTTGACCAAGATCAGCAGATGACCATTTCTTAACACACCACACGTCCAGCTCTGAAGCCACAGGAGACCACACCAGGTGCCACTCCTGTCAGCCAGGAACAGAAACTGAGGTGCAGATGTTTGAAGAGGGCACGTTACCCGGCTCTCCGATGTAGATGCGAGCTGCAGCAGAGTATCCAGGAGCTGCCAAAGTGTAACACAGTCTGTTTCAGGGGGGCGTCCCGTCCTGTCCCGGCACAGCTCTTAAAACACTTCTTCAGTTCGCTTGAGCCTCTCTGATTGGCTGAAAAGAAAAACATGAGGTGTGCTTACGTGTTTCGGTTGCGCCCCATCCTGAGATCACGCACTCCGTCCCGCTGTCAAAGCTCTCGCTGGGCAGGCAGGCCGTCTTTACGAAGCGTGTTTCTCTGGCACAGTAGGGCCTGTCCGTGACCTTGAGCTTCAGCATGGCTGCACAGAGGTCACATGATACCGGGGTCATAGGTCAGGATGTGTCACACGTTATTTAAAGAGTTTTGATCAAACCTGAGCCTCACCAAGGTCGTTATGGAGAGCGAAGGGCGTCTCTTTGTACTCCTCGTGCCTGATGGCCTTCTCCACAGGGACGACCTGATCGAATGCTTCATCCTTGTCGATGTCCACGCCCCCAAGAACCACCTGCATGTCCACGCCGCTCTTACTGCCACACAGGAAAGCTTCATCATCACTTATTCAAAAACACAGAAGACTGAGAGAAGAGGCCCAAACGCTCGGCTTCTTACTTTCAGGACAGAAGAAAAACAGAAAAACATCCTGTTCATCCATCTCAGTCCACTGTCTCTGTTTTCAACGATTTTTACTGATGATGTGATTTATTAGGGGCAGCAGCCCTGACCGAGCACAGCTTTATCTGCCTCCTCCTACAATCTTCATATAGAATAATGTATTTTATAAAACAGACGTGAGTGTCCTTCTGTAGAGGATCAGATGCTCTAGGACACATTATTCATGGAAGCCTCTGCGAACATAAAGTCAGGGGAGGAGCGATGGCCTGATCGTCACCCCGCTGGACGGATTATGATAAAGCCCCATTTCCACCATGTTGTCCGGTATGGATCAGCACGGTTTGGCTCAGGCCGGATCGGTAAAGTCTGATCCTGTTTGCGTTTCCACAGCCAACCGAACCCACTTGGTAGGTGGCGTATAAGCCGGATGCTGATAGCATGACGTCATAGCAGCACGACACAGTGTACCCGGCTATTAAATAAAACAAAGAAGAAAACGCTACAGAGTAAACAAAGAGCAACGATGGAAGACATCCAGCAGTTCTTCTTTTTTGTGATCAGCATGTGGCTTTTTGTGATGAAGCTCAGCCGAGCTTTGTTTCAGAAAAGACTGTGTGCCGCGAGAGTTATCTTCATAAAGATGAGAGGAGATTTAAACATGGCGGGGTTTTGTGAGGTCTCCTTCAACCAATCAATGGACTGCAGTGCTTCTAGCTCCACCCTCTGGGGTTGGATCGGTATGCTTGGCACCCCAACAGAAGGGTCCCAAAAAGTAGGACGGTACAGTTCACCTATAAGGGGTCCTGTCCTGGTTTTAGGCTATAGAAACACCACAAAAAGTGAGCCAGACCAAGATGAACCAAACTGAACCCTCTGGTGGAAATGGGGCTTTAGAGAGTCGACAGACTTTAGATATGAGAAGGCGGCGTACATGCAGTGGGCGGCGGTGAGCACCCAGCAGGACTCCAGCAGGATGCCTCCACAGATGTGTCTGAAGGGTCCCGAGGAGCCCGAGGGCCTGGTCTGCAGGGACGCCTGCCAGGGGTGAGCGCCGGGGAGGGACTTCTTCCCTCCGAAGATCCTGGCCGAGCGGCCCGGCTGTGGACGCCCACACTGGGAGAAGGGGGCCGGGGGGGTCGGAGGGGGCTCTGGTTTGGCTGCAGTGGGGTCTGGTCCATCGAGGGGGGGCACTGTGGGCGGAGCAGAGACAGGGTAAGAAGAGCTGTGGAGGTGGGGACAGGGGTCTCGGTCAGTGCCTCACCTATCGAACACCTCCTGACGTCGCAGTAGTTCCACCTCAGCCTGTCGTCCCTCTTTATGAAGCACCAGGGCTGCTGGTCACCATCAGGGTTCCTGTGACAGATGGGGACAGCAGACTCTCTGTGGGTTTTCTCCTGCTGTCAGGAGGCCACCATGCCTTTAAGATGCTGAACATGTGGCCCTCCCTCTCAAAGTGCAAGGCAAAAGTTAATTTCAAATGTCAACAAATTGTTAACACGAAGAACAGAAGACAGCCATGACAGCTTTAGAAATGAAGATATTTCCAGAATGATCTTTGGTTAAGAGAATATTTGCGTCTTCACAGGAAATAAGCAGAATAACTGACACCTTGTTTCTATAAAAAATCTATTAAATAAAAATCAGTAAATGTGTTTGTATGTTTTGATAGAGATGTGTAAACAGGATAAATTGGAAAAGACGGTAAATATAATTTTATTGATCTGATGTGGATGGGATCCTTTTGTCCCTGCTAGGCTTCTGTAGTCTCAGTCTCACAGTTCAGGTACGGCGGCCCTCCCTCCTGCTACAGAAGCAGCTGTGGGGCATGGATGCTGCTCCTGGGTGGTTTCTGCAGCAGAACTGCAGGCTGACATGGCCTCATGAGGGTTTCTACATGTGCAGATTCTGGTCTTTGAGGTTCCTGCCTGCGGCTGGTTGTGCATTCTCTTCTGCTTTCATAAGGTTTATGAACTTTGACCAGACGGGCCCACAGATATGATCCGCCTGTGGCCTGCTACAGATGGACTGGCACTGCTGCTTCACTTTAACTTTGTTTGGATTAGTTTGCTCTGAGTCCTTGAACTAGTGTTTTGTTGTTAAAGGTTAGGTTATGTGTGGTGCTGGTTTGGTGGAGTGGTTAGCAACCATGTATATACTTCTGCCGGTCTTGGGTTTGAATCCAGCCTGTGACCAGTTTGCAGAGCGTCTGCCTCTACTCTCTCACCCCCATTACAAGCCTATCCACTGTCTCTCTCCTATCAATAAAGGCACAAAATGCCCAAAAAATAAATAAATTTTGATTGATTGATTGATTGATTGAAAAAATGCATTTAAAAAG
The DNA here is from genome assembly GCA_036419115.1 of Scarus forsteni. Classification (NCBI taxonomy): domain Eukaryota; kingdom Metazoa; phylum Chordata; class Actinopteri; order Labriformes; family Labridae; genus Scarus; species Scarus forsteni. The sequence continues at coordinate 17,147,183 of JAZDUH010000263.1, forward strand.
GAAAGGTTAGGTTGATTGTGTTTTTCTTTGCTGTGATGTCCTGATTAATTCTGTTGTCTATTATGATTTAGGAGTATTGAAGGCTGACTGGTGTCAACATCGGAGCCCATGGCTGGACACACCTGCACCTCACGTCCTCTTAATTGTGTGCGAGTGGTAGTTTGCACTTTATTTTTTTTCTGACTGGGCACATTTTCTTTTTGGCTGCAGTGACTCGAGAGAGCATAGGGTTTGGGCACCAGCGTGTGTGGTTAGTACTCTGCACCCCCATTCCAGTCCCTGTCAGCCACTTTAAAGCCCTTGGCCTGCTATCTTCCCTTATTTTCATTGATTTTATTTTTATTTTTCTCATTTCTTTTATATCAGACAACTTTGAGGTTAGGAATCTTTTAAAAGTGTTTAAAATAAGTTATGCTTTTAACTGCCAAATTTTGCTGACTTTAACAAAAGGTTTATTTAATAAAAGTGTTTTGAGGACATATCTTTAGACCCTGTCTCTTTTTGCTGTCTGCGATGCGTGTTGGAAAATCTGTACGAAATTTAAAAGTATTATTAATTTCCCAAACCTAACTCGAATAACCTGGCCTCACTGACAGAGAGCAGCTCATTTGGTAAAGCCTGATTATTTCCTCTGACAGAGTATTTATGTTTCTGTCTGCTCGTGTTCGTCGGTTTGACTGAACGAGCTGGATCGTCACTTCCTGTTTATGTCGCAGCGCTGTTTGTAGTGTGCTCTGCTCGCGCTACACACAGCTGCTTGATATTAGATATTTAAGCTTTTAACACTTTTTTTTGTTTAAGCTCGACCGAATGTACTCAGGTTTATAATAAGCACTCCCGCTTCTCTGAAGCTCCTAGCTTAGCTTAGCCTAGCCTAGCATTTAGCCGCTAAGTATGGCAGCTGCCCCTTGTCCTCCTGTAGGGATGGTCCCTGTCCGAAGTGGAGGGTTACTGGCCTGGAGAAGCGGCTTTGCTCGGAGCCTGGACCCTCTTACTCAGCCGTAGCTAACCAGCAGGGTGTTGTTGGCGGTGCGGGCGGTGCTAGCATTAGCTTAGCGTTAGCTTAGCATCTCCCACGGCCCGGGTCATGGCTGTGAACAAACTCTGATAAATGGAGTCCACAGTCTGAAGTGACCGAAGTGAACCCTGAAACAGTGTTACCAAAACAAATAAATAAACTGTGTCAGACTAATGTATCTGTCCCCTAACCAGACCTGAACAGTGATGACTGTTTAACTGATGTGATCATTAAACTGATGAATGTTATAGAGACTGTGTCTGTGCCCCCAAAGCTCACAGAGATATTAACACAACAATAAAAGAGGTGTCAATCATAGAAATCTGATTAAAATCAAACTTAAAGTGCAGAAACACCAAAACATCAGATTATTAAAGTGCTCTCTTAAACATTTGATCACTGACAAATCTTCACTGGTGAACGACCTTCAGACTGATCTATGATCTCTCTCTCTCCGAGCATTTGGTGCCATTTATGTCCCCAGGACATGAAGTGTATACTGTTTGTGTAAAAAAGGGTCATCATTTATTTCTAAAGTCTTGTGTTACCCATCTGTAGCACCACCACAGCTCACAGTGACGTTTACAAGGCAGACTAATTTAAAATAATCAGGCCTACTGTAAGTTTAGTGACAGTGGACTAAACTAACTGAACTGGGGAAACAGGCTTTTAGTTCTGCTGCCCCCACAGCCCGGGACAGTTTACAGACTGAAAATGTCAGAACTCATTTAAAGCTTTTCTTTCCATTTTACTCTGAAGGCAGCCAGAATCCTCTGAGCCGTGTTTGTGTCTTTAATTTGTTACTGTTCATAAAACTACAGCACTTATGTGGGTTTTTGAATCCTATGAGCAATGCCTGTTATTAATTTTCAAATTGTTACTATGCCCTAAAACTCATTTAGTGAATGCCTCATTTTTTGTTGTGATTTGCTATTTATTGCCTTAAACTTTTTTCATGTGTTTATTATGATGTATGACCTCTTAGCCAGGTCACCCTTATAAATGAGATCCTGATGTCAATGGGTTTTGTTGGAGCTATTTGTTTATTTTTTTTATTTAGTGGTTTATCTTTAATTTGGAAGTGAGTTGAAGCATTAGTTTTTAGATTTAGCTACATATTTCTGTCTTATAATAAATTCAGATTTTGGGGTTGAATATATAAATAAATATATATTGACTAGTTATTTGTTTTCCATAATGAGATGTTTTGCATATTTATTATTATTATTAGTTTTGCTTGTCTGGTAATGACAAACTGTGGGCACCGGATGTTACTTAGGTAGGTAGGTGACAGCCAGCCAGCATGCACAGGGGTGGGCCTATGGTTTTTTTACCAGCGTGAGAGAGGCAGCAGGAGCCGTGGTCACCTTTGTTCTTTTGTTTGCTTGTTTGCCAAAGAATAAACCATTGGAAATCGCATAACTTTTGGACATTGGACTTCTTTTGCCTGCGTAAATCACTTCCCCACGGTGCATCAGTGATCCATTCAGTTTGGTTAAAGTTTCAGCTTGATATTTCGATCTTTTCTTTGAGTTTTTTAAACAAGTGGTCACTACATAAAGTAAAAAACCTGCCCTTTGGAATGAAAGGAAGGATTATTCGGCACTGGACAGATTGGATTGGATTGGATTGGAGATTGGACGGATAAACTAAACGGATTCATTCATCGCTTTTGGATTCAACGTCAGCGGAAAGCCGGCTCCAGGCCTCGAACAGCACTTCACACGTCAACGGAAGACTGGTATGTGATACGACTGCTGTATTGGGAAACAGACAAACGATTGGAGTTTGAATGAAAGTATATCACATTATTTAGTCTGTGAAGTCCGAGGAGTCAAGCGGCTCTGGATCGGCGCATCATTAATCATTACGCATGCTTTTACGCACCACCTACGGCGGCTTTCATTGATAAAAAAAAGTGCTTCAGTGTGTGTCTGTGTGATGAATGGGATCTGAGAGGTCAAAAATGAAGTCAAATTAATCTGCTACCCTTTACCTGCTTTGTGACTGACTGTGGATTTGAAATCTGTGCAACAAGCAGCTTTAAAAGGCTTCGAAATGTCCGATGTTAAGGCTGATGACGCGGACATGCCGCGAGAGAAAAGAAGCATCAAACTCACAGAAAAAGGATTGTCATTTTACACCGAAATGTATCAAGAAAAACGGAGTATTAAATGCAAACAAGCAAAACAGCATTTGGAAAAAATTCGTGGATTAATGGGATCAAATGAAAACGTCAAAGCTGTGAATTTTGAGCTTGAAATGTTCATCCAGTGTTATCAAGAGGCAAGTGACATGCATGAATCTTTTATGAAATTACCTTTGCCACAAGATGAAGTAATAAAACAAAATAACTACTTTGAGACAGTAAAGACAAAATTCTCTGGTTTCACTGAAAGGGTAAAAGAGTGGCTGTGTGAACAGGGTCATCCATATGTGCCGCCCACCAAAGACGCACCACACATTCAGAGTGTTGTTGATGAAATAAACCCTGAGGATAGTGCTTCTAATGTGTCAAGTGTGAAAATTAGTTCTGTAAAGAGCCACTCCCGACTCTCAGAGTTCATCAGTTTCAACTGCCCACATTAAAGCCAAGGCTGAAAAGGCTGCTTTGGTTGAGCGTGTTGCTGCATTAAAAAGGAAGCACTTGATTGAGGCTCAAGAGAAAAGGAACAGTTACACCTTGAAACTGAACTGGCTGTGACAAATGCAAAGCTTCAGGTATTGGAAGTTACCTCATCACAGAATGGCTCAAAGTGCTCAGATGGCATGAATTCTTATTTGGAAAAGAATTTTTCTCAAGAAGCAAGTGCATTGAATCCTCGGGCTGACTTATTTGTACCAAAGATGGATGCAAAAGCAAAGATAACTGCTGTTCCTGACACGCTACCTCAATCATCAGTTGTAAGGCCCAAACAAAGAAAGGGGACACAAATGGATGTGATGCATTTACCGGTTGATGTTCCATTACAAGTGACAGAAAATGTTAATGACATGCAAGCTGGATTTTTACAACCTCAATCCCATACTTCAACTGACAATTATCAAAATGACATCATCAACATTATGCAAAAGCAAAATGACATTGCCTCTCTACTGGTTCAGCAAAACCTAAGCTCTGTCCTCCCAGCAAGGAATATCCCCATGTTCGATGGAGATCCTCTTCAATATAAGTCTTTCATTAGAGCCTTTGAAAATGGAGTGGAGGAGAAGACAAGTAACTGGAGTGACTGTTTGCACTTTCTTGAACAATACACTAGGGGGCAGACAACATCTGCCTTCAGAACAGGGGTACCTCAGAGCTAAGCGACTCCTTTCAGAACACTTTGGAAATGACTACAAAGTTGCATCTGCTTACATGGAAAAGATTCTCAACTGGACACCTATCAAAAGTGAAGATACTAAAGCACTGCAATCATTCTCCCTGTTTCTTCGTGGATGCTCAAACCTAACAGAACAAATGACATACATGAAAGAATTAGACTTGCTCTCCAACATGAGGAGTATTATACTGAAGCTTCCTTATAAGTTACGGGAAAGATGGAGAACTTTTGCTTGTGAGTTGCAAGAAAGAACTGGTTCTAGAGCGCTGTTCATTGATCTTGTCGCTTTTATTGAAAAACAAGCAAAAATTGCCTCAGATCCACTTTTTGGCAACATACAGGACTCACGACCCTCTAACCCCAAGGCCATTAAGGCTAGTCATCCACAGCAAAGGAAAAAGGAAAGCAGTTTTGCCACTTATGTCACAACAGTGAAAGAAGGAGCCATATCTCAACATGCAGGAAATAACACCAAAACCTCTTCTGTTCACAGATGTCTGTTTTGTTCTCAAAGCAATCACTCACTGGATAAATGCTCTCAGTTTAAATTGAAATTACATCGCGACAAGATTAATTTCATCAAGGAAAAGGGAGTTTGTTTTGGTTGCCTCAAATTAGGCCACACAAGCAAAGACTGCAGGAGTCGTTTGGATTGCAATGTGTGTCACCAAAAGTACCCAGGAGTTCTTCACATTGAGCAGCAGGATAAAGGTACATCCTCTGAACAATCTCAGTCAACTGTGAGCCCTCCAGATGTTCCAACTGTAACATCTCAGATATGTGGCCTTATTGGGGCTGGTTGTGAAGATGATTCAGTTTTTTCGATTGTTTCAGTTAAAGTTAAGAGCCAGAAGAGTAATAAAACTGTGCAAACTTATGCCTTTTTGGATCCAGGAAGTTCAGGAACTTTCTGTACAGAGGATCTGGCAAGAAAATTGAACCTGAAAGGTAAAAAGACAAGCATTCTGTTGAAAACAATGGGACAAAGAAAAGTTGTAAATGCACATATTCTGAAAGGCCTTGAAGTGTCTGGTGTGAACACAAATGATTTCATCTTGTTACCTGATGTGTTGACTCAACTAACCATGCCTGTCTCGTCACTCAACATCCCACGACAAGAGGATCTAGTTCATTGGCCCTACTTGAAAAATGTAAAACTCCATGACATTGATGCAGGTGTGGATCTTCTCATCGGAACGGATGCTCCCAAAGTCATGGAGCCTTGGGAGCTAATAAATAGCCAGGATGATGGACCCTATGCTGTAAGAACCAGGGTTGGTTGGGTCATCAATGGACCTCTCAGAGGAGGAAACAGTAGGCTCAAAAGTGGTTGTTCTACTGTAACAGCAAACCGAATCTCTGTTGAACGTCTGCAAGAAATGTTGGTGCAGCAGTTTAACTATGACTTTAATGAGAGATCTTCAGAGGAGAAAATTGAAATGTCCAGAGAAGATATCAAGTTTATGAATATTGTGAACACCTCAGCAAGGTTGGTTGGAGGTCATTACTGTTTGGACTTACCTTTCAGACAAACAGAGCCCAGTTTGCCAAATAATCGCTGTGTTGCTGAACAGCGCCTCCAGAGTCTAAAAAGAAAATTTGACAAGAACATCAAATTTAAGGAGGAATATGTTGTCTTTCTAAATGATATGATATCTCAAGGATATGCAGAGGTGGTGCCCGCTGATCAACTGCAAAACAGTGATGGAAAAGTCTGGTACATTCCTCATCATGGAGTTTATCATCCTCGAAAAGGCAAGCTGAGAGTTGTTTTTGACTGTGGTGCAACATATAAAGGGACATCATTAAACTGCCAGCTCTTGCAGGGACCTGACCTTACCAACACTCTCATTGGAGTTCTTCTTCGTTTCAGACAGGAGCCTGTTGCAGCAATGGCCGACATAAAGGCAATGTTCCACCAAGTACATGCCTCAAACAAGCACATTGACTTTCTTCGTTTCCCACCAGATGGTGCCACTACACAGCCTCCGCTGGAGTATCGAATGAAGGTTCATCTGTTTGGGGCTGTATCATCACCAAGCTGTGCAAATTATGCCTTGAGAAGAACAGCAGAGGATAATGCCCAGCATTTCTCTCCTGCAGTGGTCAGTACTGTCAAAAGTAATTTTTACGTTGATGACTGTTTGAAATCCATGGCCTCAGAGGAGGAAGCTGTGCAACTGATCAAAGACTTGACAGCTCTCTGTCACAAAGGTGGATTCAGTCTTTCAAAATGGATCAGCAACAGCCGCAAAGTGCTACTGTCAATCCCCGAGGAACAGAGAGCAAAAGAAATAATAGAACTGGATTTGGATACAGACCAGCTACCAATGGAGCAAGCACTTGAGCTGCAATGGTGTATTGAAACTGACAAATTCAAGTTCAAAACTTCTGTGCGAGAACAACCACAGACCAGAAGAGGCATTTTGTCGGTGGTCAGCTCACTTTATGACCCTTTGGGATTTCTTGCCCCATTCAGTATGCCAGCCAAGCTGTTGTTGCAGGAGCTTTGTAGGAGAAACTTGGGCTGGGATGAAGCTATTCCCCATTCATTCTCCAAGCAGTGGTCTGACTGGCTGCAAGAACTCCAAAAGGTGGCTGAGTTCAAAGTAGATCGGTGTATAAAGCCCAGAGATTTTGTAGACCCTATCACAGCACAGCTCCACCACTTCTCAGATGCCAGTGAAGTTGGCTATGGCACGGTGTCTTACTTAAGGCTGGAAAAAGCTCACAAAGTGCATGTTGCATTTCTCCTGGGTAAGGCCAGAGTTGCTCCCCTCAACCAGACTACAATTCCTCGACTGGAACTAACAGCTGCAGTTCTTGCTGTTCGAGTTGATACCATGCTACAGAAGGAGTTACAACTTAAGCTAGAGAAATCAGTCTTCTGGACAGACAGCACAACCGTCCTTAAATACATCAGAAATGAAACCAAGCGGTTCCACACTTTTGTAGCTAACAGGACTTCTTTTATCAGAGAAGCAACAGATGTTAATCAGTGGAGGTATGTGGGTTCAAGGGAGAATCCAGCAGATGAAGCATCAAGAGGAATGAAAGCTCAGGACTTCCTGAAAGGCAGGAGGTGGATGAATGGACCTGAGTTTCTGTCCAAGTCAAAGGAGGAATGGCCTCAATTAGATGTGGATCTTGATACTATCTCTGCAGATGACCCTGAGGTCAAAAGGGACCTGATTGTTAACGTTGTTGTTAAAGATCTGGAAAATGCCACCAGCTACCTGTGTTGCTACTTTTCATCTTGGATGAAGTTAAAACATCTGTGGCATGGTTTCTAAAGGTAAAGAAATCTCTCAAGCTGCTGGCACAAAAGAGAAAGGAAATTCAAGCTGCTGCAGACCTCAACAAAGACAGTCTAAATGTTGAGCGTGAAGTGAACAAAGGAGTTCAGACCTTTAAGGCTACACTCAAGGGACAGAGTCTGATTCCTGAAGATCTTGCAAAGCCAGAACATGCAATCATTGTGTACGCACAAAAACAAGAGTACAAAACAGAGATCGCTTCACTCAAGGGTGGCTCAAAAAACGTCCCCAAAGAAAGCTCACTGTACAAGTTGGACCCAGTGATGGATGATGAAATCCTCAGAGTCGGTGGTCGGTTGAGTAAGTCTGCACTGCCAGTAGAATCCAAGCATCCAGCCATTCTGTCCAAAACCATGCATGTTTCCACTCTAATCTTGCGACACATTCATCATCAGCTAGGACATGCAGGAAGAAATCACATGCTGTCTAAGTTAAGGCAAAAACATTGGATCATTAATGCAAACTCTGCTGCCAGGAAAATAATATCAGACTGTGTTGTTTGCAGAAGAAACAGAGGTAAGCTTGGACAGCAGAAGATGGCAGACCTACCTGAGGAGAGAGTGTTACATGAGAAAGCACCCTTCACAAATGTTGGTGTTGATTATTTTGGCCCCATTGACATCAAAAGAGGTAGAAGTCTTATCAAGAGATATGGAGCATTGTTCACTTGTCTGACCAGTCAGGCTGTGCACTTAGAAGTAGCATATACTCTGGATACAGACTCCTGTATAAATGCAGTGAGGAGGTTCATCTGCAGACGAGGCCCAGTCTCTGTTATCGGGTCAGATAATGGGACAAATTTTGTTGGAGCCAACCGGGAGCTTAAAGAAAGTCTGACAGCTCTGAACCATGGTAAAATTCAAAAGGCTCTGGTCCAGGATGGCATAAAGTGGGACTTCAACACTCCAGCAGCTTCCCATCAAGGTGGTATCTGGGAACGCCTAATTCGCTCGGTGAAAAGTGTTCTCACCTCAGTTTTGAAACAGCAGACTCCTGATGAAGGGCTCCAGACCATTTTCTGTGAGGCTGAGGCAATACTTAATGACAGACCCATCACAAAAGTTTCAGATGACCCAAACGACCTTGAAGCCCTCACACCAAATCACATCCTACTGTTAAAGGGAAAACCAATCATGCCACCAGGACTGTTTGACAAACAGGATCTGTACATCAGGAAAAGATGGAAACAAATACAATACATGTCTGAACTATTCTGGAAAAGGTGGATTTCTGAGTATCTGCCCATGATGCAAGAGAGACAAAAGTGGATGCAACCAAGAAGAAACCTCACTCCTGGAGATATCGTTCTTGTTGCGGATGCCACAGCTTCAAGAGGGTCTTAGATGATGGGAAAAGTTTTGGATGTCAGACAAGATTCAAAGGGCCTGGTGCGCTTTGTGCGCCTTCAAACAAAGACCAGCATTCTGGAGAGGCCTGTGACGAAGCTCTGCCTGCTGCTGGAGGCAGGAACCTGACATCGTGGACTAACTCTATCTTTCTCTGCCCCTAATTTTCTATCTGTCTCTCTCTGTCTCTAACTTGTTTTTCTTGTAGGTTCATCAAGGAGACAGTTTAGTAAGAATAAATACAGGACGTAAAATATTTTTGGTTAAAAGTTAATGTGGCAGGAATAGCTCCTTTTTTGAAGATAATTGTAATTGTGATTGCATGCACAATTAGGGGCCGGAGTGTTGGAGCTATTTGTTTATTTTTTGTATTTAGTGGTTTATCTTTAATTTGGAAGTAAGTTGAAGCATTAGTTTTTAGATTTAGCTACATATTTCTGTCTTATAATAAATTCAGATTTTGGGGTTGAATATATAAATAAATATATATTGACTAGTTATTTGTTTTCTATAATGAGATGTTTTGCATATTTATTATTATTATTAGTTTTGTTTGTCTGGTAATGACAAACTGTGGGCACCGGATGTTATTTAGGTAGGCAGGTGACAGCCAGCCAGCATGCACCGGGGTGGGCCTATGGTTTTTTTACCAGCGTGAGAGAGGCAGCAGGAGCCGTGGTCACCTTTGTTCTTTTGTTTGCTTGTTTGCCAAAAAATAAACCATTGGAAATCGCATAACTTTTGGACATTGGACTTCTTTTGCCTGCGTAAATCACTTCCCCACGGTGCATCAGTGATCCATTCAGTTTGGTTAAAGTTTCAGCTTGATATTTCGATTTTTTCTTTGAGTTTTTTAAACAAGTGGTCACTACAGGTTTTATCTGGTTAATAAACCTTTATGTCTCAGCCTATGTTTGCTGAATTTCAGTTCACAATAAAAGTAATATATGTTTTTTAAAAATCTAAATTCTCTTCCTTGTTGTCTTACCATGTGTTGCAGCTACCAACATTTGACCTTAGCCGCCAGAGTGTGAGGTTGGGTTCTTTGATTCATATTTGTATGACGCGCTATAGTTTATGCTGCAAACCGTCCCTCCTTGACTGTCCGTAGACACTCTCACCTACTATTTATCTACAAATTTGTTCTTGGGCTGCAACCGTCTAATTCGACCACATATTTGATCAGGTCTAGTGACCGTCGTGGACTGCGCTCGCAGGATTTCATTAAAATGTTTGTTCCTAGAGTCAGAACAGAGCTGGGTAACACAGCCTTTAAATATGCCGCCCCCTCTACCTGGAATAGTGTCTCGATGGATCTGAGACTAACAGAACTGGTCACTGTTGGTGAATTTAAGACTTTGATAAGGGACCGGGAAAGAGCTGGCCTTGGACACTGTGACTGTTTCAATTCTTGACTGCTTCTCATTTTGTTTTGAATTGGTGTTTCTAGAGCGGCTTGGTTTCATTGTGCTGATGTCTCAATGTATTTGTTGTTTTTATTGTGTAACTGTCTGCTGCTGCCATGCCAGGTCCCTCTTGAAAAAGAGATTTTAAATCTCAATGAGGCTTTTATCTGATTAAATAAAGGATATAATAATAATAATAATAATGGTGACACATAAGCTGAGATCCAAAATGCTTTTCGGTGCATTTACTGTGAAAAAAAAACATCAGGCTATCACAGCGCTACAAGTTGGACATGTGGAAGGCACGAAAACCGGCAGATTTAACTGTAAAAAGGTGATGAGAGTGAATGAAACGGCAAAAGCGGTCAACAAAAATTACGGCTGCCAACCCTGACTCCCTTTCTCTTATCTGGACCACCTTGAGTGCACCTTTTCGCACACACACACCTACCTACTCCCGTGGGCACCACCCCCAACTCACACACACCCAAACACCGTGATCTCAGCCTCCATCTGTATGTCTCTTACCAGGGGCGTATTTACTCATATGGGGGCCCAAGACAAACCCAGTCTTTGGGGCCCTTCATATCCCTGTACTGTTCTGATTAAAGTTTTATTATTATTTAATCTTGTACTGGGTAACATAACGAAACAAAATGCATTTCAAATTCTGTAATTTGGCTCAATTTTGACAGAAGGCGAGTGTGTTAGTTAGGCCCCTTGTCCTGCTTTTTAAATCTGTTGTCTGACAGCATAAGTTACGAGTTACATCACCATATTTATACGTTTCCCCTCCCAACGAATAATATTTATGACCAAAGAAAGATTTTTAATCTTCATGTTTATCATTACGGAGCCCCTGAAGGGACATGGCAAAAATAAATGAGAAGTTTATCGTGCACATGCAAAACAATCTTGTGCAGGAACTTTATGCTTTTTATATAAAGTGTCATGTTGTTTGAAAAGTTATGAATTAAAATATTTTACAGGATAATATGATTGAAAATAAAGACACCATCAAATGTATGAGGTCACTGACAAAGTGATCATAAAATATGGATGTTATTCTCCTCTACTTCATACGACAGAGTGTGAATTAAGACTAGAATATTAACTGCTTTGAGGGTAAAAATGTTAGATTAAGAAAAAGACTGAGTGAGGAGGAACCTGTCCGTTTGAATGAACCCACTCCTCTAGTCATTCAGACACCTCCACACCGGCCGTGGTGGTGTAGCAGCTGTTTATCATTCCTGTCTCCAAATCAATCACAGACCAAAGGCTGATTATTCTTCTCTTTAAAGCCTGGCTCTTACCTCACACTGACCCAAAAACCTTCCAGACAGTTCTATTAGTGATAATTTACCGTCCTCCAGGCCCATGTTCTGACTCTTATCTGAGTTTTCTGAGTTTGTATCAAGCTTGGTCGTTAGCTCTGATAAAATAATCACTGTAGGTGATTTTAAAATCCATACTGACAAAGAAAAGTGATAATCTTTATCCTTAGTTCAGCTTTTGTGTCCCTCAAGACTCAGCTGGTTGATTTATTTATTGATCTGTTTGTTAGCAAGATTACACAAAAACTACTGGACAGATTCTTCTGGAACTTTCAGATGTTGGTAATGACACAACTTGAAAAGGATTAAAATGATCCAGATAACCTCCGTCCTCAGTAACTGTCTAAATATTAATGATAACATGATTCTGGGTCATGAATCGTATGGTGGTGGCAGCTTTAACACAGAACTTCTGATCATGAATGCAACGACAGCACCAGCCGCTCTGAACGGAGGGACTACGTGAGCTGGGAAAGAATGCAGCTGTGCTTCATTAGAGGCTTTTGGACCGATGAAGGCATCAGGGATCCATGCTAAACTGCAGAAAAGGAAAAATCATGTCTCCTTTAAACTTTCTGAGAGCATGTAATCAGATGTTTGTAAACTATCTCACAGGCAGAACCCACTGAGGGGCACCTCAAGGTTCAGTTTTGGGACCGCTCTTATTTACTGTTTACATCAACTGCCTTAGACAGAGTGTTCCAAATGCTAATGTTCATTTCTATGCCGACGATGCTGTTCTTTACTGCTGTGCACACACGCCTGTGCTGGTCCTTGTAAATCTTCTGCATGTTTTAAATCTAGTTCAGGATTGTTTAAAACAGAGAAAATCTAAACTCATGTTGTTTGCATCTACAAGAGCAGCAAACTATGAGAAAACTGTTAGTAAGGGTTGTGTCTACTTTTCAGTTTCTGGGTCTTCACTTGATGAAATTGTGTTTTGAAGAGCACATTCAGCACGTTGGTAGAAAGCTGAAAGTTTTTCGTGTTTTTTTACGACAGGAGAAAGTCCTGTTTGTCTTTTAAGGTCACAAACAGATGGTGAAGTCTACGTTCTTACCTCTTCTTGATCATTGATGATGTTTCATTCATGAAGGCCTCTGCTCACAGTCTGCAGGTGTTGGACGGTGTGAACATGGAGCTCTGAGGTTTATCATGACCTCTAAAGTCAGCTGGACCTCTTTAAGACCCGTCCTCCTGGACTCTGGTATGTGCTCTTTCTCAGTTCATGACTATGTCTGTGTCTCAGTCCTGAAGGACAGATTACTAACCTGAGATCATTGAGCTCTGTGCAGTTTGTTGTTCCCAGTCTGACCTTAAGGCCGTTAGCTTCTCTGCACCTTTGACCTGGAATAATCAGCAGACTGAATCTAAGAACAGGCTCCTCAGTTCTGTTTGATTCTGGGGGCCTGTTGATGAAACTGTTTTGCTGACGTTAGACAGATCTGTGGGTCTCAGTGGGACAGACTCGGTTAAATAAAGATTAACAATAATTTAAACAAGGGGCCTGATGTTGTCCCAGGGCCTAGAGTCATGCTCAGCAGCATCATGAGAAGAAGCTGGAGGCTCTACGATGACCAGCAGTTGTTTTTTTTTGAGGTCAAGCTCCACCCCCCATGATGGAGCCTCACCTGCAGAAACTGTGAGGCCCGATCCCATCGAAGCCCGCGTACTCGCTGAGGGGGTCTCCACCTCTCTGCTGGATGAAGTGAGAGTTCCAGTCCAGGCAGGCCTCTCCATCCACTGTCACGCTCACCAGGCCCCGGTACGACTCCCCGTCGCCATGGTAACAGTCATGTGGGCCTGGGGTCAAAGGTTAGGTGATTAATGTGAGGCTCCTGTGATGAACTATGCAAACACAGTCCCCCCCCCCCCCCCCCCCAGGATGATACAGGAACTCCTTTCTCAGACAGGACAGGCTCCTCCTCTGTCAGCAGGTGTGACCTGTAGGCCAGGTGAGGCCCTTCAGGTTTAAAGGCCTCAGCCTGTAGGCCAGCTAAAGGCCTCAGCCTGAAGCTGTCACAGTAACATTCACGTCTTTACTCATCAACGTGTTTGAGCAGCAGACTTCACCGCTGTTACACCGAGCTGTTACACCGGACTATTACACCAAGCTGTTACACCGAGCTGTTACACTGGACTATTACACCAAGCTGTAACACCGAGCTGTTACAACGGGCTGTTACACCAAGCTGTTACACTGGACTATTACACCAAGCTGTAACAACAAGCTGTTACACCGAGCTGTTACACCGGGCTGTTACACCAAGCTGTTACACCGAGCTGTAACACCGGGCTGTTACACCGGGCTGTTACACCAAGCTGTAACACCGGGCTGTAACACCGAGCTGTTACACCGGGCTATTACACCAAGCTGTTACACCGAGCTGTAACACCGAGCTGCTACACCGGGCTGTTACACCGAGCTGTTACACCAAGCTGTAACACCGGGCTGTAACACCAGGCTGTTACACCGAGCTGTAACACCGGGCTGTTACACCGGGCTGTTACACCAAGCTGTTACACCGGGCTGTAACACCGAGCTGTTACACCGGGTTGTTACACCAAGCTGTTACACCGAGCTGTAACACTGGGCTGTTACACCGGGCTGTTACACCAAGCTGTTTCACCGGGCTGTTACACTGAGCTGTTACACCGGGCTGTTACACCAAGCTGTTTCACCGGGCTGTTACATTGGGCTGTTACACCAAGCTGACGCTCTGCCTCCCTCTGCTTACCAGCTTCATCAAGAGCATTCACGTCTCCTCTCCCTTCAGCCATGTTCTCTACCTGACCCCTGACCCTGAGCCTTGACCAAGGTTATAATAGTTCTGGATTTGTCATCACAGTTTAGTTTTAATTAGTTTTAGAGCGGGCATTCCAGTTTTTATTTAGTTTTGATTTTTGCAACAAGGCTTAGCTTTAGTTTAGTTTTAGTTTTTTCATTCCTTATTTTCCAGGTGCAGTATTCAAAAAGGTCAGAGTAAGTATTTTATAATCCTGTTTATTTTCAAGTCCAACATAGTGCTCACTGCTCAGTCAGTGCTGATACTGTACTGTTGGCTGCTGCCTTAAACACAAGAAAATAATATAAACTTAATATAAACAAATATAAACATCAATATAAACTCTCCTTGTTTTCATAGGCTGTATAAGCCTCCTTATGGCTGCTCCTCAAATGGGCTTTTAAGTTTGTGGGATTTTTCCCCTTAAGAAGCGCTCCACATATCTCACCAGTTTTTATTTCATTTGTTTGTCTCACTGTTGTAGTCAAAAAAATCCCAAATGGGACACTGCAGCCTCCTCCAAACTTTAGACATTTCTTCCACGTTGTTCCAACAACACGTTTCGTGGCGGCACAGAGCACAGCCAGTCAGTGCAGTAAACAGGCACGTCCCAGTACGTCGCTATGATGGTGCCGTACGGCGCTGACAACTGCCGAAAACTGTCATAAAATTGTTTGGGAAAATGTGTCGGATTGATTTAAATCCTAAAGGCTAATAAATATTTTCAAAAACAATAATGAAGGACATTTTGTCTATAATTTCGGTTGGTTTCAGTTAGTTTTGTGAACAGAAGATACAGTTTTAGTTTACTTATAGTTTTTGTTTTCTTTTCTAGTTTTTATTAGTTTGAGTTAACTGCAATGTATTTTAGATTTTAGTTTTCATTTTTAGTTTATTTTTGATTAACTATTATAACCCTGTCCCTGACCCCTGCCTTAGCCTAAACCTGATCTTAGCCCAGGACACACGCTGAACCCTAATCTTGTGTTGTTTGACTCACCTGATCACTTCTCTCTCCCCAAACCTCATTTATTTCAGATTATTTTATGACCTTCATTTTAATTATTTTTAATTCTTTTTAATCGGCGCAGAGACTCGTCAGTAACGATGCAGTTTGGCTTTTTCACTTCACTGTGTGATAAGAACTTCCCAGAGGAACTTTAGAGCTTTGGTCCATTTACCGACTTCACAGAAGTTTCCGGTGTGCCCTTCAGGACAGGAGCAGTGGAAGGACGAGCGTTTGGGCCCCCGCCTGCAGGAGGCGCCGTTCAGACAGGGGTTTGGTCTGCAGGGCGAAGCTGCCAACACAAGAAGATCAATCAGAATAAATTATCTTTTGTCATTTTAAAATGCTGAATGCAGAGCAGCAAAATGAGCTGATGCTGACCAAAATAACAACTATGATAATAATTATTAACAACAGAGATATTGGTTTGTTAATGCTGCCGTCACTTTGAGATGCTGATATTTCTTTTGTCATTTAAAATGCTGATATTTCTGTTGTCACTTTAAAATGCTGATATTTCTTTTGTCATTTAAAATGCTGATATTTCTTTTGTCACTTTAAAATGCTGATATTTCTTTTGTCATTTAAAATGCAGATATTTCTTTTGTCACTTTAAAATGCAGATATTTCTTTTGTCATTTAAAATGCAGATATTTCTTTTGTCATTTTAAAATGCTGATATTTCTTTTGTCATTTAAAATGCTGATATTTCTTTTGTCACTTTAAAATGCTGATATTTCTTTTGTCATTTAAAATGCAGATATTTCTTTTCTCACTTTAAAATGCTGATATTTCTTTTGTCACTTTAAAATGCAGATATTTCTTTTGTCATTTAAAATGCAGATATTTCTTTTGTCATTTTAAAATGCTGATATTTCTTTTGTCATTTAAAATGCTGATATTTCTTTTGTCATTTAAAATGCAGATATTTCTTTTGTCATTTAAAATGCTGATATTTCTGTTGTCATTTTAAAATGCAGATATTTCTTTTGTCATTTAAAATGCTGATATTTCTTTTGTCACTTTAAAATGCAGATATTTCTTTTGTCATTTAAAATGCTGATATTTCTTTTGTCATTTAAAATGCTGATATTTCTTTTGTCATTTAAAATGCTGATATTTCTTTTGTCATTTAAAATGCTGATATTTCTTTTGTCATTTTAAAATGCAGATATCTCTTTTGTCATTTAAAATGCAGATATTTCTTTTGTCATTTAAAATGCTGATATTTCTGTTGTCATTTTAAAATGCAGATATCTCTTTTGTCATTTAAAATGCTGATATTTCTTTTGTCACTTTAAAATGCAGATATTTCTGTTGTCATTTTAAAATGCTGATATTTCTTTTATCATTTAAAATGCTGATATTTCTTTTGTCATTTAAAATGCTGATATTTCTTTTGTCATTTAAAATGCTGATATTTCTTTTGTCATTTTAAAATGCAGATATTTCTGTTGTCATTTAAAATGCTGATATTTCTTTTGTCACTTTAAAATGCAGATATTTCTTTTGTCATTTAAAATGCAGATATTTCTGTTGTCATTTAAAATGCTGATATTTCTTTTGTCATTTAAAATGCTGATATTTCTTTTGTCATTTAAAATGCTGATATTTCTTTTGTCACTTTAAAATGCAGATATTTCTTTTGTCATTTAAAATGCAGATATTTCTTTTGTCATTTAAAATGCTGATATTTCTTTTGTCATTTAAAATGCTGATATTTCTTTTGTCATTTTAAAATGCAGATATTTCTTTTGTCACTTTAAAATGCAGATATTTCTTTTGTCATTTAAAATGCAGATATTTCTGTTGTCATTTAAAATGCTGATATTTCTTTTGTCATTTAAAATGCTGATATTTCTTTTGTCACTTTAAAATGCAGATATTTCTTTTGTCACTTTAAAATGCAGATATTTCTGTTGTCATTTAAAATGCTGATATTTCTGTTGTCATTTAAAATGCCGATATTTCTTTTGTCACTTTAAAATGCTGATATTTCTTTTGTCACTTTAAAATGCAGATATTTCTTTTGTCACTTTAAAATGCTGATATTTCTTTGTCATTTAAAATGCAGATATTTCTACTGTCACTTTAAAATGCAGATATGTCTTTTGTCATTTAAAATGCAGATATTTCTTTTGTCATTTTAAAATGCAGATATTTCTTTTGTCATTTAAAATGCAGATATTTCTTTTGTCACTTTAAAATGCAGATATTTCTTTTGTCATTTAAAATGCAGATATTTCTACTGTCACTTTAAAATGCTGATATTTCTTTTGTCATTTAAAATGCAGATATTTCTTTTGTCACTTTAAAATGCAGATTTTGCTCCTGATCAGATTTAAAGCCTGTTATTCTCTGGTCACCTCATTATGCTGCTGTCACTTTTGGTTAACATGTAGTGATCTGAAACCAGTAAAGATAAGTTTTTAAGTGTTAGCAGTAGTACTATCAGTAGTTTTTCTCTTGGTGGAGTCGTATCGCTCGCGGTGCTGCTGCCTCTGCTCATCAGCACCGATCATGATCATGTAAACCCAAACCTGACGGTCGTTAACGAGCCCCTCTTACCTGTCTGACACCTCTTTCCCGTGTAGGGCTCTGGGCATGCACAGATGAAGCTGCCGTCCAGGTACGTGTCGCAGCTGCCGCCGTTCAGACACGGGTTTGGATCACACTCATCTGGAGGGAGACCGGATCAGCTGATCAAGACCTCAGTCCAGATCAGCAGACCTGGTGAGTACATGCTCAGACTGAGGTTACCTGTCAGATCCAGGATTCAACAGCTAATCAGCCCCAGGTCCTCATTCCAGCAGACTAATAAGGTAAAGTCTTTACCAATGCTGTAGTCTGCCTCTGAGACCACCTGAAACAGAACCAGACCAGTTAGATCTTCATCACCTGGTCCAGAACACCATCTTCATCCTCACCATCACCCCCCTGACCCAACAGAACCAGCGCAGGTCTGACCTTCATCACCTGGTCTACAACACCATCCTCATCCTCACCATCACCCCCCTGACCCAGCAGAACCAGAGCAGGTCTGACCTTCATCACCTGGTCTACAACACCATCTTCATCCTCACCATCACCCCCCTGACCCAGCAGAACCAGAGCAGGTCTGACCTTCATCACCTGATCCAGAACACCATCCTCATCCTCACCTGCAGCTCCTGTCCGCTCACAGATGGCGCCCACATCAGCGTCAGGAAACAGTAGAGCGTCGTGGTGGCGGCCATGCTGTCTCGGCGTGGTGACTGTGGGTCTGAACGCCGTCATGGCGTCCTAAATATCCCGGTCAGACCCCGACTCTCCGCCCACACGTTAATCATTGGAGTCTGCATTGATCCAGCAGAGGTCACATGTTCCTTTGTCTGATGTGAGTGACCTTTGACCTTTGCTTTTGCTGAGGTTATCATGAGTAACTTCAGCTAAAGCTCCTTTAGATGATAAACACAATCAGGGGAGACAGGGGTAAGAGGGACCCTCCCCCTGCTGCATGGCTAAAGCTCTCACAGCTTCACCTTCATTTGACCTTTTCTGTAAAATGCCAGTTCAGCGTTGAGGTGATAATCATGTAACCCAATTATATCTTACTAACTATATGAAAACAAATTTAAACTAGAAAAGCACTCTGAGAGCGTAGACCTCCGCCAGCACCACAGTCCTCTCCCATATTGTGATTTTGACCATAAATATTAGTCCTACCTTTATTTCATCTAAATATTTAGATTCTTTGACCATGAAAACATACCATTAGCAACTGGATTCATAATGATATCTATTTTAGTTCAGTAGTTATTCACAAAAATAACATTTCTCGTCATGGCGGCCAGACGCTGATCCGGATCAACACCAAATTGAAAAATTGAAACAGTTCTCCCTTTTCTCATGCTGAACATTTCCTGAAAATTTCATCAAAATCCATCCATAACTTTTTGAGTTATGTTGTTCACAGACAGACAAACTCTCCTGAAAACATCACCTCCTTGGCGGAGGTAATTAGCAATTGCCGCTATGTAGAGAATCTAAAACAGACAAAAGTATTTAAGCTGCTGATGGCGGGATGTTGATCGCTGATGAAGTGCTGTGTTTGGCGGTGAGGAGGAAATGGAAGCATCTGGAACTCTCGTGTCTCTTAAAGCTACAGGACTTGTTTGAGCTCCAAGTTTTGGTGATTTTCTCTTTGAGCTGTGAAAACGTAATTATTCTGGCAGCTCGGCCTGCGTTAGCTTAACTTATGTGTTCATAAAAAACACCCACCGTCTTGGTCTGCCACCGGCTTGAACACACTCACACCCTCTCGGCTGCCCTCTGAGTTAAAACTGTAGATAATAAAAATAAAATATTAAAATAAAAATATGCAGGGTCATACTGTTGGCTGCTACCTTTGAAAATCTAAAGACGGGGGTGCTGGTTTGGCGGAGTGGTTGGTAACCTTCTGCCAGCCTTGGTTTGAGTCCAGCCTGTGACCATGTGCAGAGTCTTCCCTACTCTCTCGCCCCCATCATGAGCCTATCCACTGTCTCTCTCTCTCCATCAATAAAGGAACAAAATGACCAAAAAATACATAAAAAAATCAAAACCCTTTAAACCCTGAAGACCGCAGCGACGTGCTGTCTTTAGATGTTAAAAAGGACCAATCAGGAGCAGCGGAGACTTTTAGGCTTTTTTATTCAAACAGTGATCACTTTGCAGAAACATCAGATTCTCATATAAACACTGTATCTGCTGCACAGAGGGACCAAAGCTCATCCACCTCCTGAGGTTAAAGGTCATCAGCTGTTTGCTCTGCATCGACCTGTTGAACTTTGACCCCGGTGTTAAGTCCACAGAGCCTGTTTAAGCTTCACATCACACTCCAGACTCTGGTTCACACTTTAAACTCAAACCAGTGGATGCTCCTCGTAAGTGCCTCAAACTGTGATTGTTCTCTTCTCCATGGTCAGTCTAGAGGTGCGAAGGCCCTCAGGTCAGTCTCAGCCAAACGTTCACAGTAAAGATCCAAAAACTGCTCTAAGGGTCACGTCATGGTCTTCAGCCCAGGAAACCAGTCCAAGATACAAAAGTCTATAAATATAGGCATCCACGCTAACGTCAGGAAGGCTAACGTCAGGAAGGCTCAGCAGCAACCATCAATCCTCCCACAATCAAACCGATCCAAGCGCCACGGTGTGTTCAGGTGCTCTCAGGTGAGTTTGTCCGTCTGCTCGCACAGGAATACAGTCTCGAGTGTCGTCTGCGCCGTTTCCTCATGTGTACTCAGACTTGCGGATGTAGTTTGAAGGCACATAACCTCGCCGGCCGCCCGCCTCGCCCAGCCACCAGTCGCTGTTCCCGTTCATGTCCTGGAACTCCAGGATTCGCAGCCTTTGATTGGCTGAGATGCTCATTTCGTTGGCACAGCGGGCGCTGAAGGAGTAGAGGGCGTAGTATATCTGAAAACAAACAGACATCCATTAATGTAACGTTAGCGCTATTCTTAAAGCATTCTCGCTAATGTGGTCTGTTACCAACAGCAGGAAAGGCCGTGAGGAAGAGCAGCGCCACCTGCTGGAGGACAGGGGCACTGACCTGATACTTTCACTTTGGCAGTCTCACCTGATGTCCGTCCAGCTCACTCTCTGGCTCCGGGTCGGCCTCCGCCTCCATGTGCTCGCCCCTGGAGTGGGCGGAGCTCTTCTTGCTGCTGTTGTCTCCGCCCCTGCGCTGACTGGAGCCGTCGGCCTTGTCCGAGTGCACGTACCTGTGCGAGCGCACGTGTCTGCGAGAAGAGTTCGAGTCGGTCTCTGACAGGTCGGACGTCTCCTTCTGACTGCCTGTGTCTCTGTGATTGGCTGACTGCCGGTGAGAAGGCTCCGCCTCCCTGTGACTCTGCTCACCTCTGCTGGAGGTGTTTCGGGGGGAGGAGCTTAAGGAGTCGGGGTTGGGCGTGTCTCTGAGGTGACTCCGGCGTGAGGAGCAGGAGTCCAGTGAAGGGTGAGGAGACGACTGAGGCTGTGACGTGGAGAAGCTAACCGTGGCCGTGTCCTGGTTGAAGGTCAAGGTGCTGTTGCTGTTCTGACGGGAGAAAACGGGGGAGGAGCCTCCGTAGCCAGACTCGTTGGACGACTGGCTCTCGATGGAGACATCTGATTGGCTCCTGCGTGGGTTGTAGGGTTTGAGGAAGGAGCTGTAGACGAAGCCCTTCGTCACTGCAACACAAGAGGAACGTTCACAGTTACGTCAGCGTCTCAGTGTCCCACCTGAGCCCAGCAGGAAACTGTACCAATGGTTTGACCAATCAGACCAGCTCTCCATTGAAATATGGACTTTGGACTGAACATGTGTCTGAAACAAGCTCAGTAAAGTTACGTTTGGGTCTCACAAATATCTTTATGGATGGGAGAATGGGGAAGTCCTCTGAGTGGACAGAATGAAGTCCCTCATAGACGAGTAAGACTTCTAAACCTTCAGAACTCTGCAGGTTCAAAGTCCGACATGTCATATGAACGTTTATAATGTGAGTTTGTTTACCTCCGTTGTCGATGAGCCAGCGGTTGTTGCTGCCCATGGGATCCTGCTGCTTGATCACTCCAACAAGATCTCCCTCCAGGATGGACACGTCCAGATCCTGAGCAGCGTTGAAGTTCCTGTCGGCCTGGTAGAGCTTCTCAGGTCCATAACGGACCAGCAGAGCTGCCCGGTGCTCGTCCGTCTGCAGGATGCAGTTTGGCTGAGGAGCAGAGGGATGAAGCTGACGTTAAATATACAGAAAGGAACAGAACCAAGAGGAACGGTCTCTGAACTCACGGGTCCCTGCAGCTGCTTCCTGGACGCCTGCTTCTCCAGAGTCCTCTTCTCAAACGTCTTCTTGGCGGGCGGGGCTGCAGGCAGGTTCTCCGGGCAGAAGCTGAAGCCCTGCAGGAGCTGCAGGACTCGTCCATACTCCTCCTGAAACTGTGCGATGAGGTTCCCCTCGGTGCTCGCCTTACGGGAGAACTGAAAGGATGGAGAGAAGAGGAGATGGTGAGGAGATAGCCTTGGCTGCGGCGGCGTGACGATGTCCACAGCGACTCACCTGCAGCAGCGGCCTCAGCTCGCCCAGCGTGGTCCTCATGAAGTCCTTCTGCGCCTGAGCGAAGGCCCTGACGCAGCCCGTGAACAGCTCCTCGGCCGAGCTGTAGAACTTCGGCAGCTCGTCCAGCAGCTGCGCGTTCAGTGCCTCATAGTTGTTCCTCGCCGCCTGCAGCTCGTCCTGCACGCGGCGGTCCTTCAGCCGCTCGGCGCGCTCCTTGCAGTTGTCGTAGTCGAGCAGCTTGTCGAAGCGTTTCTGGATTAGCTTGTGCGGCCCGGCGAACATGAGGAGCAGCTGGGTGAGCGGGTGGATGACCAAGGCCTCGGTGCGCTCCTTCTGCTCCGGAGAGAGGAGGAGAAGGTCAAAGAGGAGAAGGTCAAAGAGGAGGAGAAGGTCAAAGAGGGGGAGGAGGTCGAAGAGGAGGAGAAGAAGGTCAAACAGGAGATGAAGGTCGAGCAGGAGTAGAAGGTCAAAGAGGAGGAGGAGGTCGAAGAGGAGAAGAAGGTCGAAGAGGAGAAGGTCAAAGTGGAGGAGAAGAAGGTCGAACAGGAGGAGAAGGTCAAAGAGGAGGAGAAGGTCAAACAGGAGATGAAGGTCAAACAGGAGGAGAAGAAGGTCAAACAGGAGATGAAGGTCAAACAGGAGGAGAAGGTCAAACAGGAGGAGGAGGTCAAACAGGAGATGAAGGTCAAAGAGGAGAAGATCAAAGAGGGGGAGGAGGTCAAACAGGAGATGAAGGTCAAAGAGGAGAAGATCAAAGAGGGGGAGGAGGTCAAACAGGAGATGAAGGTCAAAGAGGAGAAGATCAAAGAGGGGGAGGAGGTCAAACAGGAGATGAAGGTCAAAGAGGAGAAGATCAAAGAGGGGGAGGAGGTCGAAGAGGAGAAGAAGGTCAAAGAGGAGGAGAAGGTCAATGAGGAGAAGAAGGTCAAACAGGAGGAGAAGGTCAAACAGGAGCAGAAGGTCAAACAGGAGGAGAAGGCCAAACAGGAGTAGAAGGTCAAACAGGAGCAGAAGGTCAAACAGGAGGAGAAGGTCAAACAGGAGGAGAAGGTCAAAGAGGAGGAGAAGGTCAAACAGGAGCAGAAGGTCAAACAGGAGCAGAAGGTCAAAGAGGAGGAGAAGGTCAAAGAGGAGGAGAAGGTCAAACAGGAGGAGGAGAAGGTCAAACAGGAGTAGAAGGTCAAAGAGGAGTAGAAGGTCAAACAGGAGTAGAAGGTCAAACAGGAGATGAAGGTCAAAGAGGAGTAGAAGGTCAAACAGGAGATGAAGGTCAAACAGGAGCAGAAGGTCAAACAGGAGTAGAAGGTCAAACAGGAGTAGAAGGTCAAACAGGAGCAGAAGGTCAAACAGGAGGAGAAGGTCAAACAGGAGGAGGAGAAGAAGGTCAAACAGGAGGAGGAGAAGGTCAAACAGGAGTAGAAGGTCAAACAGGAGATGAAGGTCAAAGAGGAGTAGAAGGTCAAACAGGAGTAGAAGGTCAACCAGGAGATGAAGGTCAAAGAGGAGGAGAAGGTCAAACAGGAGTAGAAGGTCAAAGAGGAGTAGAAGGTCAAACAGGAGCAGAAGGACAAAGAGGAGTAGAAGGTCAAACAGGAGATGAAGGTCAAACAGGAGCAGAAGGTCAAACAGGAGGAGAAGAAGGTCAAACAGGAGAAGAAGGTCAAACAGGAGCAGAAGGTCAAACAGGAGAAGAAGGTCAAACAGGAGGAGAAGAAGGTCAAACAGGAGAAGAAGGTCAAACAGGAGCAGAAGGTCAAACAGGAGATGAAGGTCAAACAGGAGCAGAAGGACAAACAGGAGTAGAAGGTCAAACAGGAGATGAAGGTCAAACAGGAGCAGAAGGTCAAACAGGAGTAGAAGGTCAAACAGGAGTAGAAGGTCAAACAGGAGCAGAAGGTCAAACAGGAGGAGAAGGTCAAACAGGAGGAGGAGAAGAAGGTCAAACAGGAGGAGGAGAAGGTCAAACAGGAGTAGAAGGTCAAACAGGAGATGAAGGTCAAAGAGGAGTAGAAGGTCAAACAGGAGTAGAAGGTCAAACAGGAGAAGAAGGTCAAAGAGAAGCAGAAGGTCAAACAGGAGTAGAAGGTCAAACAGGAGAAGAAGGTCAAACAGGAGGAGAAGAAGGTCAAACAGGAGTAGAAGGTCAAACAGGAGGAGAAGAAGGTCAAACAGGAGCAGAAGGTCAAACAGGAGCAGAAGGTCAAACAGGAGGAGAAGAAGGTCAAACAGGAGCAGAAGGTCAAACAGGAGGAGAAGGTCAAACAGGAGCAGAAGGTCAAACAGGCGGAGAAGGTCAAAGAGGAGTAGAAGGTCAAACAGGAGAAGAAGGTCAAACAGGAGGAGAAGGTAAAACAGGAGCAGAAGGTCAAAGAGGAGGAGAAGGTCAAACAGGAGATGAAGGTCAAACAGGAGCAGAAGGTCAAACAGGAGTAGAAGGTCAAAGAGGAGAAGAAGGTCAAACAGGAGGAGGAGGTCAAACAGGAGCAGAAGGTCAAACAGGAGTAGAAGGTCAAAGAGGAGAAGACGTTCAAACAGGAGGAGGAGGTCAAACAGGAGTAGAAGGTCAAAGAGGAGAAGAAGGTCAAACAGGAGGAGGAGGTCAAACAGGAGGAGGAGGTCAAACAGGAGGAGAAGGTCGAACAGGAGTAGAAGGTCAAACAGGAGGAGAAGAAGGTCAAACAGGCGGAGAAGGTCAAACAGGAGGAGGAGGTCAGACAGGAGGAGAAGGTCAAACAGGAGGAGAAGGTCAAACAGGAGGAGGAGCTCAAACAGGAGGAGGAGGTCAAACAGGAGGAGGAGGTCGAACAGGAGGAGAAGGTCAAACAGGAGGAGAAGGTCAAACAGGAGGAGAAGGTCAAACAGGAGGAGAAGGTCAAAGAGGAGGACAAACAGGAGAAGATGAAGGTCGAACAGAAGATGAAGGTCAAACATGAGGACACTCACAAACTGGGTGAACTGCTTGTCGCTGATGCAGCGGTGCGCTCTCTGGAAGCGCTCGGGGTCGAGGACGCTGCGCTCCGTGTAGATGTCACAGAAGCTGATGGCTGCCAGCACCTTCACAGACGCCGACTCCTACAGGAACATCACAGACATCATTAACAGGGCTGTTCACCAGCCAATCACAGGGCTGACACAGAGAGACAACCACAGGGCTCATTTAACAAGCCTGTCTTTGGCCTGTGGGAGGAGCCAGAGCACCTGGATAAGCCACACATGCACATGGAGAACACGCAGACTCATGTCAGGCTTTGTCTGAGTTTCAATAAGGTTTGACCTCAACAGTGAAGTTTGACCTTTACAGTGAAGTTTGACCTTGACAGTGAAGGCGAAGGACAAACCCGTATGTGCTGCAGGTAGAGGGAGATGTCCCTGATGAAGCTCTTGATGAGTCTCTCCTGCAGCCTGAACTTCTTCTCGGCCTCGTCGAACGCCTCGTCTTTGATCTGCAGAGGCCAGAGGTCACACAGGTGAGCTCCTGAAGGCTCAGGCTGGACCTGCCGTCTCAGAGCAGGGACTTACCTGAGGAGAGATCCCCGTCAGGTGTTTGAGGTGGCTGCTGACCCGGTTGGACTTCTTGATGATGGAGTGCATGCTGAGTTTGGAGATCTTATCGATGAAGGTGTCCTCATCTCCTTTCCTGTACTTAACCACTAAGAGAGGACACAGGTGAGACAGGTGAGAAAGGAGGACACAGGTGAGACAGGTAAAGGTGTCTACAGGTGAGACAGGTGAGACAGGAGGACACAGGTGAGACAGGTGAGACAAGTGAGACAGGTAAAGGTGTCTACAGGTGAGACAGGAGGACACAGGTGAGACAGGTAAAGGTGTCTACAAATGAGACAGGTGAGACAGGTGTCTACAGGTGAGAGAGGTGGACAGGTGAGACAGGAGGACACAGGTGAGACAGGTAAAGGTGTCTACAGGTGAGACAGGTGGACAGGTGAGACAGGAGGACAC
The DNA here is from genome assembly GCA_036419115.1 of Scarus forsteni. Taxonomy (NCBI): domain Eukaryota; kingdom Metazoa; phylum Chordata; class Actinopteri; order Labriformes; family Labridae; genus Scarus; species Scarus forsteni. Next base: position 17,173,733 of record JAZDUH010000263.1, read on the forward strand.
AGGTGAGACAGGTAAAGGTGTCTACAAATGAGACAGGTGAGACAGGTGTCTACAGGTGAGAGAGGTGGACAGGTGAGACAGGAGGACACAGGTGAGACAGGTAAAGGTGTCTACAGGTGAGACAGGTGGACAGGTGAGACAGGAGGACACAGGTGAGACAGGTAAAGGTGTCTACAGGTGAGACAGGTGGACAGGTGAGAAAGGAGGACACAGGTGAGACAGGTAAAGGTGTCTACAGGTGAGACAGGAGGACACAGGTGAGACAGGTGAGACAGGAGGACACAGGTGAGACAGGTGAGACAAGTGAGACAGGTAAAGGTGTCTACAGGTGAGACAGGAGGACACAGGTGAGACAGGTAAAGGTGTCTACAAATGAGACAGGTGAGACAGGTGTCTACAAATGAGACAGGTGAGACAGGTGTCTACAGGTGAGAGAGGTGGAAAGGTGAGACAGGTGAGACAGGAGGACACAGGTGAGACAGGTAAAGGTGTCTACAGGTGAGAAAGGTCGACAGGTGAGACAGGTGAGACAGGAGGACACAGGTGAGACAGGAGGACACAGGTGATACAGGTGAGACAGGTAAAGGTGTCTACAGGTGAGACAGGAGGACAGGTGAGACAGAAGGACACAGGTGAGACAAGTGACAGGTGTCTACAGGTGAGACAGGGGAAGGTGTTTACAGGTGAGACAGGTAAAGGTGTCTACAGGTGAGACAGGAGGACACAGGTGAGACAGGTGAGAAAAATGAGAAAGGTAAAGGTGTCTACAGGTGAGACAGGTGAGAGAGGAGGACACAGGTGAGACAGGTAAAGGTGTCTACAGGTGAGACAGGTGAGACAGGAGGACACAGGTGAGAGAGGTGAGACAAGTGAGACAGGTAAAGATGTCTACAGGTGAGACAGGAGGACACAGGTGAGACAGGTAAAGGTGTCTACAAATGAGACAGGTGAGACAGGTGTCTACAGGTGAGAGAGGTGGACAGGTGAGAGAGGTGAGACAGGAGGACACAGGTGAGACAGGTAAAGGTGTCTACAGGTGAGACAGGTCGACAGGTTAGACAGGTGAGACAGGAGGACACAGGTGAGACAGGAGGACACGGGTGATACAGGTGAGACATGTGGACAGGGGAGACAGGTGAGACAGGAGGACACAGGTGAGACAGGTGAGACAGGAGGACACAGATGAGACAGAAGGACACAGGTGAGACAAGTGACAGTTGTCTACAGGTGAGACAGGTGAAGGTGTTTACAGGTGAGACAGGTGACAGGTGTCTACAGGTGAGACAGGAGGACACAGGTGAGACAGGAGGACACAGGTGAGACAAGTGAGACAGGTAAAGGTGTCTACAGGTGAGACAGGAGGACACAGGTGAGACAGATAAAGGTGTCTACAAGTGAGACAGGTGAGACAAGTGACAGGTGTCTACAGGTGAGACAGGTGGACAGGTGAGACAGGAGAACACAGGTGAGACAGGTGAGACAGGTAAAGGTGTCTACAGGTGAGACAGGTGGACAGGTGAGACAGGTGAGACAGGAGGACACAGGTGAGACAGGAGGAAACAGGTGATAAAGGTGAGACAGGTAAAGGTGTCTACAGGTGAGACAGGTGGACAGGGGAGACAGGTGAGACAGGAGGACACAGGTGAAACAGGTGGACAGTGGAGACAGGTGAGACAGGAGGACACAGGTGAGACAGGTGAGACAGGTAAAGGTGTCTACAGGTGAGACAGGAGGACAGGTGAGACAGAGGGACACAGGTGAGACAAGTGACAGGTGTCTACAGGTGAGACAGGGGAAGGTGTTTACAGGTGAGACAGGTAAAGGTGTCTACAGGTGAGACAGGAGGACACAGGTGAGACAGGTGAGAAAAATTAGAAAGGTAAAGGTGTCTACAGGTGAGACAGGAGGACACAGGTGAGACAGGTAAAGGTGTCTACAAATGAGACAGGTGAGACAGGTGGACATGTGGACAGGGGAGACAGGAGGACACAGGTGAGACAGGTGGACAGTGGAGACAGGTGAGACAGGAGGACACAGGTGAGACAGGTAAAGGTGTCTACAGGTGAGACAGGAGGACACAGGTGAGACAGAAGGACACAGGTGAGACAGAAGCACACAGGTGAGACAAGTGACAGGTGTCTACAGGTGAGACGGGGAAGGTGTTTACAGGTGAGACAGGTAAAGGTGTCTACAGGTGAGACAGGTGAGACAGGAGGACACAGGTGAGACAGGTGAGACAAATGAGACAGGTAAAGGTGTCTACAGGTGAGACAGGTGAGAGAGGAGGACACAGGTGAGACAGGTAAAGGTGTCTACAAATGACACAGGTGAGACAGGTGAGACAGGAGGACACAGGTGAGACAGGAGGACACAGGTGAGACAGGTGAGACAAGTGACAGGTGTCTACAGGTGAGACAGGTGTCTACAGGTGAGACAGGAGGACACAGCTGAGACATGTGAGACAGGTAAAGTAGTCTACAGGTGAGACAGTAGGACACAGGTGAGACAGGTGAGACAGGTAAAGGTGTCTACAGGTGAGACAGGTCGACACAGGTGAGACAGGTGGACAGGTGAGACAGGAGGACACAGGCGAGACAGGTGACAGATAAAGGTGTCTACAGGTGAGACTGGAGGACACAGGCAAGACAGGTGAGACAGGTAAAGGTGTCTACAGGTTAGACAGGGGAAGGTGTTTACAGGTGAGACAGGTGAAGATGTCTACAAGTGAGACAGGTGAGACAGGAGGACAGGTGAGACAGGTGAAGGTGTCTACAGGTGAGACAGGTGAATGTATCTACAGGTGAGACAGGTGAAGGTGTCTACAGGTGAGACAGGTGAAGGTGTCTACAGGAGAGACAGGTGAGACAGGTCTATAGGTGAGACAGGTGAAGGTGACTACAGGTGAGACAGGTGAAGGTGTCTATAGGTGAGACAGGTCTATAGGTGAGACAGGTGAAGGTGACTACAGGTGGACACAGGTGAGACAGGTGAAGGTGTCTACAGGTGAGACAGGTGAAGGTGTTTACAGGTGAGACAGGTGACAGGTGTCTACAGGTGGACACAGGTGAGAGGTGATGATGTCTACTGGTGAGACATGTGAAGGTGTATGCAGGTGGACACAGGTGAGACAGGTGAAGGTGTCTACAGGTGTAGACAGGTGAAGATGTCTACAGGTGAGACAGGTGAAGATGTCTACAGGTATCTACAAGTGAAGGTGTCTACAGGTTTCTACAGGTATCTACAGGTGAGGCTCCTCACCAAGGTCCTTGCGGCGCTTGTACTCGTTGATGTTCACATTGATCTCCTTGACGGCCTGCAGCGCCCGGCTCAGGTGCGCGCGGTCGTGGTGGCTCTCAGGTGTGGCGCCCAGCAGCTCCACCAGCAGCAGAGGATACCGCATGACCCTCTGCACGGGCTTGATGAGGAACGAGCCCAGGTTGATGTAGTTGGTCTTCCCCCTGAGGCGGGACAGGTATGTTAGCGCGCCTCCTGTCTCCAACCAGGCCACGCCCACAGGTCGGACCTTAGGTCATCAGACACATGCTGCAGGTACATGCTATAGATATATGCTGCAGACATATGCTGCAGATATATGCTGCAGGAATACGGTGCAGTTACATGCTGCAGGTATATGCTGCAGATATATGCTGCAGATATATGCTGCAGATATATGCTGGTGCAGATTAGGGGTGCAACGGTTCACGGTTTAAAACCGAACCGTACGGTTCGCCCTGCACGGCTCAATTCGCCTTTATGAAGCGCGGTTTTTCGGTTTTGAAATTAATTCATTTCTAACAGCTGCGAGACGGATTTCTCGCCTGTTCTCCGGCTGCAGACAACCCCTCCTCCCATCCTCACACAGCTCTGTACAAAACCACGCCCCGCTAGTAAATATCCAATCGCTACTGTGTAATAGGAGCTGAGCACATGGCCGAGTGGGCGGCGTCTCTCACTCTGGAGCTCTCGGCACTCTCGGTTCGCTTGGCTCGGCTCGGCCTCACAAAAGCTAAGACAAAGAAGGCGGAAGTTAAGGAGAAAGAAAAAGTTATGTCGAACGGAGAGGTGGAGAGACCGGAGTTTGAAGAAGCACTGGCTTCGTACAGTCTGCGGTGTGGGGACATTACGGTTTCCTTATGGATTATAATGACGAGGGAGAGAAAACAGTGGACAAAAATAAAACCATGTGCAAGCATTGCTCAGCGCTCGTCCGACACGCTAAAGCGTACATGTCCAACATGAGTCAACACCTCAGCCCTCATCACACAAAGGTTTAGCTTTCTCAGGCTATGTTCACACTGCAGCCTTAATGCTCAATTCCGATGTTTTGTTTGTCTGTCCAGATTACTCCTGTAAATGTGGCCTGACTGCAGACTGTTGTGTGAACAGCTCAGACTGCAGAATTGACGCGCATGCTCAGTTTAACATTAACGGCATCACACACAGCACGGTGTGATGAGGGACAACAAACAAAGAGCAAAAGTGAGCTTTACAGTGCTGGAGAAGTTTGTTCCCATAACGTAGAACCTGATGTTACAGCAGCTCACCTTGAGTGAGCTCTTATTAAAGTAATTATGGCTATATTTTATTTCTTATGAACCTGAAGGTGGACGCTCTCTCCTGCCGACCCTGCTGATGACAGATCGCTGCTGGAGAGAAAAACATCTCAGAGCCATTAATGTGCTGAACAGGTGAACAAAAAAGGCAAAAGCTTAGTTTTGTCATCTGTTCTGATGTTTCTTAGTTTGTCTGAGAGCAGATCAAACAGGATCAGACTGTTCACTGACTGACGCTGTCTCATAGAAACATACAGCAGCGCGCAAATACGCACAGATGAGATAGACAGCGGTATCATCAGAGTCTCCACGTCCTGTAAACTTGTTATTTTAGTCTGATTAATCCATTCAAAAAGTCGGCGCAGTGTTAATAAACTAAGTTTAACAGATATCATAATACAAACGTATGATTCATTCACGTTTATTGTTTGTTGTGTGTGTAATGGAGACGTCAGTCGATCGCCCCAGTGCTCTCTCACTTTTTCTCCACTCCTCCTTTTATGCATTGTTTAATCATGCTTGTAGCTGGAAAAACAAAACTCCATTGCAGGACAAAAAATGCATTAACTTTGTCATAATCATTTCTATATTAACCTCTGATTATATTTTGTTCATGTATAGTGTATATCATGTACAATACATAGTAAATTGTATTTCAGTAGTCAGTCACTACACTAGCCAGGGAGCTAAGAGGCACTCTAACCATGTGTTTACATTTGAAGTGTTTTATGCAAATGTCATAATACTTTATTTAAGCCAAGTAATAGTTAAGACTAAGAGGCATTGTCATAATATATTTTTCTTGATAGCAAAATAAAGGGAGTCTTTTGGAAAGTCAAACTTCTTGTTTTTTTTTTAATGCAAAACATGAACCGAAACCGAACCGAAACCGTGATCCCAAAACCGAGATACAAACCGAACCGTGGGCTAACTGAACCGTTGCACCCCTAGTGCAGATATATGCTGCAGATATATGCTGCTGCAGGTACATGCTGCAGATATATGGTGCAGATACATGCTGCAGATATATGCTGCAGATATATATGCTGCAGATACATGCTGCAGATATATGCTGCAGATATATGCTGCAGGTATATGGTGCAGATATATGCTGCAGATATATGCTGCTGCAGGTACATGCTGCAGATATATGGTGCAGATATATGGTGCAGATACATGCTGCAGATGTATGCTGCAGATATATGCTGCAGATATATACTGCAGATATACGCTGCAGGTACATGCTGCAGATACATGCTGCAGATATATGCTGCAGGTACATGCTGCGAATATATGGTGCAAATATATGCTGCAGATTCATGCTAAAGATTTATGCTGCAGATACATGCCTCAGATATATGGTGCAGATACATGCTGCAGGTACATGCTACAGATACATGCTGCTGCAGATATATGCTGCAGATATATGCTGCAGGTACATGCTGCAGATACATGCTGCTGCAGATATATGCTGCAGGTACATGCTGCAGATACATGCTGCTGCAGATATATATTTTGATGAGGATTATTAATCAACAAGGTTACTGATCAGGCAGAAAGGACCGCTCAGCTGTAATTAGATCTGGAGGACAGACTCCACAACTGCAACAAACTTCACAGACTTATTCTTTCTACAACCAAACGCGTCGTCTTTAACAAACAAACAAGCCAATAAATAAAATAAAAAAGGTCTTTGAGTGCTCTTTGGATTTTTAATCTGACTCAGAGCTGTCCAAGATTTTCACTTTGATTAATACATTTGGAAAACTGTGGTTGAATGCAGTTGAAGCTCATAATTAAAATATTCATTTAGATAAAATAATAATTTAAAAATATGAATATAAATTTTAAAGGTCTGTGTTGGTTTAGTTGTTCTCGTCTTTAGTTTAGATGTAAAAACAACCCCAGCAGTTTTCAAACTGTTTTCGACCAGAGGGGCGTGGAAGCATCCAGAATCTGAAATCTAGATCTAAGGTCCTCTAAAGTGTCCCTGCCCTGCGCTGCAGCTGCAGATTCTGTCCAGCAGGTGGCACCAACAGCACATGCACACACAGACATGGACGAGTCCCATCATGGACCAGCACACACACACAGGAGCCTCCAGGGGGCGTTAGTGAGTCACATCATGCAGCTGATCGCCATGCAGAGACCATGAGGACACAACATTAGGGACACTTACCACTCTCTGTAAATGGACCTGTGAGGACAAAGGAGACAGAGACACTTTAACAGTCTGGACACTCGTTAAGGTTTAAAGGATCATGTTGGCCCCGCCCCAAAGCGTCCCTAACGCCGTCACGGTTTCAGGTTTAAGACACTAAAGCCCGCGGGCCGTAAAGTCCTCGTCAGGAGGACAAATGAGCTCAGGCTCTGAGTCTTTGTTCAGATTCATGAGCCTGAAGACCAACAAAAGGAAAAATGCTGCAGGACACGTTTGTCTCAGTTCAGAAGGAGAGGTCAGAGGTCAGGCTGGAGAACATTTAAATATGAGGACGTCACAGCAGCGCTCGTTTACCAGTGATCAGAGTGTTACCAAAGGGGAGGGGAGAAGAGCTGCTGATCCTCTACAGACCACATTTTAATTTTTCTATTGTAATATTTTGATTATTTTTATGATTACAGCTGCACAGATTGGATGATGACGGGTTTTCAGACATGTTTCAGGTTCTTCTGTAAAAATGTTTGACTCCTAACATCAGAGCCGTGTGCGTTTAACTCTGTTTAAATCAGGTCAAAGGTTAAATGAATGAAGCACAATCAAATTCAGGATTCTGTTTGGAGGGAAAAATTTAATCAAGAGGAATGAAGACTATAAACCCGGGAACAGATGTGACTGCTGACGCATCAACATCGTTGTTTTAGCTCGTTAAATTCACCATCGTCTGTTTCAGCTTCGCTCTGCTGTGGAGGCTCTTCTGTCGTCTGTTTGTCAGAGCCAGAGTTTATAAATGAAGTTATTATTATGGTCTGTCTGGAGTCAGCTCCAGGTAAATCAGTAACAGAGGCGCTGGTCTCACTCTGGACTCCCCGACACTCCCTGCTTTAGACCGATCAGCTCTTCGTCACGGTTTCTGTCCTCAGGAGGAGGACAGGTGAAGGTGTTTCTGTTTGACTTCCTGATGTCAGTCTGAAGACACTGAGCTGTTCTGCTGAGGCTCTGACTCGTGACTCTGGCATTTCTGCTTCAGTTTCGTCCTGATGTGTTGATCTGAAGTTTGATCATTAACTCCACACAAACACAGAGTCCAGCTGAGAGCCTGAGTCACTGACGGGAAACTGAACCGGTCAAACCAGACGAGGAACATTCCAGAACTTCTCAGCATTTCTGTGAGCACAGCAGGTGCATCAGGACACACCCACCAATCAGAGAGCAGAGTGCATCAGGACACACCCACCAATCAGAGAGCAGAGTGCATCAGGTAGATCATAAAAAGATCATGGACAGGAGCCAACAGGACACACCTGAGCTCCACCACGGAGATGAAGGACTGAAGGACACGTGTGAACATCATGACGGTCTACAGACTCAGATGTTAGACTAAAGGAGGCCTCGTCTTCAGCAGAAGGTCCAGGTCCTGCTGACCTCCTCATACAGACCTGATCAAAATCTTAAGACCAGTTGAAATATTGCTAGAATATGCATTTTGCACATTTGGACCTTAATGAGGTTTTAAATGGAGCTACAATATGCAAAAGCAAGAAGGGGGAGTGTGACAAAAAGCACTTTGAAAAAGTAATTTATTGAAAACAACAAGTAAACTGAAATAGGCTGTTTATCAGCTGATCAAAAGTTTAAGACCACAGGCTATTAAAGCCAAAATCTGCTCAAATGTTCATTTTCTGTCAGGCATTCACACGTTCATGCCCTCCTGATGGCTAAAGCTAAGAAGCTTTCTCTTCTTGAACGTGGTCGGATCGTCGAGCTGCATAAGCAAGGCCTCTCGCAGCGTGCCATTGCTGCTGAGGTTGGATGCAGTAAGACAGTCATTCTACATTTTTTAAAGATCCTGAGCATTATGGACCAAGTAGTAGTGGTAGACCCAAAAAAATTACACCTGCGCTGAGCCGGAGGATCCGATTGGCTGTCCGTCAAGACACAGGGCGGTCCTCGACCCAAATTAAGGCCCTTACTGGTGCTGACTGCAGCACAATAACCATCAGACGGCATCTGCAGGAAAAGGGTTTCAAAAACAAAAACAAATTCAAAGACCTTGTCTCCTTCAATGCCACAAAACTGCCTGTTTAGACTTTGGAGCATCAAACATGGGACATTGAAAGGTGGAAAAAAGTTTTATTCTCTGAGGAGAAAGAATGTAACCTTGACGGTCCAGATGGCTTCAACGTTACTGGCATGACAAGGAGATCCCACCTGAGATGTTTCACCCGACACAGTGGAGGGGGGTCCATCATGATCTGGGTGCTTTTTCATTCAGTGAACACTGGAGCTTCAGGTGGTGCAGGGTCGTCAAACGGCGGCTGGTTACGTGCAGATGTTGCAGAGGGCATCCCTCATGACTGAGGGCCCTCGTCTGTGTGGTAACAGCTGGGTTTTCAACAGGACAACGCTGCAGTTCACAATGCTAAACTGACCAAGGACTTCTTCAGGAGAATAACATCACTCTTTTGGACCATCCCGCATGTTCCTGATTTAAATCCCATAGAGAACATTTGGGGATGGAGGTCAAGGGAAGTTTATAAAAATGGCCGTCAGTTCCAGACAGTTGATGCCCTTCATGAAGCCATCTTCACCACTTGGAGCAATGTTCCCAAAAGCTTCCTGGAAACACTCTCATCAAGCATGCCCAAACGACTTTTTGAAGTGATTAACAAGAACGGTGGAGCTACTCATGACTGAGTCCTACTGAGAAACATTTTTGTTCTGGTTTGGAGAGTTTTTGTCATTTTTTGAGCGATGGTCTTAAACTTTTGATCAGCTGATGAACAGCCTATTTCAGTTTACTTGTTGTTTTTAATAAATTACTTTTTCAAAGTGTTTTTTGTCACACTCCCCCTTCTTGCTTTTGCATATTGTAGCTCTATTTAAAACCTCATTAAGGTCCAAATGTGCAAAATGCAGATTCTAGCCATTTTTCAACTGGTCTTAAGATTTTGATCAGGTCTGTATGAAGTCTCGGTCCTTGTTGATCAGTGAAGCTCTTCGGCTGCAGTTGACCTTCACGTCTGTATCTCCACCTTCAGGTTCAAACATGCTTTGCCCGGTCACCCACATGCACTATGGGGGTCTAAACTTCCCATGATGCCTTGCTCCTGTCCTCTCTGACTCACCTCAGCCTCTCCAGGCTCTCTAGCACGTGCCTCTGGATGTTCTCATCCTTCTCGTAGCTCTCCAGCAGTGAGATGGCGTCATCGTGGTTCTGGCAGTAGATCTTGTAGACGTCCTCCAGCTCGCCCTTAAAGTCCAGGAACACTTTACCTTTAAGAGACCACAGGTGTTCAGGTGGATCAGGTCTGACCTTCAGGTAACCTTGGACAAGTTTGTGCTCGTGTCTTACCGATGGAGTCGGTGTCATGCAGGGAGTCAGACAGCCGCTGAGAGAGGTCGATCACCGAGGCGATGTTCCCAAAGAGGCCGTCGAAGTCCACGTTCTTCACCTTCAAAATAAAAGCAGAGACAGAGTTTCTTCACCTTCAAAATAAAAGCAGAGACAGAGTTTCTGCACCTTCAAAATAAAAGCAGAGACAGAGTTTCTGCACCTTCAAAATAAAAGCAGAGACAGATGGCCCTTTTCCACTAGCACGCCTTAGCCCTACTCGGCTCAGCTCTATCCGGTCTGCAGCGTGTTTCCACTAGCCTGGTACCTCCCACGACCAGCCAGATTTTAGTACCTACTCCACTCTGGTTCCAAGCGAGCTGAGTCCATACTAAAAGATGATGTCACCGACTGCCGGCTACTGATTGGTCAGACAATGTCGTCACCGTTGAGTCATGAGCGTGACGACCTAGCATGCTAGTGGTAACTACCATTAGCTTACCCTCATACGTCTTTTCTTTGCAGCTGGATTGCTCTCGTCCTCGGCTTCATTCTGTTGTATAGCTTCCAAAACTCTCCTGTGCTTCTCAAGGGGTATTTCTTCTTACCACCTGCAGCCTTCTTCTGCTTTCCTTTTTTACTCGGTTTGTGACAAAAAGACACAGATTGTTGTGTCGCGCTCAAAATGACGTCACCGCAGTGCCGCTCAGCTGTTTATAGCGACACTGCACCGCGTTGGGCAGGCGACTGGGGCTAATGGAAAAGCAGCACAAGGTGAGTAGAGTAGAGCCGGGTAGAGTCGAGTAGGGCTAATGGAAAAGAGTCTAGAGTTTCTTCACCAGGTGAGAGTATTGGGGCGGCCATCTTTGACTGATGAGCTCTGAGCAGCACCAGACTGTCTCTGTGAAGGTCACGACCTTTAAAGGCTGACGTTGAAACCATAAGGACTTTTTTAGTTTGACTTCTTTGATTATTTTACGCTCGGGTTCTCCAGGGCTCTTCTAAAGCAGACCTGTTCAGGTCCCTGAAGACCTCTGCTCCTAAAGGCTGGCCTTGACCCTGACCCTGACCTTGACCCCCACAGACAGCAGCTGGATCTTTGTCTCTCATGATGGTGCATTACCCCTTGACCTCTGACCTTCCTCACCTGCTTCCTGTGCAGAGGCTCGATGATGTGCTCCACACACATCTGCAGATCCTTGATGTAGTCCTTCTCCGTCTGCAGCAGCTCCTCGATCACTTTGGACCTCTTCTCCAGCATCCTCTGCTCCGGGTCCTCGCCGCCCGGGCCGGCGGCGGGGCTGGAGTCCGAGGAGGGGGCGGAGTCAAGAGGTTTGGGCTGGGGCGAGAGGAGGGTCACCTCTGGAAGGTCAATGGGACACATTTAGTTTCACATCAAAACACTTTTAGACATTACCAACCAGGGCTTATTGTGACTGCTGTGTAATTGGCATTAACATCAGCCCTGTTGTATTAACTTCCCCGCCTACATCCTGGCCCTGCCCACATCATGGCCCCACCCCCATCAGGGGCCATCATAGCCTTAGACTCATAAATAATCCAGACAGTAGTGACCTCCATCATGTCAGAGCAGAAACATGATGACCATCACCACCTGTTTATTCTGCTCCGGGGCCTCAAAGAGGCCTTAAAGGGGGGCCTTAAAAGGGCCTCTCAGGAGCTTCTCAGGAGCCTAAAGGGGCCTCTCAGGGGTAAATAAATGTGACAAACATGTCCAGTGTACGGAGGCCCTAAGAGGACAAACATCCATCAGACTGCACCGCTGAGGCTGAATGAATAAAAAAGATTCTTTAAGGTGAACAAACGTGATTGACAGACACACCGGTGAATCAGTTTGAATCCAAAATCCATCTTGACTGACACTGTGACCTGTTGGAAGACCTCCGACCGTACAGAATAAACCAAAGTAAATGAACTTCAGCTGAAACACTCGGAGCGCCGGGGCAGGGTTAGCATCATCAGAGCTGGTCTGAGGCTCAGCGTGTGGACAGGTGAGGCCGGCGTCGCCTTCAGTCCAGCAGATGCTGTCAGAGGCTAATCGAGTTAACCGATTAGCCTCGCTCGCCCTCAGACCTGCGGCAGCGCCTGCTCCACCGTCTCTGGGTCAGCAGGTCTCTGCCAACAGGACTCAAACCTGACGCCAAGCTGGATCCACCTGACCCACCTGGACATGCCTGAACCCACATGGACCCACCTGGACATACCTGGACATACCTGAACCCACATGGACCCACCTGGACCCACATGGACATACCTGAACCCACATGAACCCACCTGAACCCACGTGGACCCACCTGAACCCACGTGGACCCACCTGGACTGTTTCACAGGAGCCCCTCAGACCCCCTGAACTCCCTGCTGGATCAGAGTCCAGCCTCCTGACCTCCTCTCTCTCTCCTCACGTGACGAGCTAAAGCTCCCTCAAAGGAGCTTTCCTGCTTGCTCCGCCCCCCCCACGCCGCCGCTCTGCTGAGGTCCTGTAACGGGCTTGAGAAGTCCCACGCTGCACAAAGAGGGCACGCCAAACAATGGACTGAGGCTTTAATTGGACTCCGATGGGCTCATTCCCACGTTTGATCCTCTCACAACAACATCGCTCGCCCCACTTCCCTGGCCCGGCAGGACCTCATGGCATAGACTGACCCACATACCAGGCCCCGAGCCTCAGTCTGCCCCACACTCTGCAGGAGGCTGGAGTCCTGCTGACATCAGGGTCCGGGTCTGGGCTTCACTGCAGTGTTCACCACTTTGGCTTCTCTGGATCATTTCTCTGTTTTCACCACAGCCTGGAGCTCGTGTGGAGTTTTAATGACTTTAAACTCTGATCAGATCTTTGCTGCTAATGACCAGAAGAGTCGGGACGCTCAGATTTTAGGTTCACAGCCACAGAAACCAGAGAGCCCTGAAGATCAGACTTCCTGTGAGACCTCATGGTCTTCACTATCAGAGCTGCTCCATAACCATGACTCACCGTCACCATAAACCTGAAGGTTAAAAATAAACCACAGGCAGAGCAGGGCGTGCACCTGATGACTCAAGGACAGCACGTCAGCAGGAAACACCTTACAACGACCTGAGTCTGAGGAATGAGACCAGGTCAGGAATCAGAGATCAGGTTGGGAATCAGAGATCAGGTTGGGAATCAGAGATCAGGTCATGAATCGGAGATCATGTCATGAATCAGAGATCAGGTCAGGAATCAGAGATCAGGTCAGGAATCAGGGATCAGGTCAGGAATCAGAGGTCATGTCATGAATCAGAGATCAGGTCATGAATCAGAGATCAGGTCAGGAATCAGTGATCAGGTCAGGAATCAGGGATCAGGTCAGGAATCAGAGGTCATGTCATGAATCAGAGATCAGGTCAGGAATCAGGGATCAGGTCATGAATCAGAGGTCATGTCATGAATCAGAGATCTGGTCAGGAATCAGGTCATGTCAGAAATCAGAGATCAGGTCATGAATCAGAGATCAGGTCAGGAATCAGGGATCAGGTCAGGAATCAGAGGTCATGTCATGAATCAGAGATCAGGTCATGAATCAGAGATCAGGTCATGAATCAGAGATCAGGTCAGGAATCGGGGATCAGTACATGAATCAGAGATCAGGTCAGGAATCAGAGATCAGGTCAGAAATCAGAGATCAGGTCAGGAATCAGATCTGGTCAGGAATCAGAGATCAGGTCAGGAATCAGGTCATGTCAGAAATCAGAGATCAGGTCATGAATCAGAGATCAGGTCAGGAATCGGGGATCAGTTCATGAATCAGAGATCAGGTCAGGAATCAGGGATCAGGTCAGGAATCAGAGGTCATGTCATGAATCAGAGATTATGTCAGGAATCAGAGATCAGGTAGGGAATCAGAGATCAGGTCAGGAATCAGGGATCAGGTCAGGAATAAGAGGTCATGTCATGAATCAGAGACCAGGTCAGGAATCAGAGATAAAGTCAGGAATCAGAGATCAGGTCAGGAATCAGATCTGGTCAGGAATCAGAGATCAGGTCAGGAATCAGGTCATGTCAGAAATCAGAGATCAGGTCATGAATCAGAGATCAGGTCATGAATCGGAGATCATGTCATGAATCAGAGATCAGGTCAGGAATCAGAGATCAGGTCAGGAATCAGGGATCAGGTCAGGAATCAGAGGTCATGTCATGAATCAGAGATCAGGTCAGGAATCAGGGATCAGGTCAGGAATCAGAGGTCATGTCATGAATCAGAGATCTGGTCATGAATCAGAGATCAGGTCAGGAATCAGTGATCAGGTCAGAAATCAGGGATCAGGTCATGAATCAGAGGCCATGTCATGAATCAGAGATCTGGTCAGGAATCAGGTCATGTCAGAAATCAGAGATCAGGTCATGAATCAGAGATCAGGTCAGGAATCAGGGATCAGGTCAGGAATCAGAGGTCATGTCATGAATCAGAGATCAGGTCATGAATCAGAGATCAGGTCATGAATCAGAGGTCTGGTCATGAATCAGAGATCAGGTCATGAATCAGAGATCAGGTCAGAAATCAGAGATCAGGTCAGGAATCAGATCTGGTCAGGAATCAGAGATCAGGTCAGGAATCAGGTCATGTCAGAAATCAGAGATCAGGTCATGAATCAGAGATCAGGTCAGGAATCGGGGATCAGTTCATGAATCAGAGATCAGGTCAGGAATCAGGGATCAGGTCAGGAATCAGAGGTCATGTCATGAATCAGAGATCATGTCAGGAATTAGAGATCAGGTCAGGAATCAGAGATCAGGTCAGGAATAAGAGGTCATGTCATGAATCAGAGACCAGGTCAGGAATCAGAGATCAGGTCAGGAATCAGAGATCAGGTCAGGAATCAGATCTGGTCAGGAATCAGAGATCAGGTCAGGAATCAGGTCATGTCAGAAATCAGAGATCAGGTCATGAATCAGAGATCAGGTCAGGAATCGGGGATCAGTTCATGAATCAGAGATCAGGTCAGGAATCAGGGATCAGGTCAGGAATCAGAGGTCATGTCATGAATCAGAGATCATGTCAGGAATCAGAGATCAGGTCAGGAATCAGAGATCTGGTCAGGAATAAGAGGTCATGTCATGAATCAGAGATCAGGTCATGAATCAGAGACCAGGTCATGAATCAGAGATCAGGTCAGGAATCAGAGATCAGGTCAGGAATCAGAGATCGGGTCAGGAATCAGAGATCAGGTCAGGAATCAGGTCCTGTCAGAAATCAGAGATCAGGTGAGAATCAGAGATCAGGTCAGGAATCAGGGATCAGGTCAGGAATCAGAGGTCATGTCATGAATCAGAGATCAGGTCAGGAATCAGAGATCAGGTCAGGAATCAGAGATCAGGTTCATGAATCAGAGATCTTGTCAGGAAGCAGAGATCAGGTCAGGAATCAGGTCATGTCAGAAATCAGAGATCAGGTCATGAATCAGAGAACAGGTCAGGAATCAGAGATCTGGTCAGGAATCAGAGATCAG
Source organism: Scarus forsteni (assembly GCA_036419115.1). Classification (NCBI taxonomy): domain Eukaryota; kingdom Metazoa; phylum Chordata; class Actinopteri; order Labriformes; family Labridae; genus Scarus; species Scarus forsteni. Next base: position 17,189,265 of record JAZDUH010000263.1, read on the forward strand.
GTAATGAATCAGAGATCAGGTCATGTCAGAGATCAGGTCATGAATCAGAGATCAGGTCAGGAATCAGGGATCAGATCAGGAATCAGAGATCAGGTCAGGAATCAGAGATGAGGTCAGAAATCAGAGTTCAGGTCAGGAATCAGAGTTCAGGTCGAGAATCAGAGATCAGGTCAGGAATCAGAGATCAGGTCAGGAATCAGAGTTCAGGTCAGGAATCAGAGATGAGATCAGGAATCAGAGTTCAGGTCGAGAATCAGAGATCAGGTCAGGAATCAGAGTTCAGGTCAGGAATCAGAGATCAGGTCGGGAATCAGAGATCAGGTCAGGAATCAGAGATCAGTTTGTGTCAACCCCCCCCTCCCTGTTAGCTTACCCCATGATAGATCTCCGATGACCATGACAAAATCGGGAACATTCAGAGTAGAGGGAACCACCACTCAGGCTCGGGGGAAAACTTGGATCTTGACTCTCTATGATCCTGATCTTCCTTTTTTTTGTAAGTATTTTTTTGGGGCATTTTGTGCCTTTATTGATAGGAGAGAGACAGTGGATAGGCTTGTGAAAGGGGGAGAGAGAGTAGAGGAAGACACTCTGCAAACTGGTCACAGGCGGGATTCGAACCTGGACCAGCAGAAGCAAGTTCATGGGATGCCTGGTTGCTAACCACTCCGCCAAAGCAGCACCCCAATCCTGATCTTTCAAAAGTCCAGACAGGACGATAGGATGAACGAGAGTATCAGGACCAAAGCATCCAGGCAAGTTTGATCAGAATGTTTCACACCGACACCAGAGACCTTCACAGCAGACCAGAAGGTCCCTTTAAAGTCCAGTCCAGTGTAGGAAAGATCCTCTCCAGGGTTTACAGGCAGCCCACCATCACTGCACACAGCTCAGACTGGAAACAACAGGCGCTCCTGTAACTGTCATGAGTAACAGAGTTCTGGGGGGGGCAGGAGGGCGGGACCGGTGAGATGATGGGCTCAGTGTGTTTATTTGACTCAGAGGAGCATGTCTGCACTCGCTCAGGCGGGGTTTGGTTCTTAATATCACAGAGAGATTCAAAAATCTGCCAGAGCAGAAGGTCAAATATAACCCTCTGAAGGTCAAATCAACCCTCTGAAGGTCAAATCAACCCTCTGAAGGTCAAATCAACCCTCTGAAGGTCAAATATAACCCTCTGAAGGTCAAATCAACCCTCTGAAGGTCAAATATGACCCTCTGAAGGTCAAATATGACCCTCTGAAGGTCAAATAAACCCTCTGAGGGTCAAATCAACCCTCTGAAGGTCAAATATAACCCTCTGAGGGTCAAATCAACCCTCTGAAGGTCAAATATGACCCTCTGAAGGTCAAATATGACCCTCTGAAGGTCAAATATGACCCTCTGAAGGTCAAATATGACCCTCTGAAGGTCAAATAAACCCTCTGAAGGTCAAATATGACCCTAACCTCTGCTCGTGGACCAGAGATCAGAGGACTTTGTTCCGTTTTCACTTCCTGCTGCTGCACCAATCAGAGGCCCAGGATCTGTTCACTGACGTGTCATCCTGTTTTTCTCTATTAGGGTCAGAGGTCAAAGGTCACATTCCTTCTCCAGGCTGATTCCCATAGCAACCTGTTTGGACCATTGTTAGGAATTCTGGGTAATTATGTCACTCATTCATTGGGGGGGGTGTTGGTAATTAAAGATTTTAATGGAGACGCTCTGATCTGTCTCTTTAACGAGCGGCGTCCCAGTTACTCTGAGAGCGAGGAGGCGGAGCTTCAGGAGGGACAGAAAGAACCACTGAGAGCGAGGAGGCGGAGCTTCAGGAGGGACAGAAAGAGCCACTGAGAGCGAGGAGGCGGAGCTTCAGGAGGGACAGAAAGAGCCACTGAGAGCGAGGAGGCGGAGCTTCAGGAGGGACAGAAAGAGCCACTGAGAGCGAGGAGGCGGAGCTTCAAGAGGGACAGAAAGAGCCACTGAGAGCGAGGAGGCGGAGCTTCAAGAGGGACAGAAAGAGCCACTGAGAGCGAGGAGGCGGAGCTTCAAGAGGGACAGAAAGAGCCACTGAGAACGAGGAGGCGGAGCTTCAGGAGGGACAGAAAGAGCCAGTGTCCTCACGGCGTGAAGGGCCCTTCAGGTGATCAGGCTGAATAAAACATGGAGTAAACACACTGAGGGGTGGACTTAAAAAGAGTAAAGATCCATAACAGCTGAAAAACCATCAGCAGCTGCAGCCGAGACACGTCCAGGTGACCTTCAGGTGACCTTCAGGTGCCTGAGCTGAGTCAGGTCTGTAATGTCAGACGTGAGGCCCCAGTGCTCCCACAGCAGGACCACGGTTCAACTGTTTGATCCAAACTGAACCTCTTTTCACAGAGGTCAAAGGTCAGCTTAAGCACAGGGCAGGGAGTTTACTAAGGTCAAAGGTCAGCTTCAGGGTCTTATTTTATTATTTGTTATTTGATAAAGATTCAAAGAGCCTGTTTGACCGTGAGGCCTCAATGAGGTCCTCCACAGGTGACCCTGTTGACCTTGAGGTGACCCTGTTGACCTTGAGGACTCTGTGTGAACATGTAAGAACATCATGTCCCTTCAGCTGTAGTCACTGTAGCTTCATCAACACCTGAGACCACGAGGGCCTCAGCAAACACCTGTGCACACAGCTCCAGGCTCCTCAGGTGAAACTCAAACACGCCAGGAGCTGCGAGTCCAACTGAGGCGCCGCTAACGAGTTAGCATAAAACACAAGAGCTCTCTCTGGTGCAGACCTGGTCCTGTGCAGACCTGGTCCTGTGCAGACCTGGTCCTGGTCTTCAGAGTTGAGGGCTGTGCTGAGACACCTTTGGATGGTCATGGAGATCTGCTCCTCAGGTCTAAGCTCCTAGCGCCCCCCGTCAGCCCACCAATGGCAGCGAGCGCTCAGGATTACAGAGCTCACTCTGGTCTAAACTCTCACAGGAGGAGGAGGAGGTTTATGTCGTCGCTCTGAGATGAAGAGGAGGTTTCATTACTTCATCTTTTCTGCTCTGAGCAGCTGAACAGGCTGAATTATAATTTCAAAAATGACTTTAGATATTTTATTCTGTGGATCATTACTGAAAACAAATAATCTGAAGTATCCCTGATGTCCAAAATCTAACCACAATGTTTTTGTGTCATTTAATCTAAGAGCCGGCATGACTGATCCCTGATCAAAACCATGACCTTCATGGTGGAGGTCAACCTGGACCATTAAGCTCAGGAAGGCTGAGCCAGATATCGACCAGCAGCTGTTACTGTGGAGAGGGTCTGAAAAAACTAACAGCATTAAGGACGATAGCAGACGCCCTCAAACCAGGTTAGAGCATCAGGGAGAGCCTCAAGGTCCCAGACCCACAGCATCAGCTTTACTGAACAAGACCGACTAAACTGTTCCAAACACAAGACCGACTAAACTGTTTCAAACACAAGACCGACTAAACTGTTTCAAACACAAGACCGACTAAACTGTTTCAAACACAAGACCGACTAAAGCGCTTCAAACACAAGACAGACTAAACTGTTTCAAACACAAGACCGACTAAACTGTTTCAAACACAAGACCGACTGAACTGTTTCAAACACAAGACCGACTAAAGCGCTTCAAACACAAGACAGACTAAACTGTTTCAAACACAAGACCGACTAAACTGTTTCAAACACAAGACGGACTAAACTGTTTCAAACACAAGACCGACTAAACTGTTTCAAACACAAGACCGACTAAACTGTTTCAAACACAAGACCGACTAAACTGTTTCAAACACAAGACCGACTAAACTGTTTCAAACACAAGACCGACTAAACTGTTTCAAACACAAGACCGACTAAACTGTTTCAAACACAAGACGGACGAAACAGTTTCAAACACAAGACGGACTAAACTGTTTCAAACACAAGACCGACTAAACTGTTTCAAACACAAGACCGACTAAACTGTTTCAAACACAAGACCGACTAAACTGTTTCAAACACAAGACCGACTAAACTGTTTCAAACACAAGACAGACGAAACAGTTTCAAACACAAGACCAGCTAAAGTGTTCCAAACAAAAACTGTCCAAAACAGTTTTAATCACAAGACTGTCCAAAACAGTTTTAAAAACAAGACTGTCCAATTTTATATACACAAGACTGTCCAAAACAGTTTCAAATACAAGACTGCCAGAATGTTTTAAATACAAAACTGTCCAAAACTATTTTACTTACAAGACTGTCCAAAACTGTTTTAAATACAAGACTGTCCAAAACCTTTTTGAATACAAAACTATCCAAAACTGTTTTATATACAAGACTGTCCAAAACTGTCTTAAATACAGACTGTCCTAAATGTTTAAAATACAAGACTATCCAAAACAGTTTTAAATACAAGACTGTCCTAAATGTTTCAAATACAAGACTGTCCAAAATATTTTAAATACCAGACTGACCAAAACTGACTTAAATACAAGACTGTCCAAAACAGTTTTAAATACAAGACTGTCCTAAACAGTTTAAAATACAAGACTGTCCAAAACTATTTTAAATACAAGACTGTCCAAAACTGTCTTAAATACATGTCTGTCCAAAACTGTTTTAAGTACACGAATGTCAGGATGTTTTAAATACAAGACTGTCCAAAACTGTTTTACATACAAGACTGTCCAAAACTGTTTTAAATACAAGACTGTCCAAAACTGTTTTAAATACAAGACTGTCCAAAACTGTCTTAAATACAAGACTGTCCGAATGTTTTAAATACAAGACTGTCAGGATGTTTTAAATACAAGACTGTCCAAAACTGTTTTACAAACAAGACTGTCCAAAACAATTTTAAATACAAGACTGTCCAAAACAGTTTTAAATACAAGACTGTCCAAAACAGTTTTAAATACAAGACTGTCCAAAACAGTTTTAAATACAAGACTATCCAAAACTGTCTTAAATACAAGACTGTTCAAAACCGTCTTAAAAACATGTCTGTCCAAATGTTTTAAATACAAGACTGTCCAAAACTATTTTAAATACAAGACTTTCCAAAACAGTTTTAAATACAAGACTGTCCAAAACTGTTTTAAATACAAGACTGTCCAAAACAGTTTTAAATACAAGACTGTCCTAAATGTTTTAAATACCAGACTGTCCAAAACTGTCTTAAATACAAGACTGTCCAAAACAATTTTAAATACAAGACTGTCCAAAACAGTTTTAAATACAAGACTGTCCACAACAGTTTTAAATACAAGACTGTCCAAAACTATTTTAAATACAAGACTGTCCAAAACTGTCTAAAATACATGTCTGTCCGAATGTTTTAAATACAAGATTGTCATGATGTTTTAAATACAAGACTGTCCAAAACTGTTTTACATACAAGACTGTCCAAAACTGTTTTAAATACAAGACTGTCCAAAACAGTTTTAAATACAAGACTGTCCAAAACAGTTTTAAATACAAGACTGTCCAAAACTGTTTTAAATACAAGACTGTCCAAAACTGTCTTAAATACAAGACTTTCCAAAACTGTCTTAAATACATGTCTGTCTGAATGTTTTAAATACAAGACTGTCCAAAACAGTTTTAAATACAAGACTGTCCAAAACAGTTTTAAATACAAGACTGTCCAAAACTGTCCTAAAAACATGTCTGTCCGAATGTTTTAAATACAAGACTGTCCAAAACTATTTTAAATACAAGACTGTCCAAAACTGTCCTAAAAACATGTCTGTCCGAATGTTTTAAATACAAGACTGTCCAAAACTGTCCTAAAAACATGTCTGTCTGAATGTTTTAAATACAAGACTGTCCAAAACAGTTTTAAATACAAGACTGTCCAAAACTATTTTAAATACAAGACTGTCCAAAACAGTTTTAAATACAAGACTCTCCAAAACTGTCTTAAATACAAGACTGTCCAAAACTGTTTTAGATAAAAGACTGTCCAAAACTATTTTAAATACAAGACTGTCCAAAACTGTCTTAAATACAAGACTGTCCAAAACTGTCTTAAATACATGTCTGTCTGAATGTTTTAAATACAAGACTGTCCAAAACAGTTTTAAATACAAGACTGTCCAAAACAGTTTTAAATACAAGACTGTCCAAAACTGTCCTAAAAACATGTCTGTCCGAATGTTTTAAATACAAGACTGTCCAAAACTATTTTAAATACAAGACTGTCCAAAACTGTCTTAAATACAAGACTGTCCAAAACTGTCCTAAAAACATGTCTGTCTGAATGTTTTAAATACAAGACTGTCCAAAACTGTCCTAAAAACATGTCTGTCTGAATGTTTTAAATACAAGACTGTCCAAAACTGTCCTAAAAACATGTCTGTCTGAATGTTTTAAATACAAGACTGTCCAAAACAGTTTTAAATACAAGACTGTCAGAAATGGTTTAAATACAAGACCATGAGGCAGACACATCTCTGCCTTTAAGGTTAGACATCTCAGCAGGCTTACCTTTAATGAATTCATACTCTACAGAGACAGAGTCAGGACAGGTTTATGGTCTGGGCATCCATGAGTGTGTCCCTATCATATATGAAATTCCTATTTTCAGTCCTTTGTCTCTGTCCCTCCTCCAATTATCAGTTGAAAACACATCACTTATAAATTCTCATTTTGATGCTACTGTATTATTCAATGTCAGTCATCTCTACCTAATAATATAGATCAGAGGTCACTAACTGGTGGACCCCGGTCCGGGTCCGGACCCAGAAACCGTCCCATTCGGACCCAGACTCATGGCCAACACAGAAGAATTATTACTGAAAAACTAACGGGGCACTACTGCTTTAAGCGGCGCAGGTTTTGTCGACTTTGCAGCAGCGGTTTGGTGGGTGACGAGGTGTACAGACCAATCACAGGCGAGTTAAGTCATCCCACATGATACTACTGAGCCAACCAAGTCTGTGCATACCCGGAAGTAAACACTGACTTTACGGTGTACAGAGAAAGACGGAGAAGACGAAACAGAAACACTCCTGCGCCGGATAAAGTTTGGTTAAAGACAGAGGAAGGGAGAGATAGGGACCGTAACGAGGGAAAGAGCTGAGTTGAAGCCAGAGGATCTTTCGGACCTTTGCTTCGAGTAATTTTCTTGAACTGGACCTCCTGAAATTTTAGTTGAATACCCCTGATATAGATGTATAGATATTAATGTAATATCATTGATTATATTTCTATAAAATGATCACCACAACCATTCAGACATGAGGACCCTCCTGAAAACCAGATGTAGCATCTCCAGAGGCTAACCTCTAATAAATCAGACGACAGGTCTATGGTTCATGGATCTGTCCCTAACTTTAGTTCTTACTTTAGTCCACTTGTCTCCTCTTACCTCCCTTCCTTCACCCTCACACCAACACAGCATGGTGTGGATTTGCTGTTCATCATGAGACTGGGATCCACATTCAAGATTTCCTGCTGTTTAACAGAAGGTTTTTTCTTGAGCCATGATGGAGGGATTCATGATTGACTATATGGATTCATCAATTAATCAATCAATCAATCTTTATTTGTATAGCGCCAATTCATAACAAGTGTTATCTCAAGACACTTTACAATAGAGCATAAAGCTCTTCATTTTATGGATACACAGATATGCATAGATACATATATACATATAAAACACACATATACATATATATACAAATATATCCATCCAACACCAACATGAATCCATATAGCCAATCATGAATCCCTCCATCATGGCTCAAGAAAAAACCTTCTGTTAAGCAGCAGGAAATCTTGAATGTGGATCTCAGTCTCATGATGAACAGCAAATCCACACGATGCTGGTGTTGGATGTATATATTTGTATACATACAGTCCTACTCATCATCATTGGCACCCATGAAGTTTAAGTACACAGTGTGACAGTTTCTTTACAAACCTCTCTAACTTTGCTCTGCATCACTTTATCAGACTCAAACTTGGCAGAAGTAATGTTCACATATCAAGTTATGTAAATTATACTTCATTAGCTACTATGATCATTTTAAGTGCAACCACTTAAAGCCTACAAGGACAAGAACACCCTACCAACAATTAAGCATGGTGGAGGTTCCATAATGGTTTGGGGCTGCTTTGCTGCATCAGGTACTGGAGGCCTTGACCGTATCACAGGAATCATGAAATCAGAGAATCATCAAGAAATTTTAGAGCGAAATGTCCGACCATGTGTAAGTACACTTGGTTTGAGTTGAAGATCGTGGGCCCTCCAGCAAGACAAAGACTCAAAGCACACATCCAAAAGCACACAGGAATGGTTGAAAAGGAAAAAAATGGCCTGTTTTAAAATTGAGTCCTGATCTCAATCTGATTGAAAATCTTTGGTATGGCTGAAATCTGCCATTGAGGAAAAGAAACCTGCAAATGTTCAAGAGCTTGAACAGTTTTCATAGGAAGAGTAGGAGAAAATACCAGCTGAGAAGAGCAAGAAGCTTATAGATGGCTACAAGAAACATTTGGAGGCTGTCATCAGTGCCAAAGGGTGTGCAACAAAATACTGAAGAGGGGTGCCATTATTGCTGCACATGCTTTTTTTAGTTCCCTCTTTGAAATTACAATATGTAACTTGTAAAAATGTTTTTTTCGGTTAAAGTATTTTGTACCTTCAATTAAAAGATCCTGATGACATAAATTTGGTGCATTTCAATTTACTTCTGAAGATATTGTTAAAGTAATGAAAATAATGACGGGGTGCCAATAACACTGAGCAGGACTGTACATATTTATATGTGTATCTTTATGTATCTATGCATATATGTGTATCCATAAAATGAGGAGCTTTAAGCTCTATTGTAAAGAGTCTTGAGATAACACTCGTTATGAGCTGTAGCCTTACAAATAAAGATTGACCGTCCCAACTGTTTTAACCATTGACCAGGTGACTAAGTGGGCGGAGCCTCCAGTCTGGCTGAAACACTCTAACAGGATTATCGGATGACATCACACCGCCAGAGCTGCATACATGTGTGTTCCTGATATGGAGTCATCTCCCAGATGAGTCGGCACAGCCACACACACACACACACACACACACACACACACACACACACACACACACACACACACACGCAAACACACACATACACACACACGCACACACACACACTCCTTCAGCAGCATTAATCCTCAGAGTCAGCAGGATGGTGGGGGGTCTGTCTGGTGCCTTGAGGAGTCGGGCACCATCCTGACTCCCTGTGTGTGTGTGTGTGTGTGTGTGTGTTTGTAGGTGACTGGGGGAGGAGCCAAGGTGCTGAGGAGCCAAGGAGACGAGGGGCCTTCTGCTTCTATTCAGACACAATAACCCCCCCCCCCACCCACACACACACACACACACACACACACACACACACACACACACACACACACATCACTACAGGCAAACATCTTAAAATAGGTTATAATGTAAGTAATTATAATGTTTAAATGAGTTATAATGTAAGTAATTATAATGTTTAAATGAGTTATAATGTAAGTAATTATAATGTTTAAATGAGTTATAATGTAAGTAATTATAATGTTTAAATGAGTTATAATGTAAGTAATTATAATGTTTAAATAGGTTATAATGTAAGTAATTATAATGTTTAAATAGGTTATAATGTAAGTAATTATAATGTTTAAATAGGTTATAATGTAAGTAATTATAATGTTTAAATAGGTTATAATGTAAGTAATTATAATGTTTAAATAGGTTATAATGTAAGTAATTATAATGTTTAAATAGGTTATAATGTAAATGTAAGTAATTATAATGTTTAAATGGGTTATAATGTAAGTAATTATAATGTTTAAATGGGTTATAATGTAAGTAATTATAATGTTTAAATGGGTTATAATGTAAGTAATTATAATGTTTAAATGAGTTATAAGTATTACTAAGTAATAATTTGTGGGATTGATCCCAGGCGAGCAGCAGGAGCAGTGGACTAGTGGGCAGGTTTGTACCTTTGCAGGTGGGTTAGGGTCAGGAGAAGGTCATGGACTGAGGTCTTTGCTTTAGACCCCTAAATGCTGAAAAAGTTTTCAGGCAGAAAGTCTGAGCCTCAACTGAGGTCTGCAGAACCTTCACCTGGTCAGGACCCAGACCCTCACACACCTGAGGGTTTCAGGTGTGTGAGGGTCTCAGGTGTGTCCATATCAAACAGCAGGGCCTCACAGATCTGAGAGTTTACCTGAAGAAAACAGTCTGAACTGATCAGACCAGTTTCAGGTGAGACTCAGTAAAGAAGATCAGCAGGAGAACCTGAGGAGCAGGTTCACACAGGTGACGCACACCTGACAGCCCGGCCTCCTGTGGGAACTCACACTCAGGTAAAAACACACACTCAGGTAAAAACACACACTCAGGTAAGAACACACACTCAGGTAAAAATACACACTCAGGTAAAAACACACACTCAGGTAAAAACACACACTCAGGTAAGAACACACACTCAGGTAAGAACACACACTCAGGTAAGAACACACACTCAGGTAAGAACACACACTCAGGTAAAAATACACACTCAGCTAAGAACACACACTCAGGTAAAAACACACACTCAGGTAAAAATACACACTCAGCTAAGAACACACACTCAGGTAAGAACACACACTCAGGTAAGAACACACACTCAGGTAAAAACACACACTCAGGTAAAAACACACTCAGGTAACAACACACACTCAGGTAACAACACACACTCAGGTAAAAACACACACTCAGGTAAAAACACACACTCAGGTAAAAACACACTCAGGTAAGAACACACACTCAGGTAAAAACACACACTCAGGTAAGAACACACACTCAGGTAAGAACACACTCAGGTAAGAACACACACTCAGGTAAGAACACACACTCAGGTAAAAACACACACTCAGGTAAGAACACACACTCAGGTAAAAACACACTCTCAGGTAAGAACACACACTCAGGTAACAACACACACTCAGGTAACAACACACACTCAGGTAACAACACACACTCAGGTGAGCAGTTATAGACCAGGTGTCTTATCGCTGTCATTCATAAACCGTGGTCACAGATATTCTGATAAAAACGAGCCGCAGCAGAAAAAGTCAAACCATGAACGCACTACAGGCTGGAGAGTAAGAATAAAATAACTACATAAATAACTACATAAATATCTACATAAATACTACATAAATACTACATCCCAAACTATAATAAATAAATTAAACTGTAATAATCAGGTGTCATGGAGACTGAAGTGTAAGAATGAAATATCTACATAAATATCTACATAAATATCTACATAAATAACTACATAAATATCTACATATATAACTACATAAATATCTACATAAATATTTACATAAATACTACATAATTATCTACATAAATAACTACATAAATACTACATAAATAACTACATAAATAACTACATAAATAACTACATAATTATCTACATAAATAACTACATAAATACTACATATATAACTACATAAATATCTACATAAATAACTACATAATTATCTACATAAATAACTACATAAATACTACATATATATCTACATAAATATTTACATAAATACTACATAATTATCTACATAAATAACTACATAAATACTACATATATAACTACATAAATAACTACATAAATAACTACATAAATAACTACATAATTATCTACATAAATAACCACATAAATACTACATATATAACTACATAAATAACTACATAAATAACTACATAAATACTACATATATAACTACATAAATATCTACATAAATATTTACATAAATACTACATAATTATCTACATAAATAACTACATAAATACTACATATATAACTACATAAATATCTACATAAATAACTACATAAATAGCTACATATATAACTACATAAATATCTACATAAATATCTACATATATAACTACATAAATATCTACATAAATATTTACATAAATACTACATAATTATCTACATAAATAACTACATAAATACTACATATATAACTACATAAATATCTACATAAATAACTACATAAATAGCTACATATATAACTACATAAATATCTACATAAATATCTACATATATAACTACATAAATATCTACATAAATATTTACATAAATACTACATAATTATCTACATAAATAACTACATAAATACTACATATATAACTACATAAATATCTACATAAATAACTACATAAATAGCTACATATATAACTACATAAATATCTACATAAATATCTACATATATAACTACATAAATATCTACATAAATATCTACATATATAACTACATAAATATCTACATATATAACTACATAAATATCTACATAAATATCTACATATATAACTACATAAATATCTACATAAATATTTACATAAATACTACATAATTATCTACATAAATAACTACATAAATACTACATAAATAACTACATAAATAACTACATAAATAACTACATAATTATCTACATAAATATCTACATAAATACTACATATATAACTACATAAATATCTACATAAATAACTACATAAATAACTACATAAATAGCTACATATATAACTACATAAATATCTACATAAATATCTACATAAATATCTACATAAATATCTACATAAATATCTACATATATAACTACATAAATAACTATGATAAATAAATTAAACTGTAACAATCAGGTGTCATGGAGACCGGAGTGATTGGCAGTTTTCAGGATCTCATGACCTCGTTGATCAGTAAACTGGTTTGAATCAAAAACTAAACTGGATTCAAGAATGAGACTCAAACTGAACTTTGACCTTCTGGAAGATTCACTGCCCCAATCACAGCCTCTGTCTGAGCGAGCCATCAGTGAGGTCAAAGGTCACTGATATACACGCCCATGTGAATGCAGGTCTGGATCAGAAATAAACTCTCAGACTGAGTAAGACTGTAAAACAACAAGAACATTCAATCTTTAATGTTCATGTCTTCTGTCCCTGGAAGGTTCTGATGGTTCTAATGGTTCTAATGTTTCTGATGGTTCTAATGGTTCTAATGTTTCTGATGGTTCTGATGGTTCTGATGGTTCTGATGGTTCTGATGGTTCTAATGGTTCTGATGGTTCTGATGGTTCTAATGGTTCTGATGGTTCTGATGGTTCTGATGGTTCTAATGGTTCTGATGGTTCTGACGGTTCTAATGGTTCTGATGGTTCTGATGGTTCTGACGGTTCTAATGGTTCTGATGGTTCTGACGGTTCTAATGGTTCTGATGGTTCTAATGTTTCTGATGGTTCTAATGGTTCTGATGGTTCTGATGGTTCTAATGGTTCTGATGGTTCTGATGGTTCTGACGGTTCTAATGGTTCTGATGGTTCTGACGGTTCTAATGGTTCTGATGGTTCTGATGGTTCTAATGGTTCTGATGGTTCTGATGGTTCTGATGGTTCTAATGGTTCTGATGGTTCTGATGCCCCGGCACATAGAGAGCAGGTTTAGGTATGTTCATGTCTGACTGATGAGGATCAGCTCATGGAGGCCGACTCCACACAGAAACAAACATGGTGGTCGAACCTGAGCCTGTTTCTACTGGACGGAGCGTCAGAACAAAGAGCGGTTTCGCTCTGAGACGGTTTCCTGACCAGATTATTTCTCCCATGTTCTCATAACTAACGGCCATTTTAACCCTCACACCTCAGGCTGCTCGGTCATGTGACGTCACGTGTTTGTTTACCTTGTTTCTGCTTCCTGGTTGTGGCGAACTGGGAGTTTCTCAGAGAGCTGGGGGCAGTCTTCCTGTAGAAGCTGTTCCGATCCAGCGAGCCCACGTAGACGGGTTTATGACGCCGCTTTGAGCCCACGCTCCCGGCGCTCGACTCGTATCCTTTTTCGTCGCTGTGCTGGTAAACCTCTGGGTCCTCGAATGAGTGCAACTCCATCAGCGCCAGCTTCTTGTTCTGCTGCTCCACCCACTCCTCGCAGTGTGTCTTACGGTTCTTAGGGAGTTCCTCGAACCGCGAGTCAATGGACATCGACCGCAGGTTACGGTATCTGTCTCTCACCTTCTCTCTGGACTGGTATTGGTCCATGCCGCCTCGCTCGTACTGTTCCCTTTCTTTGTAGCGGTCCCTCCGATCGTGGTCATCTTCTCTCCTGTCGATTACTGTCTCCTTGTACCTGTACAACTGATCCCGCCCCCTGTAACCGCCATACTCGTCCGGTTCAGAGTCGTACTGGACTCTGCCCTTGCTGCCATACGAATCCTCACCCCTCCTTTCATACATGTCCCTCTCTTTGTACATCTTCTCCCGCCGCTTGTATCGTTCATCTTCACGCCGTTCGTATCGGTCGTCTTCACGGCGCTCGTATCGGTCGTCTTTATGGCGCTCATATCGGTCATCTTCACGCCGTTCGTATCGGTCGTCTTCACGCTGTTCGTATTGTTTGTCTTCACGCTGCTTGTATCGGTCGTCTTCACGGCGTTCGTATCGTTCGTCTTCACGGCGTTCGTATTGTTCATCTTCACGCCGCTTGTATCGTTCGTCTTCACGGCGTTCGTATCGTTCGTCTTCACGCCGCTTGTATCGTTCATCTTGACGGCGTTGGTATCGGTTGTTTTCACGGCGTTGGTATCGGTCGTCTTCACGCCATTCGTATCGGTCGTCTTCACGCTGTTCGTATCGGTCGTCTTCACGCTGTTCGTATCGGTCATCTTCACGGCGTTCGTAGTATCTGTCCCTATGTTTTTGCTCTTCATAGTGCTGGTCTTCGTGCCTGCGTTGGTTGTAATCCTTATCTCGATAGCCATCCTTTGGATCATAATAATCCCGATCTCGTGTGTGGTAGCGGTCGCTGTCCCCCCGTGAGTTCCTGTCCTGACGATCGTAGTGATCCCCACAGTCCTGGTCTCTGAGCTCATGTCTGCGGCGTGTCTGGCTGTTGTAGTATTCTTCGTCTCGCTCATCGTAGCGTTTGTGTCTGCGGTCGGGATGGTCCCGGTGTCTGTTCTGGTCCCTCTGATCATAACGGTCAACATCACGCTCGTCTTCTCGCTCCCAGTCGTCCCGCCTCCTCTGGTCCTCGCCTGCTCTACCAAACTTGTCCTGCGTCCTGAAGTTGTCGTAGTCCTTTTCATTTGGCACTTTGCTGTAGTCCTGCGGCAGCTCCTCAGGTCCCTGGTAAAAAATCTGCTTGCCCTTCCACTCGGATATCCTGACGTTCAGGTGTCCGTCCTCCGAGCCGGGGTGGAAGTAGACGTCCTGCCCTGGCCTCTGCTGGCACACGTTCGCTGGTCTGATCTGGTGCTCCCATTGTCCAGGCCACGGCGCTGGCACATGCACTGACCCACCTGCTGGCACCATCACGCCACCGTGCACGGCCATGGGAACTGGGTCAGCGGGGCCGTGCAGCATGATGGGGGCAGGAGCTCCGTAGCCGGGATATGCCACCTGTTGCTGCTGCAGCAGGTGGAGCTGCTGTATCTGCTGCAGGTGGGCCATTCGCTCCCTCTCTCGGGCCCAGCCTGCGTCGCCCAGCTCCTCCACGCTCTTCCCCCTCCTCACGGGGGCCCCGGCAGGGTAACTCCAGTCTGCCGGGGGGAAGGCGAGCGGGCTGTAGACCACGGGGCTCTTCATGGCGGTGGATTCAGATCAGCGTGGATTATTTCCTCCCTCCAAACTTCCACATTCCTCCGCAGAGCGCTGAGCGAGGCTCCACCTGTCAGGCATGTTGTCTCAGACTCTGAGTTTCCTCACTCTGCCTCAGTAGGACTGTCCCGCTGAAGCACCGCCCTGCCCCCAGCGGGACGAAACCAAACCCTCAGCCAATGGGGGAGGGCGGCAGGGCAAAGGGCTAATGAATCAGCCAGTCACATGACCTCAGGATTAGCCCCTCCCTGGCTCTCCATTGGCTGTTGGCTGTTTGCAGGAAAACAGTCTGGCTACGGGGGGGGGGGGGGGGGGGTGTTGTTTTCTTAAACTTCCCAACAATCGTCGTCCTCCTCAGGTCCTGCTGCTGTGTTTCTGTTTCCTCACTGCTCACTGCGTTTAGCTGAAACTGAGCTGAACTTTGACCCTGGAGGGGAGGGGCTCAGGTTTGGAGCAGCAGAGACGTGCAGAGGGTTTGCTGTAAAGAGTCTGTGAGCACAATGGTCTTTTGTTAGGCCGTCCCCCTCAGAGGAGGCAGCACTGTGAGAAAAACTCAGCTATTCAGCAGGAGGGGAGGGGGGGGACCGAACAGACCAGTTTAAAGGGCTTAACGTCACGTGACCTCTTCACAGGCAGACTCACCAAACACTCAGGGAAGCTCAGAAAGGTCCAGATCAATATAATAAAATAAAATATATAATATAATATAATATAATATATAAATATGTATAATGAGAGGTTTTAAAGTCTGCCGATGGGACAGGATCATTTCTCTCTCTAAGATTTAAGTCTCAGGACACCCCCTCCTCTGTAACAGCCGAGGCCTTGTTACAAACTTTAAGACTTAAACTCTTTCAAAAACTCTTTTTCCATTTCACAGACATTTATCAAACTGCTGCCTCCTTCTCTGGTTCAGCAAAACACTTTTGTCTGAATGATCTGTGTCTTAAAGTGAAGTTTGTGTAACACCAGGGCCTCAGTGTCTGCAGATCTTCTCTGAATTATTTTATTTGACCTTAAAGTTAGTCCACTGAGATCCATAGACCTCAGACGTCACTCTGACTCAAACAGAGCAGAGCTGAGGAAACTTTTTTCATTTAAACTCAATCAGAAAGTCTCTGTTCCTGCTTCACTGCAGATTTAAGACACTCAGAGACACCAGGTTTCACAGCTTCACTTTAGTCTGCAGATTTTGCCAAGTAGAGTAAAGGTGTAAAACCTCACTAACAGCGTCTGTGTTCGTTTATTTATGTTTACTTCCTGTTTAAATCCTCCGTCCTGTCTTCAGCTCTGCGTTTGGACGTTTCCTGCTGTGTTAAAGCCAGAGCTAACTAAAGTCAGTTTGATCCTCAGATGTTCTCCTCTGTCATGATCAGAGCTGCACAGAAACTGTCTCTGTGTCAGAGGAATGTCAAACATCCTCAGAGCCTCTGTTGGTTTATGTAAACGAGAGCTGTGATGAGAGGTCACGACCTACAGGAGACACAAAGACCTGCAGACTGTCCAGACATGGACCTTATCAGAGCTGAAGCTAAAACTGCATTAATCGTCCAAAAACTCATTAGTTTCATCAATATTTCATCATGGTCCGCTCACGCTACTCCTCCATTACAGCCTGTGTCACTCAGACATGTTTTTGTGACTGTGCTGACCTCTGAACTGAAAACTTTCTTTATGTTTGCCTCAGCACATGTGCAGTACGGCTCATTGTTTCAGGGGAGGCCGCCGGCTACACAACAACTTTCTTCTTCCAGTTTTGTGCAAAATGGATGAATATCTATGGGATGGAGATGTTGTGGAGGAGAACTTTGAATATGATGGGTGTCCTTACAGTTTGGAGCCAGAGTTTACAGATGAGGAGCTCATCGAAAGGAGGACGCGGAGGCAAAGAGAAGAACAGCTGACCAGAGAGCGGTCTTCAGTCTTCAGCCGCTCGATTTTGGATCTAAATATCTCCTGAAGCACTGTTTGGATCAGGAAAGCCTTCTGGGTGAGTATATTGTTCTACTTCATTCTAGAAACAATGTGAAAGCTGGAGAAACTGAACTTATCCTTTAACACTGAAGATCAACTTTTGCTCGTTGGCAGCGGAGCTACGAGTGACGCAGCGGCTGTGGCGTCACGGGTTAGCCCCGCCCACACACTCAGGCTGATGAACATCAGATGATCATGAAGAGCTGCTTAAAGCTCTTCACACCTACAACAGGACTGAAACAGTCTGATTACAGAGGGAAGATCTCCAGCAGTAATCTGATTACTTCAGCAGTAATCTGATTACTTCAGCAGTAATCTGATTACTTCAGCCTGACAAGCTCACAGCAAAACTACAGCTGCAGCTGTTTGATCATGTTAGAAACTCATTTGAGTATAAATATGACCTTTGACCTTCTGAAGCCTGTCCTCCACCACCACAGGAACATCTCTGAGGATGCTTTTAAAGGTCAGAGGTCAGTTGAAGGTCAAACTGCCATCAGGGACCATCAGAACATCAGGCTGACCCGTCTGGTTCCTACCTCGTCTGCTGTGAGCCCTCTGTCCAAACAAGGCGGGGAAGCTCGCCCAGGGCCACGCCGCTGCTCGCCACAGCCATCCCCAGGGCCGCAGCCTGGAGCGGGCCATGGCTCCGCCCACCTCCACACGGTGGAGATCAAACCTACGACCTGCCTGATGGATGAGGAGGAGAACTGAAACTGTGGGCAAAGACCTGAAGCAGGAGCTGAGCAAACGGAGACCCGGCCTCTCGTGACGTGAGGAATGCACTTCGAACCTACGTGACAGAGCTCTGGCTGAGGCGCCTCGACCAATCAGAGATCACGACACTGTGCTGTCAGAGGGTTTGTCTCTGTGAGTCTGAAAACACGTCCAAAAGTAAACATCCAGCTTCGTGTTGTTAAATCTGTGGACCTACACGACGTCTCCAAGAGTTTGTTTCCTGTCACAGCCTGAAGATGAGCTGATGGACTTAATAAATATTATTATTATATTATTATCATGATTATTATTATAATTATTATTACCATTATTATTATTACTATTATTATTATTATTATTATTATTGTTATTGTTGTTATTATTATTATTATCATTATTATATTATATTATTAATATATCATGATGTTGGGATCTGTACTCCGTGTGGGCCTGAGGACTAAGAGAGGCCTACATGTAACCTTTAAAGCCTGACCTGGAGTCTCTCATTACCGTTAGAAGCTGGCGCCACCACCCGCCTTTCGATTCAAACCAACACTCTGCATGGACATCGGCACATGCCAGGTAAACCCCACAGGGATCCCCAATGACATCATAAAGTCTTTGAAATAAGACCACAACCAAAGCTTGGGGCTGAACAAGCAGCTTATCACACCACTGAGGGGATGAGCGCACCAACTTAGAAGCCTAACAAAACATCTCGCCGTCCATCTGTGGCTTGTCCTTGCTGCCACCGGACAAACCTGTACATCGCTACCGCAGGAAGAGAGCACAGCCGGACCCAGCATACAGCCACGGTCTAAGAGCTGACAGCCACAGACCCAGCCTGCAGCCGTGGACCCAGAGCTCACAGCCAGACCTAGCATACAGCTGCGGACCAAGCACACAGCCAGACCCTGTGCATCTGGACCCAGCATACAGACGTGGCCCAGAGTGCACAGCCTGACCCAGCTTAAAGTGATATTCCGGGATGGAACAAGTTGGGTCCTATCACAAGGTTTAGGGCAGAAATTACCCCTACAGCAGTGTTTCTGTGCAGCAGAAGCCCAGGGCGTCCGCACCAAACCCCCCCTCCCTGCTCCTGGCCTGCTCGTATGCCGAGTTCCTCTGCAGTCAGACGGGGCCATATTTTACTTGACCAAAAACACAAATAAACAGACTCCCACCGAAAAAATCTGATATCGGTCTGCATTCACGCTTTATTTAGAGAATTTTCAGCGCGTTACCTTCACACAAAAACATCGCTAAATAAGGCTCTAGTTCTCATAGCGCCGTGAAACATCCTCATCCTGGAGCCTGATGACGTGAGCAGCCAACCATCTTTGCTCCTCAGGTCAAGGTCGAAGCCCTCTTTCCCATGACCTTGACCTTCAGTGGAGATCCCACTGCAGCATAAAGGAGCCTGTTCTCCTGAATTACAAATGAAGGTTGTCCGTCAACAACTGACTCTCTGGCCAATCAAATCCAAGTGAAAACTGACATGTTCTCCCTGTGCGTGTGTGGGTTTACTGCAGGAGCTCTGGTTTCCTTTGACAGATCAGTGGTGACACTAAATTCACCTGAAGGGTGAGTGTGAATGCCAGCCCTGTGATTGGCTGGTGACTGGTCCATGGTGCACTGCTCCTCTTGGCTGGGACAGGCTCCGCCCCCTGTGACCCTGACACGGATAGTTGGTGAGGATTAATTAGAAATAACTGATTTGAACAATAAGAGCTGATCTTAAAGGAAGTCCCCCTCTCCTCTCTGCTGCTGTGTCCTTTCTAACACATTCACGGACGGCTTTAAGTCTGAATAAAGACTGATTACTTCTTCAAACTTAAAGTCTCAGGTGAGACTGAAACAACAATCTTTAATCTTCATTCAAAAACCCTCTGGGTGATCAGACTCAGATCAGATCCTGACTCCTTGAACAGACTCGCTGTCACTAACCCGTCTATTCGAACACACGGGGAGTAAACGGGACGTGAGCTCTGCAGCAGGTCTCAGATCATCTGGAGATCTAATAATAAAAGAGGTGACAGATGACGGTGAGCTCGTGACCTTTCTTTTTTTTTTTTAAATGTATTTTTTGGGCATTTTGTGCCTTTATTGATAGGAGAGAGACAGTGGATAGGCTTGTGAAGGGGGAGAGAGTAGGGGAAGACACTCTGCAAACTGGTCACAGGCGGGATTCGAACCTGGACCGGCAGAAGCAAATACATGGGGTGCCTGGTTGCTAACCACTCCGCCAAACCAGCACCCCAGCTCGTGACCTTTCTGACCTTCAGGTTTTTGTGTGATCTGATTGATTCTGCGTTGGATACCAGACGAGGTTCCTGTGGATCTGCAGACATCAGGCCTGCTTCACTGCTGTTCCTCTAACACACCTGAGCCCCCACACCTGTGTGCTGCTGGGACTGACCCTAACCTCTCTGTGGTACCCCCTGAGCTGCATGTGGACTTTGTTAGTCCACTTACTGGTCCATTATTGTGAGCCGTCATACAGGACTGTGATGAGGCAGGTGTGTGTTTCTTTAATGAAGCTCGAGCTCTGAATAATCTGGATGTTTTGGTTTTAATCGTCTGCTGTCAGAATAAAAACAGGGTCTCACCTTGAAGCTGCTGCTGCTCCAGAGCCAGCGTCTCCAGCGTGTAGGAGCAGAACTCCAGGTTCTCCAGAGCCTGGGTGCGAGCCTCCTCGTCCTCCTCCTCCTCCAGCATAGCCCGGAGCTCCTCTGCGGTCTGGGCGTACGCCTCCATGTCGCTCTCCACCTCCTGCAGCCTCAGCAGATGCTGGTACCTCTGCAGCTCCTCGGCCTCCTGCTGGATCTGCTGCTCCTGAGCTGCTGCAGGGTCTCCAAACTCAGGCACATGGTCAAAGATGGTGGCGTCCACCTCGTCAGGGGTGGAGCCTCTGGGCGGTGGAGCAGCGTTCTGTCTGGGCGAGCGGGGAGGGGGGCGAGGAGGGGGGCGAGCAGGTCTGCATGTGGGCGGGGCTTGAGAGCGAATGACTCTGGGGCGAGGCGGAGGAGGCCGAAGGGTCCGGCATCTCTCCAGGGAAGAGTTAGCAGAGCTGGACTGCAGGAGGTGGGCGGAGCCTCTGACCACATCTCCCTCGTCGCTGAAGTCCAGGATGGAGAAGTGGCGTGAGACCTGATGCTCCTGGTGGTCCGACGTCACGCTGGACTCGCCATACGATGTCGTCAAGCTCCTCTCAAACTCAAAGAGCTGCTGGGTCAGCTTGGCTTCCAGGTCTCCAGCTGAGGCTGCCAGAGACTCTAAGGTCACGGACGTGAAGCCATTGGAGCTCCGTGCCGTTTGACGAGAACGCTGGTGAGCCTCGCCACTCCTTAGGTCAGCGTCACTGACGCTAGCATGGCGCTCGAGCTTCTTCTGGATGTGGCTCTCTGCGAGGTTCAGCAGCACCTGGCCGAGGCTGTCGGCCCCGGAGCTGCTGGTCTCCTGGTACCTGCTCTCTCTGGACCGACCCGGCTGGGCTCTGGGGAGCGTGAGGCTGTGGGTCGACCTCCCATTGGTGAAGCTGGACCTGGAGGATGGTCCGGTGCTCCTGGTGCCGCGTGAGGGCACGCTGGGCCGAGCCGGGAGCGTGGGTCTGGCTGGGGGGGTGGATCTGGGTCTCCGTGGTTGAGCTTCAGGCCTGGTTCCTCGGTCTCTCTCTCTTTGGCCTCTGTTGGTCTCTCTGTCCCACCTCTGCTGCTCCACCCTCTCAAAGTAGTCCAGGTCCCAGACTGTGTGGTCCTCATAAGTCCTCCAGTCCTCTGATCCATTTGGACCTAAAAGTCCACAGCTGTAGTCTGATGTGAAGTCTTTGTCTTCAGGTTCTGGGTTGATCTCCTCGTTGGTCTCCTCGCTCGCTCGCTGCTCGTTGTCTTCTTCAGGTTCTGCGTTGGTCTCCTCGTTGGTCTCCTCATTGGTCTCCTCGTTGGTCTCCTCGCCCGCTCTCTGCTCGTTGTCCTCTGCTTTGACAAACCGATGTGGGAAAATGCCTCTCCGCCCCCGCAGCGCCCCCTCCAGCCAGCCATCGTCCAAAGTGCCGATGAGGTGAATTCGATCTCCAGCGTCGAAGTCCAGCTCGCCGGGCTCCATGGCCCTGAACTCGTACAGCGCCACGACGTAAACCCCGCCCTCTTCGTCCTCCCTCTGCTCCTCCTCCTCGGCGTCCTCGTAGCTGAACCGTTCGGCGGCGCTGGTCACACGGCTGAGGTCCGGCGGCTCCTGGGGGGACCGCAGGGGGCCCATCAGCTCCACGAAGCCCTCGGGGAAGACCCCCCTCCGGCCCTCCAGCTCGCCCTGGAACCAGCCGGGCTCGGGCCGGGCGGTGATGACGATCAGGTCGCCCTCGCGGAAGTCGAGCTCCTCGCTCAGCTGGGCGTGGAGGCTCATGAGGGCGCGGGCCTGGCCCAGGGCGTGGGGGGGCAGCTCCGAGGCCTGAGCCTGGGCTGAGCGCTCCGACAGCAGCCTGGACCGGCCCGACAGGACCAGCTCCTGCACGCAGGAGGTAGGGAAGACGCCGCGGGCGCCAAGGGCGTTACAGCCACGCTGCCAGGGCACGCCAAGGTCAATGGAGCTGCCGGCCTCCCCGACGACCACGTCACCTGAGGAGAGAGACGGAGGTCAGAGGTCAATGTTTGTCTGAGATTCAGAGGAGAGACAGACGGAGGTCAGAGGTCATGTGAGCGGTTTAAGTTTATTTAAGCCACTTCTTGTGAGGGGAGGTTTCTGCTGCCTGGTTGGACGACATGCTGCGGCCTTTTTAAAATCTATCAGCAGGTAAAAGTCGGTCATCACCACGACCTCAGGGAAAAGATACAAGTCTTTTTTTAGTGTTAATAACTCAAGTTTTCCCTCCTCTGCCCCCCGTCCTGAACTCTGCACTATAACAGACTGGAGCTTTAGTATTCTATTATCATCATCCTCTTCATCACTGCTGCATCTTTGGAGTGATGACAGGCCAGCCTGGACCACATGGGTCACATACCACAGCAGCCGCCGAGGCTCCGCCCCCCATTGTGTCCAGAGTCTGAAACTCTGCCAAAGTTTAAGAAGGAAACTCGACAGGATGAACACAGAGGCCCCGAGGACCCTGGACAGGCCACTTCCTCTGGTCTGATGTTTACCACAGTCCAGGAAAGAATTTATCAGGTAAACTGAATAATCCTGACTTTAACAGCCAGACTGAATAATCCTGACTTTATCAGTCTGACTGAATAATCCTGACTTTATCAGTCTGACTGAATAATCCTGACTTTAAAAGTCAGACTGAATAATCCTGACTTTAAAAGTCAGACTGCAGCAGAGTAAACTGAATAATCCTGACTTTAACAGTCAGACTGAATAATCCCGACTTTAACAGACAGACTGAATAATCCTGACTTTAACAGTCTGACTGAATAATCCCGACTTTAACAGTCAGACTGAATAATCCTGACTTTAACAGTCAGACTGAATAATCCCGACTTTAACAGTCTGACTGAATAATCCTGTCTTTAACAGACAGACTGAATAATCCCGACTTTAACAGTCAGACTGAATAATCCTGACTTTAACAGACAGACTGAATGATCCCGACTTTAACAGTCAAACTGAATAATCCCGACTTTAACAGTCAGACTGAATAATCCTGACTTTAACAGACAGACTGAATGATCCCGACTTTAACAGACAGACTGAATAATCCCGACTTTAACAGACAGACTGAATAATCCTGACTTTAACAGTCAGACTGAATAATCCCGATTTAAACAGCCAGACTGAATAATCCCGACTTTAACTGTCAGACTGAATAATCCTGACTTTAACAGTCAGACTGAATAATCCCGACTTTAACAGACAGACTGAATAATCCCGACTTTAACAGTCAGACTGAATAATCCTGACTTTAACAGTCTGACTGAATAATCCCGACTTTAACAGCCAGACTGAATAATCCCGACTTTAACAGTCAGACTGAATAATCCTGACTTTAACAGTCTGACTGAATAATCCTGACTTTAAAAGTCAGACTGAATAATCATGACTTTAAAAGTCAGACTGCAGCAGAGTAAACTGAATAATCCTGACTTTAACAGTCAGATTGAATAATCCCGACTTTAACAGACAGACTGAATAATCCTGACTTTAACAGTCGGACAGAATAATTCTGACTTTAACAGTCAGACTGAATAATCCCGACTTTAACAGACAGACTGAATAATCCCGACTTTAACAGACAGACTGAATAATCCCGACTTTAACAGTCAGACTGAATAATCCCAATTTAAACAGCCAGACTGAATAATCCCGACTTTAACAGTCAGACTGAATAATCCTGACTTTAACAGTCGGACTGAATAATCCTGATTTTAACAGTCAGACTTAACAAACCTGACTTTAACAGTCAGACTGAATAATCCCGACTTTAACAGTCAGACTGAATAATCCTGACTTTAACAGTCGGACTGAATAATCCCAATTTAAACAGCCAGACTTAACAAACCTGACTTTAACAGTCAGACTGAATAATCCCGACTTTAACAGTCAGACTGAATAATCCCGACTTTAACAGTCAGACTGAATAATCCTGACTTTAACAGTCAGACTGAATAATCCCGACTTTAACAGTCAGACTGAATAATCCCGACTTTAACAGACAGACTGAATTATCCCGACTTTAACAGTGTGACTGAAATAATCCTGACTTTAACAGTCAGATTGCAGCGGAGTAAACTGAATAATCCTGACTTTAACAGTCAGACTGAATAATCCTGACTTTAACAGTCGGACAGAATAATTCTGACTTTAACAGTCAGACTGAATAATCCTGACTTTAACAGTCAGACTGAATAATCCCGACTTTAACAGTCTGACTGAATAATCCCGACTTTAACAGTCTGACTGAATAATCCTGTCTTTAACAGACAGACTGAATAATCCCGACTTTAACAGTCAGACTGAATAATCATGACTTTAACAGACAGACTGAATAATCCCGACTTTAACAGTCTGACTGAATAATCCTGACTTTAACAGTCTGACTGAATAATCCTGACTTTAACAGACAGACTGAATAAGTCTGACTTTAAGAGTCAGACTGAATAATCCTGACTTTAACAGACAGACTGAATAATCCCGACTTTAACAGTCAGACTGAATAATCCTGACTTTAACAGACAGACTGAATAATCCCGACTTTAACAGTCTGACTGAATAATCCTGACTTTAACAGACTGAATAATCCTGACTTTAACAGACAGACTGATTAAGTCTGACTTTAAGAGTCAGACTGAATAATCCTGACTTTAACAGACAGACTGAATAAGTCTGACTTTAAGAGTCAGACTGAATAATCCTGACTTTAACAGACAGACTGAATAATCCCGACTTTAACAGTCTGACTGAATAATCCTGACTTTAACAGACAGACTGAATAATCCCGACTTTAACAGTCAGACTGAATAATCCTGACTTTAACAGACAGACTGAATAATCCCGACTTTAACAGTCTGACTGAATAATCCTGACTTTAACAGACAGACTGAATAATCCCGACTTTAACAGTCTGACTGAATAATCCCGACTTTAACAGCCAGACTGAAAAAGTCTGACTTTAACAGTCAGACTGAATAATCCTGACTTTAACAGACAGACTGAATAATCCCGACTTTAACAGTCTGACTGAATAATCCTGACTT
Organism: Scarus forsteni; assembly: GCA_036419115.1. Classification (NCBI taxonomy): domain Eukaryota; kingdom Metazoa; phylum Chordata; class Actinopteri; order Labriformes; family Labridae; genus Scarus; species Scarus forsteni. Next base: position 17,215,232 of record JAZDUH010000263.1, read on the forward strand.
TAATAGACAGACTGAATAATCCTGACTTTAACAGACAGACTGAATAAGTCTGACTTTAAGAGTCAGACTGAATAATCCTGACTTTAACAGACAGACTGCAGCAGGGTACACTGAATAATCCTGACTTTAACAGACAGACTGCAGCAGGGTAAACTGAATAATCCTGCAGAAGTTACTTCACACCTGAGAGAAACACCTGAAGAGCTTCTGGGCCTAAAACTCCAAACTCTCCAAACTCAGGTTTGGCTGTGAGGCAGATCTGTGCCAGAGAGCAGAGAGTCCAAACACTCTCGTGACTGCAAAGACAAACACAGCAGGAATGTGGGAGGAGCCAGAGGAGCTCCGGCAGCACATGCAGGTTAGGGTGTGGCTATGGGGCCCTCTGGTGGAGGGTTTGGGAAGGTCATCTTTGACTGAATAATAATTCAACTGCATCATGAAATCAGTGAAGGTGTAGAGCTGGGGGTTGAAGCTGGGCGAATAACTTCGGGACACTTACATTTTAGCATCATGGAATCCTAAAATTATGGGAATGAGATGATGCACATAAAAGAATAATACCCTAAATACAGAGCCAGGCTCCTGTGCAGGTATTTGGGGGCAAGAGAAAAAGGCCAGTGTTTCTTAAACATGAGTTCTGATTATTTTGATGGTTGCTACCAATCATTCATCTGATTATGTGTCTGTTTTGTCTAGTTTATTTTTGTATCTTCTTTTGTATTTTCACATATTCCTGCTTAAATTTTGTTAAATATAGTCCCCTCCCATCTTCAAAATGCTTAAATAAGTAAAATAGTAAATGATAGAAAGACTAAACAGTTGAATAAATAAAAAAAATTATCAACCTCAGTAACGAACAGGGAACATGAAATATCATTTTTTATTGAAACGGGTAATCCTAAACTGCACTGGAGCACAGCAGTGGAGAGCACAAACCTTCACCAGGGCAGCTCACATCATGAATTGATGTATATAAGTGATTATATTTTTATATGTACATACATATATATATATATATATATATATATACACACACACACATATATATATACATATATATATATATATATATATATATATATATATATATATATATATATATATACACATATATATATATATATATATAGATATAGATATATACACAGATATATATACACTCAACAAAAATATAAACGCAACACTTTTGTTTTTGCTCCCATTTTTCATGAGATGGACTCAAAGATCTAAAATTCATTCCAGATAAACAATATTACCATTTCTTTCAAATGTTGTTCACAAATCTGTCTAAATGTTTGATAGTGAGCACTTCTGCTTTGCTGAGATAATCCATCCCACCTCACAGGTGTGCCACATCAAGATGCTCATCAGACACCATGATTAGTGCACAGGTGTACCTTAGACTGTCCACAATAAAAGGCCACTCTGAAATGTGCAGTTTTGTCTCACAGCAAAATGCCACAGATGTCGCAAGCATCGAGGGAGCGTGCAATTGGCATGCTGACAGCAGGAATGTCAACCAGATCTGTTGCTTGTGCATTGAATTTTCATTTCTCCACCATAAGCCGTCTCCAAAGGCGTTTCAGAGAATATGGCAGTACATCCAACCGGCCTCACAACCGCAGACCACGTGTAACCACACCAGCCCAGGACCTCCACATCCAGCAGGTTCACCTCCAAGATCGTCTGAGACCAGCCACTCAGACAGCTGCTGAAACAATTGGTTTGCATAACCAAAGAATTTCTGCACAAACTGTCAGAAACCGTCTCAGGGAAGCTCAACTGCATGCTCGTCGTCCTCATCGGGGTCTTAACCTGACTCCAGATCGTCGCTGTAACAGACTTGAGTGGGCAAATGCTCACGCACGACAGCGTGTACCAGTTCCCAATAATATCCAGTAACTTCGCACAGCCATTGAAGAGGAGTGGACCAACATTCCACAGGCCACAATTGACAATCTGATAAACTCTATGCAAAGAAGATGTGTTGCACTGCATGAGGCAAATGGTGGTCACACCAGATACTGACTGGTTCTGAGTCCCCAGACCCCCAATAAAGCAAAAAAAACGCACATTTCAGAGTGGCCTTTTATTGTGGACAGTCTAAGGTACACCTGTGCACTATTCATGATGTCAGATCAGCATCTTGATGTGGCACACCTGTGAGGTGGGATGGATTATCTCAGCAAAGCAGAAGTGCTCACTATCAAACATTTAGACAGATTTGTGAACAACATTTGAAAGAAATGGTAATATTGTTTATCTGGAA
>JAZDUH010000263.1:17220000-17222500 GCA_036419115.1 Scarus forsteni
CTGAAACAGACCAACAGCTTTACATTCACTGAAACAGACCAACACCTTTACGTTCACTCTGAAACAGACGAACAGCTCTACATTCACTGAAACAGACCAACAGCTTTACATTCACTCTGAAACAGACCAACAGCTTCACATTCATTGAAACAGAGCAACAGCTTTACATTCACTGAAACAGACCAACAGCTTTACATTCACTGAAACAGAGCAACAGCTTTACAATCACTGAAACAGACCAACAGCTTTATATTCACTCTGAAACAGACCAACAGCTTTACATTCACTGAAACAGACCAACAGCTTCACATTCATTGAAACAGAGCAACAGCTTTACATTCACTGAAACAGAATAACAGCTTCACATTCACTCTGAAACAGACCAACAGCTTCACATTCATTGAAACAGAGCAACAGCTTTACATTCACTGAAACAGAATAACAGCTTCACATTCATTGAAACAGACCAACAGCTCTACATTCACTGAAACAGACCAACAGCTTTACATTCACTCTGGAACAGACCAACAGCTTCACATTCATTGAAACAGAGCAACAGCTTTACATTCACTGAAACAGAATAACAGCTTCACATTCATTGAAACAGACCAACAGCTTTACATTCACTGAAACAGACCAACAGCTTCACATTCATTGAAACAGACCAACAGCTTTACATTCACTGAAACAGACCAACAGCTTTACATTCACAGAAACAGACCAAAAACTTTACATTCACTCTGAAACAGACCAACAGCTTTACATTCACTGAAAAAGACCAACAGTTTTACATTCACTCTGAAACAGACCAACAGCTTTACATTCACTGAAACACACCAACAGCTTTACATTCACTCTGAAACAGACCAACAGCTTTACATTCACTGAAACACACCAACAGCTTTACATTCACTCTGAAACAGACCAACAGCTTTACATTCACTGAAACAGATTAACAGCTTTACATTCACTCTGAAATAGACCAACAGCTTTACATTCACTCTGAAACAGACCCACAGCTTTACATTCACTGAAGCAGACCACCAGCTTTGCATTCACTGAAACAGACCAACAGCTTTACATTCACTGAAAGAGACCAACAGCTTTACATTCACTCTGAAACAGACCAACAGCTTTACATTCACTTAAACAGACCAACAGCTTTACATTCACTGAAACGGACCAACAGCTTTACATTCACTCTGAAACAGACCAAAGGCTTTATAGTCACTCTGAAACAGACCAAAAGCTCTACATTCACTCTGAATCAGACCAACAGCTTTACATTCACTGAAACAGACCAACAGCTTTACATTCACTCTGAAACAGACCAACAGCTTCACATTCACTGAAACAGACCAACAGCTTTACATTCACTCTGAAACAGACCAACAGCTTCACATTCACTGAAACAGACCAACAGCTTTACATTCACTGAAACAGACCAACAGCTTTACATTCACTGAAACGGACCAACAGCTTTACATTCACTGAAACAGATTAACAGCTTTACATTCACTCTGAAACAGACCAAAAGCTTTACATTCACTCTGAATCAGACCAACAGCTTTACATTCACTGAAACACACCAACAGCTTTATATTCACTGAAACAGACCAAAGGCTTTACATTCACTGAAACAGACCAACAGCTTCACATTCACTGAAACACACCAACAGCTTTACATTCACACTGAAACAGACCAACAGCTTTACATTCACTGAAACAGACCAACAGCTTTACATTCACTCTGAAACAGACCAACAGCTTTACATTCACTGAGACAGACCAACAGCTTTACAATCACTGAAACAGACCAACAGCTTTATATTCACTCTGAAACAGACCAACAGCTTTACATTCACTCTGAAACAGACCAACAGCTTTACATTCACTGAAACAGACCAACAGCTTTACATTCACTGAAACAGACCAACAGCTTTACATTCACTGAAACAGACCAACAGCTTTACAATCACTGAAACAGACCAACAGCTTTATATTCCTTCGAAACAGACCAACAGCTTTACATTCACTGAAACAGACCAACAGCTTTACATTCACTATGAAACAGACCAACAGCTTTACATTCACTGAAACAGACCAACAGCTTTACATTCACTCTGAAACAGACCAAAGGCTTTACATTCACTCTGAAACAGACCAACAGCTTTACTTTCACTGAAACAGACCAACAGCTTTACATTCACTCTGAAACAGACCAACAGCTTTACATTCACTAAAACAGACCAACAGCTTTACATTCACTCTGAAACAGACCAACAGCTTTACATTCACTGAAACAGACCAACAGCTTTACATTCACTCTGAAACAGATCAACAGCTTTACATTCACTCTAAAACAGACCAACAGCTTTACATTCACTCTGAAACAGACCAACAGCTTTACATTCACTGAAACAGACCAACAGCTTTACATTCACTGAAACAGACCAACAGCTTTACATTCACTCTGAAACAGACCAACAGCTTTACATTC
>JAZDUH010000263.1:17227500-17230000 GCA_036419115.1 Scarus forsteni
TAAATCCGTGAATCAGTATATCAGTGAATCAGTAAATCAGTGAATCAGTAAATCAGTAAATCAGTGGATCAGTAAATCAGTGAATCAGTAAATTAGCGAATCAGTAAATCAGTAAATCAGTGAATCAGTAAATCAGTAAATCAGTAAATCGGTGAATCAGTGAATCAGTAAATCAGTAAATTGGTGAATCAGTGAATCAGTAAATCATAACCATAACCCATGAGTGATTTAAGGCTTTAGGGTTTAACCCTCTCCTGGACTTCACTGGTTTGTTCTGTTCATGTTTAAAAGTATTTTAAAAAGTTTGAGCTCGTTCATCATGGTGATTCTTCAGCACAACATTTAAGGATAAAAACTGATCAGACAGGCTTATGTAGACAAACTAGCCTAAAGACAGACTACAACAATAGACTGAGAGCATGGACACCAGGGAGAGGGAAACTCAGCACGACCACGAAGACAGTAGTGCAGCAGATGGTGCAGCAGCACCATCATGCAGACTGTGGTGCAGCAGACGGTGCAGCACTATTATGAAGACTCTGGTGCAACAGATGGTGCAGCAGTACTACCATGCAGACTATGGTGCAGCAGACAGTGCACCAGCACTATCATGCAGACTGTGGTGCAGACTATGGTGCAGCACTACCATGAAGACTCTGGTGCAGCAGACAGTGCAGCATCACTACCATGCAGACGGTGCAGCAGACAGTGCAGCATCACTACCATGCAGACTGTGGTGCAGCAGACAGTGCAGCAGCACTATTATGCAGACTGTGGTGCAGCAGACGGTGCAGCACTATTATGAAGACTCTGGTGCAGCAGATGGTGCAGCACTACCATGAAGACTCTGGTGCAGCAGATGGTGCAGCACTACCATGCAGACAGTAGAGCAGCAGACGGTGCAGCAGCACTACCATGCAGACAGTAGAGAAGCAGACGGTGCAGCAGCACTACCATGCAGACAGTAGAGCAGCAGACGGTGCAGCACTACCATGCAGAAAGTGGTGCAGTGAGTCCTGACTGCAGACCTGTGGCGAGCTTGCAGCTCATGTTAGCGTGTCTGTTAGCTGGTTAGTGGTGTGCTTGTTGAGTCAGAGCAGCGCAGCGTCACGTGCAGCTGCAGCCCTGCGTGGTGTGGCTCTTCACTCTCAGCCGTTTGGTTTTGAAGAGCAGCTGCTCCTCGGCTGCAGGGAAAGTCCGGGGTGGACCCTGAGGATCTGGATCCTCTCTGCTCCTGACGTCCACGTGTGGAACATCTCGCCTCTCTGCTGCGTAAACATTTCCACAGCTCAGTGGGACGAGGCCATGGTTACCATGGAAACAGGCATCTGTTTGGATGGGGGGGGGGTTCTGCCTCAAACATGGAGGCAGTTCACATGTGAGTCTTACATAAGCGACGCTGCAGGAACAGGATCGATTCATTGAGGAAGAATGTGCTCTCCGAGGAGATCCTGAGGCCTCACGTCTTCTCCAAACTTCAGAGCTGCAGGGTGAGCCGAGGACACGCCCCAGAGGACACGCCGCCAAGGACACGCCCCCGAAGACACGCCGCTGCTCAGATTATCGCTCTGAAGAAGAAGGTTCTGGACCATCAGCAGAAAGACCTGAAGAGTGAAGGTCACAGTCCTGATGGAGCTGTGAGAGGGAGGCGGGGCCATCTCATCCCCACAGTCTGACATGGTGCACCTGTGCAAGTCACACAGGTGCTCCACAGCAGGGCTGCCCAAACTGTGGGGTCAGGCCCCAGACTGTCCTCTGTCTGCTCTGAGGGTCGATCTCACCTGGACCAGAGGTGTCGGCCAATCAGAGCCCCCCATCATCTCCTCTGAGCTGCTGCTGGAGAACATCTGAGATCCCTCCCCCTGAGCTCTGACATCACCAGGTAAAAACACTCGCTGAGAACCATCCAGAAGTTTCACACAGCTCAGGTGTCTGACAGGTGACCTGCTGCAGGTGAGGACCATCAATAATTCAGAGAGAGGAGGAGGAGCTGAATGAGACTGGAGGAGGACAGACAGCCTCACTGAACAGGGACTAGACTGACCTGCTGCAGTCCACGCCTGTCTCCGCTGAACAGGGACTAGACTGACCTGCAGCAGTCCATGCCTGTCTCCACTAAACAGAGACTAGACTGACCTGCTGCAGTCCACGCCTGTCTCCACTGAACAGGGACTAGACTGACCCGCAGCAGTCCACGCCTGCCTCTGCTGAACAGGGATTAGACTGACCTGCTGCAGTCCACGCCTGCCTCCACTGAACAGGGACTAGACTGACCTGCTGCAGTCCACGCCCGCCTCTGCCGAACAGGGACTAGACTGACCTGCTGCAGTCCACGCCCGCCTCTACTGAACAGGGACTAGACTGACCTGCTGCAGTCCACGCCTGTCTCCACTGAACAGGGACTAGACTGACCTGCTGCAGTCCACGCCTGTCTCCGCTGAACAGGGACTAGACTGACCTGCTGCAGTCCACGCCTGTCTCCACTGAACAGGGACTAGAC
>JAZDUH010000263.1:17232500-17235000 GCA_036419115.1 Scarus forsteni
TCAGACGGTCTTTAAAGTTAAAGTCACACAGACTGACTTTAGTATTCAGACAGTCTTTAATGCTAAAGTCACACAGACTGACTTTAGTATTCAGACAGTCTCTTAAGTTAAAGTTACACAGACTGACTTTAGTATTCAGACGGTCTTTAAAGTTAAAGTCACACAGACAGACTTACAGGTCTGTGGAGGACTGGGTGAGCTCTTACACGTCTGAGGAGGACTTGGTGAGCTCTTACAGGTCGTGGAGGACTTGTTGAGCTCTTACAGGTCTGTTGAGGACTTGGTGAGCTCTTACCGGTCTGAGGAGGACTTGGTGAGCTCTTACAGGTCTGTGGAGGACTTTGTGAGCTCTTACACATCTGTGGAGGACTCTGTGAGCTCTTACAGGTCTGAGGAGGACTTGGTGAGCTCTTACAGGTCTGAGGAGGACATGGTTAGCTTTTACAGGTCTGGGGAGGACTTGGTGAGCTCTTACAGGTCTGTGGAGTACTTGGTGAGCTCTTACACGTCTGTGGAGGACCTGGTGCTGCTTGGTCCTTAGTTCTGAAGATATTCTGAACTCTAAAAGAGCTGCAGGACTCTTCCAGCAGAGTTAAACTGAAATGCTTCATTTGTAAATATCCTCCTGTCATTTCATTCAGGCTCTAAAAGAGTTTCTTCAGCATCGTGATGTTTCCCGTCTGATGATCTCAGCCCAGAACCACGTGACAGCACACTTCCTCTTTACTCTGACTCATTCTCCTGCATGTTAGAGCATGTTAGAGCTCTTGAGACTATGTTTACGAACTTTAAACAGTGTTAGAGCTCTTAAGAGAAAGTTAGAGAAATTTAGTCAGTGTTAGAGCTCATTAGACAATGTTAAAGAGATTTAGAAAATGTTATAGCTCTTGAGATAAAAATATTAGAGCTCTTTAGACAGTGTCTGAGCTCTTTGGACAATGTTAAAGATGTTTAGACATTGTCGGAGAACTTTAGACAGTGTTAGAGCCCTTCAGACCAAGTTAGAGTTCTTAAGACAATGTTAGAGCTGCTTACACAGTATAAGAGCTTTTTGACAATAGTAGAGAACTTTAGACAGTGTTAGAGCACAATAGACAATGTGAGGCCTCTTTAGACAATATAAGAGAACTTAAGACATTGTAAGGGAACTTTAGACAATGTCAGAGCTCTTCAGACCGTGTTAGAGCTCTTCAGACCGTGTTAGAGCTCTTCTGACCTTGTTAGAGCTCTTCAGACGGTGTTAGAGCCCTTCAGACCGTATTTGAGCTCTTCAGACCGTGTTAGAGCTTTTCAGACCACGTTAGAGCTCTTCAGACCGTGTTTGAGTTCTTCAGACCGTGTTAGAGCTCTTCAGATTGTGTTAGAGCTCTTCTGACCGTGTTAGAGCTCTTCAACCCATGTTAGAGCTCTTCAGACAGTGTTAGAGCTCTTCAGATTGTGTTAGAGCTCTTCTGACCGTGTTAGAGCTCTTCAACCCATGTTAGAGCTCTTCAGACCGTGTTAGAGCTCTTCAGACCGTGTGAGATCTCTTTAGACCATGTTAGAGCTCTTCAGACCGCATTAGAGCTCTTCAGACTGTGTAAGAGCTCTTCAGACCGTGTTAGAGCTCTTCAGACCTTGTAAGAGCTCTAATTCAGTGGCTCTGCTGTTCTGTCCCGATGTGCAGTTCCAGATGAGGCAGCAGAGTTTCAGAGAGCAGCTCTGTTTCTGTTTCTGTTTTTATTTCAGGCCTGAAATGGCGGCTGTTCCGTGCAGTTTCCATATGGATTCCCCCCTCTGCTTTTTCTGCTGTTTCTGCTGTTTCTGCTGAGTCTGCGGTAACAGCAGCTTCCTCTTTGGTCTGAAGGACAACAGCAGGAAGCAGAGATGAGGACGCAGAGGAGGTCACAGGGAGATCCACCAAAACAGGATCAGCCTCCAGGATCTCATACCCCTTTTCCACCAAGCTGGTTCCAGGGCTGGTTCGGAGCTAGAGCCAGCTTGGCACCAGTTCTTTGGTTTTCCACAGACTAAGCACCGGTTGCTGGCTCTCAAAACCGGTGCTTGGCAAGCACCAACTCTTTGCTGGGCCAGCAGAAAGAACCAGGTTACGTCGGGGGCTACGGCTTACGTTAGGGGATGGGGGCAGGTAAAAACACGGAAGCACCAAAGCAGAGTAAAAACACGAAAGCATTCTTACCTTCATCTTCTCAAGCATGATCACTGTTCGTTGCATAATCGTCGAGTAGCATTAATTTGCTGGATCGCCAACTTTTGCTCTACAAAGGAAGGCTCGAAAAGCCAACACTTGAACCGCAACGTAGTCCTCCATCTTTGTAGTGGCAATTGAATTTGGCGCTAGTTGTTATGGGAAACTAGCGTGACATATACAGACGTATACATCGACGTGATGACGTAGCCCTCTGGCTGGCACCAGTTTGTGGAAAAGCAAACGGCTCTAGCACCAGCACGAGCACCAGCCCTGGAACCAGCTTGGTGGAAAAGGGGTATCAGAGGGCCT
>JAZDUH010000263.1:17240000-17305000 GCA_036419115.1 Scarus forsteni
GGAGCTGTGGGTGGGGGAGGTCAGAGGTCAGAGGTCAGTCCACACACAAACACCTTTAGCATGTTTACACCTGTCCACACACCTGGATGGCCTCGGCTGGTCCCACTGTGACTGTGCTGGTGGAGGCAGCATAGCCCGGCGCCGACGCCGTCACCGTGTATGTGCCGGGCAGCAGGAGCCTGAAATAGTCGCCGTCCGCCCCTGAGGACGACAACAGAGGTCAGACACTGGACAGAGGTCAGAGGTCAGGAGACATGACCTCTGACATCTGTCTGGGAATATGGACATGACTGACATGACTGCACCTCCACACCTGGGTAGGTTGATCTGAAGTTAGTATTACTAATATTACAACCATAATACTTCACTAATACTACAGCCATAATACACTTAATAACTACAATATTACAGTAATACTTCACTAATACTACAGCCATAATACTCTTAATAACTATAATACTACAGTCATACTTTACAAATACTATAGCCATAATACTCTTAATAACTTTAGTATTACAGTAATACTTCATTAATACTACAGTAACACTTCACTAATACTACAGCCATAATACTCTTAATAACTACAGTATTACAGTAATACTTCACTAATACTACAGCCATAATACTCTTAATAACTATAATACTACAGTCATACTTTACAAATACTATAGCCATAATACTCTTAATAACGTTAGTATTACAGTAATACTTCACTAATACTACAGCCATAATACTCTTAATAACTACAGTATTACAGTAATACTTCACTAATACTACAGCCAAAATACTCTTAATAACTATAATACTACAGTCATACTTCACTCATACTACAGCCATAATACTCGTGATAACTACAGTATTACAGTAATACTTCACTAGTATTACATCCATAATACTCTTAATAACTACAGTATTACAATAATACTTCACTTATACTACAGCCATAATACTCTTAATAACTACAGAATTAAAGTAATACTTCACTTATACTACAGCCATAATACTCTTAATAACTACAGTATTACAGTAATACTTCACTAGTATTACATCCATAATACTCTTAATAACTATAGTTTTACAGTAATACTTCATTAATACTACAGTAATACTTCACTTATACTACAGCCATGATACTCTTAATAACTATAGTATTACAGAAATACTTCATTAATATTACAGCCATAATACTCTTAATACCTACAGTATTACAGTAGTATTTCACTAATACTACAGCCATAATACTCTTAATTACTACAGTATTACAGTAATACTTTACTAAATCTACAGCCATAATACTCTTAATACCTACAGTAATACTTCACTAATACTACAGTAATACTTCACTTATACTACAGCCATAATACTCTTAATAACTTCAGTATTACAGTAATACTTCACTAATATTACAACCATAATACTCTTAATAACTACAGTATTACAGTAATACTTAATTAATACTACAGCCATAATACTCTTAATTACTATAATACTACAGTCATACTTTACTAATACTATAGCATAATACTCTTAATAACTTTAGTATTACTGTAATACTTCATTAATACTACAGTAACACTTCACTAATACTACAGCCATAATACTCTTAATAACTACAGTATTACAGTAATACTTCACTAATACTACGGCCAAAATACTCTTAATAACTATAATACTACAGTCATACTAAACTAATACTATAGCCATAGTATTCTTAATTACTTTAGTAATACAGTAATATTTCATTAAAACTACAGTAATACTTCACTTATACTACAGCCATAATACTCGTAATAACTACAGTATGACAGTAATACTTCACTAATACTACAGTAAAACTTCACTAATACTACAGCCATAATACTCTTAATAACTTTAGTATTACAGTAATACTTCACTAATATTACAACCATAATACTCTTAATAACTACAGTATTACAGTAATACTTAATTAATACTACAGCCATAATACTCTTAATTACTATAATACTACAGTCATACTTTACTAATACTATAGCATAATACTCTTAATAACTTTAGTATTACTGTAATACTTCATTAATACTACAGTAACACTTCACTAATACTACAGCCATAATACTCTTAATAACTACAGTATTACAGTAATACTTCACTAATACTATGGCCAAAATACTCTTAATAACTATAATACTACAGTCATACTAAACTAATACTATAGCCATAGTATTCTTAATTACTTTAGTAATACAGTAATATTTCATTAAAACTACAGTAATACTTCACTTATACTACAGCCATAATACTCGTAATAACTACAGTATGACAGTAATACTTCATTAATACTACACCCACACTTCACTAATACTACAGCCATAATACTCTTAATATCTACAGTATTACAGTAATACTTCACTTACACTACAGCCATAGTACTCTTGATAACTACAGTATTACAGTAATACTTCATAAATACTACAGCCATAATACTCTTAATAACTACAGTATTACAGTAATACTTCATAAATACTACAGCCATAATACTCTTAATAACTACAGTATTACAGTAATACTTCACTTATACTACAGCCATAACACTCTTAATAACTACAGAATTATAGTAATACTTCACTCATACTACAGCCATAATACTCTTAATAACTACGGTATTACAGTAATACTTCACTAGTATTACATCCATAATACTCTTAATAACAATAGTATTACAGTAATACTTCACTAATACTACAGTAATACTTCACTTATACTACAGCCATGATACTCTTAATAACTACAGTATTACAGAAATACTTAATCAATCTTACAGCCATAATACTCTTAATAACTATAGTATTACAGTAATACTTCATTAATACTACAGTAATACTTCACTTATACTACAGCCATAATACTCTTAATAACTACAGTATGACAGTAGTATTTCACTAATACTACAGGCATAATACTCTTAATAACTACAGTATTACAGTAATACTTCACTTATACTACAGCCATAACACTCTTAATAACTACAGAATTACAGTAATACTTCACTCATACTACAGCCATAATACTCTTAATAACTACAGTATTACAGTAATACTTCACTAGTATTACATCAATAATACTCTTAATAACTATAGTATTACAGTAATACTTCACTAATACTACAGTAATACTTCACTTATACTACAGCCATGATACTCTTAATAACTACAGTATTACAGAAATACTTAATCAATATTACAGCCATAATACTCTTAATAACTATAGTATTACAGTAACACTTCATTAATACTACAGTAATACTTCACTTATACTACAGCCATAATACTCTTAATAACTACAGTATTACAGTAGTATTTCACTAATACTACAGGCATAATACTCTTAATTACTACAGTATTACAGTAATACTTTACTAAAACTACAGCCATAATACTCTTAATACCTACAGTTTTTACAGTAATACTTCACTAATACTACAGTAATACTTAACTTATACTACAGCCATAATACTCTTAATAACTATAGTATTACAGTAATACTTCACTAATATTACAACCATAAAACTCTTAATAACTACAGTATTACAGTAACACTTCACTAATACTACAGCCGTAATACTCTTTATAACTATAATACTACAGTCATACTTTACTAATACTATAGCATCATACTCTCAATAACTTTAGTATTACAGTAATACTTCATTAATACTACAGTAACACTTCACTAATACTACAGCCATAATACTCTTAATAACTACAGTATTACAGTAATACTTCACTAATACTACGGCCAAAATACTCTTAATAACTATAATACTACAGTCATACTTAACTAATACTATAGCCATAATACTCTTAATAACTTTAGTATTACAGTAATACTTCATTAAAACTACAGTAATACTTCACTAATACTACAGCCATAATACTCTTAAAAACTACAGTATAACAGTAATACTTCATTAATACTACAGCCACACTTCACTAATACTACAGCCATAATACTCTTAATATCTACAGTATTACAGTAATACTTCACTTACACTACAGCCATAATACTCTTAATAACTACAGTATTACAGTAATACTTCATAAATACTACAGCCATAATACTCTTAATATCTACAGTATTACAGTAATACTTCACTTATACTACAGCCATAACTCATAATAACTCATAATAACTCTCATAATACTCTTAATAACTACAGTATTACAGTTATACTTCACTAATACTACAGCCATAATACTCTTAATAACTACAGTATTACAGTTATACTTGACTAATACTACAGCCATAATACTCTTAATAACTATAATACTACAGTCATACTTCACTAATACTATTGCCATAATACTCTTAATAACTTTGGTATTAAGCTTAATAACTACAGAATTACAGTAATACTTCACTCATACTACAGCCATAATACTCTAAATAACTACAGTATTACAGTAATACTTCACTAGTATTACATCCATAATACTCTTAATAACTATAGTATTACAGTAATACTTCATTAATACTACAGTAATACTTCACTTATACTACAGCCATGATACTCTTAATAACTACAGTATTACAGTAGTACTTCATTAATATTACAGCCATAATACTCTTAATAACTATAGTATTACAGTAATACTTCATTAATACTACAGTAATACTTAACTTATACTACAGCCATAATACTCTTAATAACTACAGTATTACAGTAGTATTTCACTAATACTACAGCCATAATACTCTTAATTACTACAGTATTACAGTAATACTTTACTAAAACTACAGCCATAATACTCTTAATAACTACAGTATTACAGTAATACTTCACTAATACTACAGTAATACTTAACTTATACTACAGCCATAATACTCTTAATAACTATAGTATTACAGTAATACTTCACTAATATTACAACCATAATACTCTTAATAACTACAGTATTACAGTAATACTTCACTAATACTACAGCCATAATACTCTTAATAACTATAGTATTACAGTAATACTTCATTTATACTACGGCCATAATACTCTTAATAACTATAGTATAACAGTAATACTTTACTAATACTACAGCCATAATACTCTTAATAACTATAATACTACAGTAATATTTTGCTGAGGCCACACTTTAACCAAACGATGATGTGATAGATCAGAGCTGCAGAGCCTGAGTGTAAGAAGCTGTTGAACTGTGGAGTGCAGTTACTTTAGTACTTTTGTCCACCAGGGGGCAGCAGCCTGAGGTCTGACTGACTGTCAGGTTTAAAAACACAGGATCAGCTGTTTGAATATTTTTGTGTCTTTAAGAGCGTTTGGACTCTTTAGTTAAAAACAGGATCAGCTGTTTGAATATTTTTGTGTCTTTAAGAGCGTTTGGACTCTTTAGTTAAAAACAGGATCAGCTGTGTGAATGTTTTTGTGTCTTTTAGAGCATTTGGACTCTTTAGTTAAAAACAGGATCAGCTGATTGAATATTTTTGTGTCTTTGAGGCATTTGGACTCTTTAGTTAAAAACAGGATCAGCTGTTTGAATATTTTTGTGTCTTTAAGAGCGTTTGGACTCTTTAGTTAAAAACAGGATCAGCTGTTTGAATATTTTTGTGTCTTTGAGGGCGTTTGGACTCTTTAGTTAAAAACAGGATCAGCTGTTTGAATATTTTTGTGTCTTTGAGGGCGTTTGGACTCTTTAGTTAAAAACAGGATCAGCTGTTTGAATGTTTTTGTGTTTTTTAGAGCGTTTGGACTCTTTAGTTAAAAACAGGATCAGCTGTTTGAATGTTTTTGTGTTTTTTAGAGCGTTTGGACTCTTTAGTTAAAAACAGGATCAGATGTTTGAATGTTTTTGTGTTTTTAAGAGCGTTTGGACTCTTTAGTTAAAAACAGGATCAGCTGTTTGAATATTTTGTGTCTTTAAGAGCGTTTGGACTCTTTAGTTAAAAACAGGATCAGCTGTTTGAATATTTTTGTGTCTTTGAGAGCGTTTGTACTCTTTAGTTAAAAACAGGATCAGCTGTTTGAATATTTTTGTGTCTTTTAGAGCATTTGGACTCTTTAGTTAAAAACAGGATCAGCTGATTGAATATTTTTGTGTCTTTGAGGCATTTGGACTCTTTAGTTAAAAACAGGATCAGCTGATTGAATATTTTTGTGTCTTTGAGGCATTTGGACTCTTTAGTTAAAAACAGGATCAGCTGTTTGAATATTTTTGTGTTTTTAAGAGCGTTTGGACTCTTTAGTTAAAAACAGGATCAGCTGTTTGAATATTTTTGTGTCTTTAAGAGTATTTGGACTCTTTAGTTAAAAACAGGATCAGCTGTTTGAATATTTTTGTGTTTCTTTTAGAGCGTTTAGACTCTTTAGTTAAAAACAGGATCAGCTGTTTGAATATTTTTGTGTCTTTGAGGGCGTTTGGACTCTTTAGTTAAAAACAGGATCAGCTGATTGAATATTTTTGTGTCTTTAAGAGCGTTTGGACTCTTTAGTTTAAAACAGGATCAGCTGTTTGAATAGTTTTGTGTCTTTGAGGGCGTTTGGACTCTTTAGTTAAAAACAGGATCAGCTGTTTGAATAGTTTTGTGTTTTTAAGAGCGTTTGGACTCTTTAGTTAAAAACAGGATCAGCTAATTGAATATTTTTGTGTTTTTAATAGCGTTTGGACTCTTTAGTTAAAAACAGGATCAGCTGTTTGAATATTTTTGTGTTTTTAAGAGCGTTTGGACTCTTAAGTTAAAAACAGGATAAGCTGATTGAATATTTTTGTGTCTTTGAGGGCGTTTGGACTCTTTAGTTTAAACAGGATCAGCTGTTTGAATATTTTTGTGTTTTTAAGAGCGTTTGGACTCTTTAGTTAAAAACAGGATAAGCTGATTGAATATTTTTGTGTCTTTGAGGGCGTTTGGACTCTTTAGTTTAAACAGGATCAGCTGATTGAATATTTTTGTGTTTTTTAGAGCGTTTGGACTCTTTAGTTTAAAACAGGATCAGCTGTTTGAATATTTTTGTGTTTTTAAGAGCGTTTGGACTCTTTAGTTAAAAACAGGATCAGCTGTTTGAATATTTTTGTGTCTTTGAGGCATTTGGACTCTTTAGTTAAAAACAGGATCAGCTGTTTGAATATTTTTGTGTTTTTAAGAGCGTTTGGACTCTTTAGTTAAAAACAGGATCAGCTGATTGAATATTTTTGTGTCTTTGAGGCATTTGGACTCTTTAGTTAAAAACAGGATCAGCTGTTTGAATATTTTTGTGTCTTTGAGGGCGTTTGGAGTCTTTAGTTAAAAACAGGATAAGCTGATTGAATATTTTTGTGTCTTTAAGATTGTTTGGACTCTTTAGTTAAAAACAGGATCAGCTGTTTGAATATTTTTGTGTCTTTAAGAGTGTTTGGACTCTTTAGTTAAAAACAGGATCAGCTGTTTGAATATTTTTGTGTCTTTAAGAGTGTTTGGACTCTTTAGTTAAAATGAGGATCAGCTGTTTGAATATTTTTGTGTCTTTAAGCGCGTTTGGACTCTTTAGTTAAAAACAGGATCAGCTGTTTGAATATTTTTGTGTCTTTGAGGGCGTTTGGAGTCTTTAGTTAAAAACAGGATCAGCTGTTTGAATATTTTTGTGTCTTTAAGCGCGTTTGGACTCTTTAGTTAAAAACAGGATCAGCTGTTTGAATATTTTTGTGTCTTTAAGAGCGTTTGGACTCTTTAGTTAAAAACAGGATCAGCTGTTTGAATATTTTTGTGTCTTTAAGAGCGTTTAGACTCTTTAGTTAAAAACAGGATCAGCTGTTTGAATATTTTTGTGTCTTTGAGGGCGTTTGGACTCTTAAGTTAAAAACAGGATCAGCTGTTTGAATATTTTTGTGTTTTTTAGAGCGTTTGGACTCTTTAGTTAAAAACAGGATCAGCTGTTTGAATATTTTTGTGTTTTCTAGAGCGTTTGGACTCTTTAGTTAAAAACAGGATCAGCTGTTTGAATGTTTTTGTGTTTTTTAGAGTGTTTGGACTCTTTAGTTAAAAACAGGATCAGCTGTTTGAATATTTTTGTGTCTTTAAGAGTGTTTGGACTCTTTAGTTAAAATGAGGATCAGCTGATTGAATATTTTTGTGTCTTTGAGGCATTTGGACTCTTTAGTTAAAAACAGGATCAGCTGATTGAATATTTTTGTGTTTTTAAGAGCGTTTGGACTCTTTAGTTAAAAACAGGATCAGCTGTTTGAATATTTTTGTGTTTTTAAGAGCGTTTGGACTCTTTAGTTAAAAACAGGATCAGCTGTTTGAATATTTTTGTGTCTTTAAGAGTATTTGGACTCTTTAGTTAAAAACAGGATCAGCAGTTTGAATATTTTTGTGTTTCTTTTAGAGCGTTTAGACTCTTTAGTTAAAAACAGGATCAGCTGTTTGAATATTTTGTGTCTTTGAGGGCGTTTGGACTCTTTAGTTAAAAACAGGATCAGCTGTTTGAATATTTTGTGTCTTTGAGGGCGTTTGGACTCTTTAGTTAAAAACAGGATCAGCAGTTTGAATATTTTTGTGTTTCTTTTAGAGCGTTTAGACTCTTTAGTTAAAAACAGGATCAGCTGTTTGAATATTTTTGTGTCTTTGAGGGCGTTTGGACTCTTTAGTTTAAAACAGGATCAGCTGTTTGAATATTTTTGTGTCTTTGAGGGCGTTTGGACTCTTTAGTTAAAAACAGGATCAGCTGTTTGAATAGTTTTGTGTTTTTAAGAGCGTTTGGACTCTTTAGTTAAAAACAGGATCAGCTGTTTGAATATTTTTGTGTTTTTAAGAGCGTTTGGACTCTTTAGTTAAAAACAGGATCAGCTGTTTGAATATTTTTGTGTTTTTAAGAGCGTTTGGACTCTTAAGTTAAAAACAGGATAAGCTGATTGAATATTTTTGTGTCTTTGAGGGCGTTTGGACTCTTTAGTTTAAACAGGATCAGCTGTTTGAATATTTTTGTGTTTTTAAGAGCGTTTGGACTCTAGTTAAAAACAGGATAAGCTGATTGAATATTTTTGTGTCTTTGAGGGCGTTTGGACTCTTTAGTTTAAACAGGATCAGCTGATTGAATATTTTTGTGTCTTTAAGAGCGTTTGGACTCTTTAGTTAAAATGAGGATCAGCTGTTTGAATATTTTTGTGTTTTTAAGAGCGTTTGGACTCTTTAGTTAAAAACAGGATCAGCTGTTTGAATATTTTTGTGTCTTTGAGGCATTTGGACTCTTTAGTTAAAAACAGGATCAGCTGTTTGAATATTTTTGTGTTTTTAAGAGCGTTTGGACTCTTTAGTTAAAAACAGGATCAGCTGATTGAATATTTTTGTGTCTTTGAGGCATTTGGACTCTTTAGTTAAAAACAGGATCAGCTGTTTGAATATTTTTGTGTCTTTGAGGGCGTTTGGAGTCTTTAGTTAAAAACAGGATCAGCTGTTTGAATATTTTTGTGTCTTTAAGATTGTTTGGACTCTTTAGTTAAAAACAGGATCAGCTGTTTGAATATTTTTGTGTCTTTAAGAGTGTTTGGACTCTTTAGTTAAAAACAGGATCAGCTGTTTGAATATTTTTGTGTCTTTAAGAGTGTTTGGACTTTTTAGTTAAAATGAGGATCAGCTGTTTGAATATTTTTGTGTCTTTAAGCGCGTTTGGACTCTTTAGTTAAAAACAGGATCAGCTGTTTGAATATTTTTGTGTCTTTGAGGGCGTTTGGAGTCTTTAGTTAAAAACAGGATCAGCTGTTTGAATATTTTTGTGTCTTTAAGCGCGTTTGGACTCTTTAGTTAAAAACAGGATCAGCTGTTTGAATATTTTTGTGTCTTTGAGGGCGTTTGGACTCTTTAGTTAAAAACAGGATCAGCTGTTTGAATATTTTTGTGTTATTTAGAGTGTTTGGACTCTTTAGTTAAAAACAGGATCAGCTGTTTGAATATTTTTGTGTTTTTTAGAGCGTTTGGACTCTTTAGTTAAAAACAGGATCAGCTGTTTGAATGTTTTTGTGTTTTTTAGAGCGTTTGGATTCTTTAGTTAAAAACAGGATCAGCTGTTTGAAAATTTTTTGTGTCTTTAAGAGTGTTTGGACTCTTTAGTTAAAATGAGGATCAGCTGTTTGAATATTTTTGTGTTTTTAAGAGCGTTTGGACTCTTTAGTTAAAAGCAGGATCAGCTGTTTGAATCTTTTTGTGTCTTTGAGGGCGTTCGGACTCTTTAGTTAAAAACAGGATCAGATGTTTGAATGTTTTTGTGTTTTTCAGAGCGTTTGGACTCTTTAGTTAAAAACAGGATCAGCTGTTTGAATGTTTTTGTGTTTTTAAGAGCGTTTGGACTCTTTAGTTAAAAGCAGGATCAGCTGTTTGAATCTTTTTGTGTCTTTGAGGGCGTTCGGACTCTTTAGTTAAAAACAGGATCAGATGTTTGAATGTTTTTGTGTTTTTAAGAGCGTTTGGAGTCTTTAGTTAAAAACAGGATCAGCTGTTTGAATATTTTGTGTCTTTAAGAGCGTTTGGACTCTTTAGTTAAAAACAGGATCAGCTGTTTGAATATTTTTGTGTCTTTTAGAGCATTTGGACTCTTTAGTTAAAAACAGGATCAGCTGATTGAATATTTTTGTGTCTTTGAGGCATTTGGACTCTTTAGTTAAAAACAGGATCAGCTGATTGAATATTTTTGTGTCTTTGAGGCATTTGGACTCTTTAGTTAAAAACAGGATCAGCTGTTTGAATATTTTTGTGTCTTTAAGAGCGTTTGGACTCTTTAGTTAAAAACAGGATCAGCTGTTTGAATATTTTTGTGTCTTTAAGAGTATTTGGACTCTTTAGTTAAAAACAGGATCAGCTGTTTGAATATTTTTGTGTTTCTTTTAGAGCGTTTAGACTCTTTAGTTTAAAACAGGATCAGCTGTTTGAATATTTTTGTGTCTTTGAGGGCGTTTGGACTCTTTAGTTAAAAACAGGATCAGCTGTTTGAATAGTTTTGTGTTTTTAAGAGCGTTTGGACTCTTTAGTTAAAAACAGGATCAGCTGTTTGAATATTTTTGTGTTTTTAAGAGCGTTTGGACTCTTTAGTTAAAAACAGGATCAGCTGTTTGAATATTTTTGTGTTTTTAAGAGCGTTTGGACTCTTAAGTTAAAAACAGGATAAGCTGATTGAATATTTTTGTGTCTTTGAGGGCGTTTGGACTCTTTAGTTTAAACAGGATCAGCTGTTTGAATATTTTTGTGTTTTTAAGAGCGTTTGGACTCTAGTTAAAAACAGGATAAGCTGATTGAATATTTTTGTGTCTTTGAGGGCGTTTGGACTCTTTAGTTTAAACAGGATCAGCTGATTGAATATTTTTGTGTCTTTAAGAGCGTTTGGACTCTTTAGTTAAAATGAGGATCAGCTGTTTGAATATTTTTGTGTTTTTAAGAGCGTTTGGACTCTTTAGTTAAAAACAGGATCAGCTGTTTGAATATTTTTGTGTCTTTGAGGCATTTGGACTCTTTAGTTAAAAACAGGATCAGCTGTTTGAATATTTTTGTGTTTTTAAGAGCGTTTGGACTCTTTAGTTAAAAACAGGATCAGCTGATTGAATATTTTTGTGTCTTTGAGGCATTTGGACTCTTTAGTTAAAAACAGGATCAGCTGTTTGAATATTTTTGTGTCTTTGAGGGCGTTTGGAGTCTTTAGTTAAAAACAGGATCAGCTGTTTGAATATTTTTGTGTCTTTAAGATTGTTTGGACTCTTTAGTTAAAAACAGGATCAGCTGTTTGAATATTTTTGTGTCTTTAAGAGTGTTTGGACTCTTTAGTTAAAAACAGGATCAGCTGTTTGAATATTTTTGTGTCTTTAAGAGTGTTTGGACTTTTTAGTTAAAATGAGGATCAGCTGTTTGAATATTTTTGTGTCTTTAAGCGCGTTTGGACTCTTTAGTTAAAAACAGGATCAGCTGTTTGAATATTTTTGTGTCTTTGAGGGCGTTTGGAGTCTTTAGTTAAAAACAGGATCAGCTGTTTGAATATTTTTGTGTCTTTAAGCGCGTTTGGACTCTTTAGTTAAAAACAGGATCAGCTGTTTGAATATTTTTGTGTCTTTGAGGGCGTTTGGACTCTTTAGTTAAAAACAGGATCAGCTGTTTGAATATTTTTGTGTTATTTAGAGTGTTTGGACTCTTTAGTTAAAAACAGGATCAGCTGTTTGAATATTTTTGTGTTTTTTAGAGCGTTTGGACTCTTTAGTTAAAAACAGGATCAGCTGTTTGAATGTTTTTGTGTTTTTTAGAGCGTTTGGATTCTTTAGTTAAAAACAGGATCAGCTGTTTGAAAATTTTTTGTGTCTTTAAGAGTGTTTGGACTCTTTAGTTAAAATGAGGATCAGCTGTTTGAATATTTTTGTGTTTTTAAGAGCGTTTGGACTCTTTAGTTAAAAGCAGGATCAGCTGTTTGAATCTTTTTGTGTCTTTGAGGGCGTTCGGACTCTTTAGTTAAAAACAGGATCAGATGTTTGAATGTTTTTGTGTTTTTCAGAGCGTTTGGACTCTTTAGTTAAAAACAGGATCAGCTGTTTGAATGTTTTTGTGTTTTTAAGAGCGTTTGGACTCTTTAGTTAAAAGCAGGATCAGCTGTTTGAATCTTTTTGTGTCTTTGAGGGCGTTCGGACTCTTTAGTTAAAAACAGGATCAGATGTTTGAATGTTTTTGTGTTTTTAAGAGCGTTTGGACTCTTTAGTTAAAAACAGGATCAGCTGTTTGAATATTTTGTGTCTTTAAGAGCGTTTGGACTCTTTAGTTAAAAACAGGATCAGCTGTTTGAATATTTTTGTGTCTTTTAGAGCATTTGGACTCTTTAGTTAAAAACAGGATCAGCTGATTGAATATTTTTGTGTCTTTGAGGCATTTGGACTCTTTAGTTAAAAACAGGATCAGCTGATTGAATATTTTTGTGTCTTTGAGGCATTTGGACTCTTTAGTTAAAAACAGGATCAGCTGTTTGAATATTTTTGTGTCTTTAAGAGCGTTTGGACTCTTTAGTTAAAAACAGGATCAGCTGTTTGAATATTTTTGTGTCTTTAAGAGTATTTGGACTCTTTAGTTAAAAACAGGATCAGCTGTTTGAATATTTTTGTGTTTCTTTTAGAGCGTTTAGACTCTTTAGTTAAAAACAGGATCAGCTGTTTGAATATTTTTGTGTCTTTGAGGGCGTTTGGACTCTTTAGTTAAAAACAGGATCAGCTGTTTGAATAGTTTTGTGTTTTTAAGAGCGTTTAGAACTCTTTAGTTAAAAACAGGATCAGCTGATTGAATATTTTTGTGTCTTTAAGAGCGTTTGGACTCTTTAGTTTAAAACAGGATCAGCTGTTTGAATATATTTGTGTCTTTGAGGGCGTTTGGACTCTTTAGTTAAAAACAGGATCAGCTGTTTGAATAGTTTTGTGTTTTTAAGAGCGTTTGGACTCTAGTTAAAAACAGGATCAGCTGTTTGAATATTTTTGTGTTTTTAAGAGCGTTTGGACTCTTTAGTTAAAAACAGGATCAGCTGTTTGAATATTTTTGTGTTTTTAAGAGCGTTTGGACTCTTAAGTTAAAAACAGGATAAGCTGATTGAATATTTTTGTGTCTTTGAGGGCGTTTGGACTCTTTAGTTTAAACAGGATCAGCTGTTTGAATATTTTTGTGTCTTTGAGGCATTTGGACTCTTTAGTTAAAAACAGGATCAGCTGTTTGAATATTTTTGTGTCTTTGAGGGCGTTTGGACTCTTTAGTTTAAACAGGATCAGCTGATTGAATATTTTTGTGTCTTTAAGAGCGTTTGGACTCTTTAGTTAAAATGAGGATCAGCTGTTTGAATATTTTTGTGTTTTTAAGAGCGTTTGGACTCTTTAGTTTAAAACAGAATCAGCTGTTTGAATATTTTTGTGTCTTTGAGGCATTTGGACTCTTTAGTTAAAAACAGGATCAGCTGTTTGAATATTTTTGTGTTTTTAAGAGCGTTTGGAGTCTTTAGTTAAAAACAGGATCAGCTGATTGAATATTTTTGTGTCTTTGAGGCATTTGGACTCTTTAGTTAAAAACAGGATCAGCTGTTTGAATATTTTTGTGTCTTTGAGGGCGTTTGGAGTCTTTAGTTAAAAACAGGATCAGCTGTTTGAATATTTTTGTGTCTTTAAGATTGTTTGGACTCTTTAGTTAAAAACAGGATCAGCTGTTTGAATATTTTTGTGTCTTTAAGAGTGTTTGGACTCTTTAGTTAAAAACAGGATCAGCTGTTTGAATATTTTTGTGTCTTTAAGAGTGTTTGGACTCTTTAGTTAAAAACAGGATCAGCTGTTTGAATATTTTTGTGTTTTTTTTAGAGTGTTTGGACTCTTTAGTTAAAAACAGGATCAGCTATTTGAATGTTTTTGTGTTTTTAAGAGCGTTTGGAGTCTTTAGTTAAAAACAGGATCAGCTGTTTGAATATTTTTGTAGCTTTGAGGGCGTTTGGACTCTTTAGTTTAAACAGGTTCAGCTGATTGAATATTTTTTTTTTTTTAGGGCGTTTGGACTCTAGTTAAAAACAGGATCAGCTGTTTGAATATTTTGTTGTCTTTAAGAGCGTTTGGACTCTTTAGTTAAAAACAGGATCAGCTGTTTGAATATTTTTGTGTTTTTTTTAGAGCGTTTGGACTCTTTAGTTAAAAACAGGATCAGCTGTTTGAATATTTTTGTGTTTTTAAGAGCGTTTGGAGTCTTTAGTTAAAAACAGGATCAGCTGTTTGAATATTTTTGTGTCTTTGAGAGCGTTTGGACTCTTTAGTTAAAAACAGGATCAGCTGTTTGAATATTTTTGTGTTTTTAAGAGCATTTGGAGTCTTTAGTTAAAAACAGGATCAGCTGTTTGAATATTTTTGTGTCTTTGAGGGCGTTTGGACTCTTTAGTTTAAACAGGATCAGCTGTTTGAATAGTTTTGTGTCTTTGAGGGCGTTTGGACTCTTTAGTTTAAACAGGATCAGCTGTTTGAATAGTTTTGTGTCTTTGAGGGCGTTTGGACTCTTTAGTTTAAACAGGATCAGCTGATTGAATAAACTTCAGAATCTCACCGCTGGTCACATCGTGGTTGATCCCTGCCACGGAGATCTCCGCATTACTGACGGGGTTGTTGTTTTCATCAAAGACCATCCCCTTAATCCCATGATGCACCTGGAGACAAGGACACATTGGTGTAGATATCTGAGCTCACAGTAAACATCAGAGCACAGCTCAAACCTGACAGGTAAATGAAGCTGGATCATTCAGTGTCCACAAACCGTCATGGCTCAGGATGGAGATGCTGTTCTTCACCACAGTCAGACTCTACAGAAGGAGGAAAAGGAGCAAGGACAGCCTGGTCAGGAAAGGAAAGGAGGGACCAGGAGGATAGAAAAGGATGGAATAAGAGGAGAGGAAAGGAGTGACTAAGAGGAAGGAGGGAATAAGAGGAAAGGAAAGGAGGGACTAAGAAGAGAGGAAAGGAGGGACCAAGAGGAAAGAAAAGGAAGGAATAAGAGGAGAGGAAAGGAGAGACTAAGAGGAAAGGAGGGAAAAAAAGGAAAGGAAAGGAGAGACTAAGAGGAGAGGAAAGGAGGGACCAAGAGGAAAGGAGGGAATAAATGGAAAAGAAAAGGAGGTACTAAGAGGAGAGGAAAGGAGGGAAAAGAGGAAGGGAAAGAAGAGACTAAGAGGAAAGAAAAGGAGGGACTAAGAGGAGTGGAAAGGAATGACTAAGAGGAGAGGAAAGGAGGGAAAAGAGGAGAGGAAAGGAGAGACTAAGAGGAAAGAAAAGGAGGGACTAAAGGGAGAGGAAAGGAGGGACTAAGAGGAAAGGAAAGGATAGAATAAGAGGAGAGGAAAGGAGGGACTAAGAGGAGAGGAAAGGAGAGAATAAGAGGAGAGGAAAGGAGGGACCAAGAGGAAAGAAATGGAAGGAATAAGAGGAGAGGAAAGCAGGGACCAAGAGGAAAGGAGGGAATAAAAGGAAAAGAAAAGGAGGTACTAAGAGGAGAGGAAAGCAGGGACCAAGAGGAAAGGAGGGAATAAAAGGAAAAGAAAAGGAGGTACTAAGAGGAGAGGAAAGGAGGGAAAAGAGGAGAGGAAAGGAGAGACTAAGAGGAAAGAAAAGGAGGGACTAAGGGGAGAGGAAAGGAGGGACTAAGAGGAAAGGAATGGAGGAAATAAGAGGAAAGGATAGAATAAGAGGACAGGAAAGGAGAGAATAAGAGGAGAGGAAAGGAGAGAATAAGAGGAAAGGAGGGAATGAAAGGAAAGGAAAGGAGGGACTAAGAGGAGAGGAAAGGCGGGACCAAGAGGAAAGGAGGGAATAAAAGGAAAAGAAAGGAGGGACTAAGAGGAGAGGAAAGGAGGGAAAAGAGGAGAGGAAAGGAGAGAATAAGAGGAAAGAAAAGGAGGGACTAAGAGGAGAGGAAAGGAGGGACTAAGAGGAGAGGAAAGGAGGGACTAGAGGAGAGGAAAGGAGAGACTAAGAAGAAAGAAAAGGAGGGCCTAAGGGGAGAGGAAAGGAGGGACTAAGAGGAGAGGAAAGGAGGGAATAAGAGGAAAGGAAAGGATAAAATAAGAGGAGAGGAAAGGAGAGAATAAGAGGAGAGGAG
Source organism: Scarus forsteni (assembly GCA_036419115.1). Classification (NCBI taxonomy): domain Eukaryota; kingdom Metazoa; phylum Chordata; class Actinopteri; order Labriformes; family Labridae; genus Scarus; species Scarus forsteni. The sequence continues at coordinate 17,256,585 of JAZDUH010000263.1, forward strand.
GGAATAAGAGGAAAGTAAAGGATTGAAAAAGAGGAAAGGAAAGGATAGAATAAGAGGAGAGGAAAGGAGGGAATAAGAGGAAAGGAAAGGATAGAATAAGAGGAGACTGGAGGAGGGACTAAGAGGAGAGGAAAGGAGGGACTAAGAGGAAAGGAAAGGAGGAAATAAGAGGAAAGGATAGAATAAGAGGAGAGGAAAGGAGAGAATAAGAGGAGAGGAAAGGAGAGAATAAGAAGAAAGTAAAGGGTTGAATAAGAGGAAAGGAAAGGAGTGACTAAGAGGAAAGGAGGGAATAAAAGGAAAGGAAAGGAGGGACTAAGAGGAGAGGAAAAGAGGGACCAAGAGGAAAGGAGGGAATAAAAGGAAAAGAAATGAGGGACTAAGAGGAGAGGAAAGGAGGGAAAAGAAGAGAGGAAAGGAGGGTCTAAGAGGAGAGGAAAGGAGGGACTAAGAGGAGAGGAAAGGAGGGAATAAAAGGAAAAGAAAGGAGGGACTAAGAGGAGAGGAAAGGAGGGAAAAGAAGAGAGGAAAGGAGGGACTAAGAGGAAAGAAAAGGAGAGCCTAAGGGGAGAGGAAAGGAGGGACTAAGAGGAGAGGAAAGGAGGGAATAAGAGGAAAGGAAAGGTTAGAATAAGAGGAGAGTAAAGGAGAGAATAAGAGGATAGGAAAGGAGATAATAGGAGGAGAGGAAAGGAGGGAATAAGAGGAAAGGAAAGGATAGAATAAGAGGAGACTAGAGGAGGGACTAAGAGGAGACGAAAGGAGGAACTAAGAGGAGAGGAAAGGAGAGAATAAGAGAAGAGGAAAGGAGGGACTAAATGGAGAGGAAAGGAGAACTGTGGTAAAGAAGGATTGGACTGCTCTTTCTCTTTGGTGTATTTATGTGTCGATGATTCTTGAGATGTTGGTAAACCATGATGAACTAAAATCTCATTTCGTGAACATTGTAGACGGGATTGGAGAAAAACAAATGCTTTAAATTAAGTTCTTTATAAATTATAACAGTTAACTGTTTATCCATCTGCAGATTTAAAAATGATTAATAAATAAAATAAATGTTATATTTTATAATGCACTGACTCTGAAGCAGATATTTTTCTCTACACCTGTAAAAATGTTTTTTTTAGTATCATTTAGCCGACATATCTTCTCAGTCCCACAAATCTCGTCCTTTCTCTTTCCTAAGTTTCCGTAAACGTTCAGTGTTCCGATGTTTTAAACGTCATCTGCTGCAAGGCATTATGGGTCGTTCTTTTCTACTCTCCTCTCCTTAAGGATGGTCCAGTGTTTCCTAAGCTGAAGGAGATAATAAAGGAAGCATCAAGCCTCCTTTCCTTAACTCCTGGAAATTCAGAACAGCCCTTATCATGGCCGACGCTGAAAAGCTCCTGGGTCATTTCTTCAGGACGGCTCCTCTTAAAAAAGGCTGAGATGGACGTGACGTAAAGATGCCTCACAACACCACGGGGTCATAGACAGGTCATAGGTCACGCTCTTACTCTCTAACGGAGCTAATGAAACCACAGCGCTGACAACAGTCTCATCCATTAAAGAGAACTAAAGTGACATCAGTAGAGTCAGACAGCAGGTGTGGGCTCACCTGTTCCAGGTAGGACACCAGAGCCTCGCGGTTCCCCAGCCACTCTCTGGGCAGAGCTGAAGCAGGAGGGAACTTATCACAGCTCAGCTCCAGAGTGATCTCAAAGCAGTTAGTGTACAGGTAGTTAAAGTCCTGCATACCTGAAACACAGCAGACAGCTGGGGTGTTTAGGACTCACCTGACAGCAGGTGAGGAAGAGTAGGGAAAGGGTAAGGAAAGGGTTAGGGTAAAGAAAGGGTTAGGGTAAGGAAAGGGTTAGGGTAAAGAAAGGGTAAGGGTAAGGAAAGGGTTAGGGTAAAGAAAGGGTTAGGGTAAAGAAAGGGTAAGGGTAAAGAAAGGGTTAGGGTAAAGAAAGGGTAAGGGTAAAGAAAGGGTAAGGGTAAAGAAAGGGTTAGGGTAAAGAAAGGGTTAGGGTAAAGAAAGGGTTAGGGTAAAGAAAGGGTTAGGGTAAAGAAAGGGTTAGGGTAAAGAAAGGGTAAGGGTAAAGAAAGGGTTAGGGTAAAGAAAGGGTAAGGGTAAAGAAAGGGTTAGGGTAAAGAAAGGGTTAGGGTAAAGAAAGGGTAAGGGTAAAGAAAGGGTAAGGGTAAGGAAAGATAAGTTGATAAAACAGACAGGAGCAGAGTCAGCAGGAAAACACAACGTCCCAATAAAATACTGGACGCTAATGCTAATTTAATGTCAGTGTAGCATCTGTGTGTGATGCTAGCTCCAATGCTAAGCACTAGCTGTGATTAGCATGGTTAGCCTGCAGCATCAGGGACTCTGAGAGTCTAATAAATGAGCACTAAAGCCGCACAGAGATGGGTGAGTATAATTATTTTCTATTTAGTTCTTTCTTCTGCTGCTGTTCTTTATTCAGAGGAACTTTTTTGGCCGGATTTCTTTCTGCTGTTAATTTTTGACGATATGAATGAACATGAGTTTAAAGGACTTTGTGCTGTTCTTTTATTTTTCACGTTAGAAAAAGTTTGTTTTCTAAACAGTGACAGAAGTGTTCTTAGAAAATGAAGAAGAGTGCATGTTGTTTCATTTCTGTGTATAAAAACAAACGATTATGAACTCTATAAATGTTATGATGATAAAGAGGTGACTGATGACGGTGAGCTCGTGACCTTTCTGACCTTCAGGTTTTTGTGTGATCTGGTTGATTCTGCGTTGGATACCAGACGAGGTTCCCGTGGATCTGCAGACATCAGGCCTGCTTCATTGCTGTTCCTCTAACACACCTGTGTGCTGCTGGGACTGACCCTAACCTCTCTGTGGTACCCCCTGAGCTGCATGTGGACTTTGTTAGTCCACTTACTGGTCCATTATTGTGAGCCGTCATACAGGACTGTGATGAGGCAGGTGTGTGTTTCTTTAGTGAAGCTCGAGCTCTGAATAATCTGGATGTTTTGGTTTTAATCATGCTGTTAAATTTGGTTCCCTCTGTCTCGTAACTGAAGCTGGCAGCTGCAGGAGGGCTTCATGCTCTCTGGAATTATGGGATGTACAGTCATGGAAAAAATTATTAGACCACCCTTGTTTTCTTCAATTTCTTGTTAATTTTAATGCCTGGCTCAACTAAAGGTACATTTGTTTGGACAACTATAATGATAACAACAAAAATAGCTCATGAGAGTTTAATTTAAGAACTAAGAACTATTCATTTTCCATGGTTTTCTTGATAATAACCAAAATTACTTAAATTCTTACATCAATAGCTATGGCATTGTACCGCCAAAAACACTACTTTTAAGCATTCCATGTTTTCTTTTCTGTTTGCTTTGAACACATGATACACACAAGAGTTAATACTTGATTGCATAACCATTGTTTTTGATGACTGCAGCCATGCGTCTTGGCATGCTCTCCACCAGCTTCTGACATTGTTCTGCTGTCACAGCAGCCCATTCCTGTTGGACAAATTCAAACAAATTTTCTTTGTTTTTGGGCTTGTGGTTCTCCATTTTGAGTTTGATGATTTTCCACAGGTTTTCAATTGGATTAAGATCTGGTGATTGAGCAGGCCAAGGCATGGTGCGATTCTTGTGGTTCTCCATCCAGCTTTTACCTGACCTTGCCGTGTGGCAAGGGGCATTGTCTTGTTGGAAAATCCAGTCATTCGAGGCAGGAAAGAGTTTTCCAGCTGATGGAAGAAGACTGTTTTCAAGGGTAGTCCTGTACATGACCTGGTTCATTCGGCCTTCACACAATTGCATTTGCCCTGTTCCACTCAGACTGAAACAACCCCAGATCATGACTGATCCACCCCCATGTTTTACTGTAGGGCAAGACAGTCTGGGTTGTAAGCTTCTCCAGGCTTCCTCCTAACCAGTAAGTTGGCTGGAGTGGGCATCAATTCAAAATTGGATTCATCACTGAAGAGAACCTTAGCCCAATCATCAACAGTCCAATCCTTGTGGTCTCGAGCAAAGAGTAACCGGCCTTCCTCTGCCTTTCATTGATGAAGGGCTTCTTATGGCTCTGTGTGACTTCAAACCAGCTTCAACAAGTCGGTTTCGAACTGTCCTTGCTGAACAAGTCACATTTCTCGACAGTGCCCACTCATTTTAAGGTCCCTGGAGGTCTGACGACGATTCCTGACACAGGAACGGATGAGTGCACGGTCATCTCGTGGGGTAGAAAGACGCTTCTGCCACGGCCAGGTAGCAATTTGGTAGTGCCATGTTCAGCTTGTTTTTTTTGTTGTAATGAACGGCTGTCTTGGAGATCTTCAGTTTTTCGCTACCTGTCTCTCACTCATGCCAATTTCCAGCAGTGCCAAGATGGCTGCCTTTGTGGCTTCACATAATTCTTTTGTTTTAGGCATTATGTGAGAGCTGACAACTTCTGAGTTGTGCTACGGCTTGAATGTAAGCAGGAAACCACTCTAGGCCTTTGCATGTGCAGTGCTGCTTGTGACATGAAATGGCCTCTTATATACCCTGGGAATCAATTAAGCTTAAGAATGTCAAATAGGACATAAAGTATTATGTGACCAGCTGCATTTTTTGTTGTGTTCATTGTATTATACGTTTAGTGGTACCAGATATTAGAATGAACAAGAAATTGAAGAAAACAAGGGTGGTCTAATAATTTTTTCCATGACTGTATTCCTCAGGGCTCTGCATTCATTAAATATGCGGTCATGTGACCGGCGTGGGCGGCTCATTGGCTGTGGCACAAACCGGTCAGGGTCATGTCTGATTGGTTAGCCTGTTGAAGGGCATGGAGAAGGTCAGAGTGTCTCACCTTTAGAGAGAGAGTACCAGCTTGCCCCGTTGGTGATGCCCTCATCAAAGAAGTCGCCGCAGTTCCAGCCTTTGTGCATCCAGCTGTGGGCGTAGGAGTACGTCCTCGCCAGCTGTGGACAGAGTCACACGAGCGGTCACACCGATGATTCATGACCAGGAGCACCGAGTTCTCACCGAAGCTCACCTTCCTAAAGATCTTATCGTCTGGCGTGGCGGCGTACGTCGTCCTTCCACGTATTCGTGGATCTCTTGATTTGTCAAACGGGTAATTTGCCACCACCGCCCCACCATGAAGGTTGGCTGACAGGATGAAGTTGTAGTTCTGGATCCACTTGATGATGGCCATGGTCTCTGGTTCCACCTGAGGAGACAGTCAACAGTGACCACAGAGACTCTGGCGTTGTCCGTCACAGTGGTTAACGATATATAAATAAGTAAATAAAATGTTTGACACTCTTAGTTTTACTCGAACAGAATCAGTCTGTCTCAGATCAGACCACCACAGACCTCCTCCACAAAGATCCTCTAACAGTCTCTGGCTGTTTCAGTCTCTCTGCAGAGTGAAACAGTTTTATAAACCGAAGCATTACTGACCGACAAAAGACACATTTATGGATTTAAATATCAGTCATTCAAACAAAAGGAGCTTATCAATGGAGGAATATAAATGTTAAACCAACACCAGTCCAAATAAAAAAGGTCACATATTTATGAAATTTAAAGTTTTGTTATGATATCTCAATGTTCTTATTTTAGTTTTTATAAAGACAGTGTTCATTATACTATATACAAAGTAGATATTTTATGTGCTGATTTATTACAGCTGTTAATAGTTAATTTAGAATTATTAATATTACTGCATTACTCATTAATGCTCACATGCATATGGTTAAAAAGGTGCAGAGCAGTGCAGTGATCTTTTCCAGGGCCACAGCTAAACAGCTTTATGTCCTTGTTTTGTGGACATTAGAGCAACAGTACCCTCCTCCTAACGTTTGTACACCTTAATTTAAAGGAGACATGGACTTAATAATTATTAATTTACCGATTCTACATGGTATGCAGGTTGTTTTTAATTTCTGAGAGGCTGCAGAACTTCAGCTAAAACAACGTCCATGTTGAATATGGGCAGGGGCTCAAGGATCCTTCCTGGGGGGTTACCGTTAAGACACTAAACTACACCCTAAGACCAGATCCTCTGGCCTCCACACCGGGACGCTGTAACTTTAAGGCCTGTCGGCGAGTCTGAGCTGGAGGAACAGCAGGATTTTTAACAAGTGCACCTTTTCAGTGGATTTTGTTGCTCATGGAGGAGCAGGAGAACACGCTCAGGAGCTTCTGCTGCACCAAACGTGACGCCGTGTGCAGACATTATTTTGTTGTCATGGTTACAGCATGATTAGGGGGAGGCGGGGCTATGAAGTCATCATCTCTGAAACTATTTATGTTTGTTGTCCACAGAGAAAAGCAGAGACCCGTTCTAAAAGTGTGTTTTCAGGCACCTGAAAGGCCAAACGGGGAATGTTAGCATTAGCATACAGAGTATTAGCTAACACTAGCCCTAACCGAGCACCGGGCGGTCCCGGTTTAATCGGGTGCCACGTCACCCTAAAGCAAATGGACTAGTTAAACTGAAGGAGCTGAGGAAGACCATTCACTAAACCAGAACTTTTGACCTGGCTACAATGATCAGAAGAATACCTACAAAACAGAGAGTGGGCATTTTATTTTTTTATTTTTAAGGAAAACCTGAAGGAGGTGAAATCTGCGTTTCTTTAATTAGTTCAACATTTGGAGCGGCGCTGTTCTCTGACTGTCCTGTTTCTGCTGACGGTGATCTGATCCCAGTTCGGAGTCTTTGTGAATAAAGGCTGAATAATCATTATGGGTATGGCCTCAGACCCACTCTGGTCCAGGACTCAGACCCAGACTCAACTGGACCAAACTGATCCACAGTCCTAACAACCTAGTGACCTTCACTGCATCCAACACTCCCCGGAAAACAGAACCAAACCATCAAGAACATCTGGATTTACTGAGCACAACTGTATTATGTTCTGCCTTTATCTGGATCAGTCCAAACGTTCTGCTTAGCCTTGATCTGGATCAGTCCAAACGTTCTGCTTAGCCTTGATCTGGATCAGTCCAAACGTTCTGCCTTTATCTGGATCAGTCCAGACTGTTCTGCCTTTATCTGGATCAGTCCAGACTGTTCTGCGTAGCCTTTATCTGGATCAGTCCAGGCTGTTCTGCCTTTATCTGGATCAGTTCAGACTGTTCTGCGTGGCCTTTATCTGGATCAGTCCAGACTGTTCTGTGCAGCCTTTATCTGGATCAGTCCAGACTGTTCTGCGTGGCCTTTATCCGGATCAGTCCAGACTGTTCTGTGCAGCCTTTATCTGGATCAGTTCAGACTGTTCTGCGCATCCTTCATCTGGATCAGACTAGACTGTTCTGCTTAGCCTTTATCTGGATCAGTCCAAACGTTCTGCCTTTATCTGGATCAGTCCAAACTGTTCTGTGCGGCCTTTATCTGGATCAGTCCAGACTGTTCTGCATGGCCTTTATCTGGATCAGTCCTGACTGTTCTGCGTAGCCTTTATCTGGATCAGTCCAGACTGTTCTGCGCGGCCTCTGTCTGGATCAGTTCAGACTGTTCTACGTGGCCTTTATCTGGATCAGTTCAGACTGTTCTGTGCAGCCTATATCTGGATCAGTCCAGACTGTTCTGCGCAGCCTTTATCTGGATCAGTCATGACTATTCTACATGGCCATTATCTGGATGAGTCCAGACTGTTCTGCGCATCCTTTATCTAGATCAGTCCAGAATGTTCTGCGTGCCCTTTTTCGGGATCAGTCCAGACTGTTCTGCATGGCCTTTTTCTGGATCAGTCCAGAATGTTCTGCATGGCCTTTATCTGGATCAGTCCAGACTGTTCTCACGGCCTTTATCTGGATCAGTCCAAATTGTTCTGCATGGCCTTTATCTGGATCAGTCCCGACTGTTCTGCGAGGCCTTTATCTGGATCAGTCCAAACTGTTCTGTGCAGCCTTTATCTGGATCAGTCCAGACTGTTCTGTGCAGCCTTCATATGGATCAGTCCAGACTGTTCTGTGCAGCCTTTATCTGGATCAGTCCAGACTGTTCTGTGCAGCCTATATCTGGATCAGTCCAGACTGTTCTGCGCGGCCTTTATCTGGATCAGTCCGGACTGGTCTGCGCAGCCTTTATCTGGATCAGTCCAGACTGTTCTGCGCAGCCTTTATCTGGATCAGTCCAAACATTCTGCCTTTGTCTGGATCAGTCAAAACTGTTCTGCGCGGCCTTTATCTGGATCAGTCTACACTGTTCTGTGCCGCCTTTATCTGGATCAGTCCAGACTGTTCTGCGCAGCCTTTATCTGGATCAGTCCAGACTGTTCTGTGTGGCCTTTATCTGGATCAGTTCAGACTGTTCTGCGTGGCCTTTATCTGGATCAGTCCAGACTGTTCTCGAGGCCTTTATCTGGATCAGTCCAGACTGTTCTGCGCAGCCTTTATCCGGATCAATCATTAATGTTCTGCCTGCCCTTTTCTGGATCAGACCAGACTGTTCTGCATGGTCTTTTTCTGGATCAGTCCAGACTGTTCTGCATGGCCTTTATCTGGATCAGTCCAGACTGTTCTGCGTGGCCTTTATCTGGATCAGTCCAGACTGTTCTGTGCAGCCTATATCTGGATCAGTTCAGACTTTTCTTTGTGGCCGTTATCTGGATCAGTCCAGACTGTTCTGTGCAGCCTTTATCTGGATCAGTCCAGACTGTTCTGTGCAGCCTATATCTGGATCAGTCCAGACTGTTCTGCGTGGCCTTTATCTGGATCAGTCCAGACTGTTCTTCATGGCCTTTATCTGGATCAGTCCAGACTGTTCTGCGTAGCCTTTATCTGGATCAGTCCAGGCTGTTCTGCGTGGCCTTTATCTGGATCAGTCCAGGCTGTTCTGCGTGGCCTTTATCTGGATCAGTCCAGACTGTTCTGCGTAGCCTTTATCTGGATCAGTCCCGGCTGTTCTGCGTGGCCTTTAGCTGGATCAGTCCAGACTGTTCTGTGTGGCCATTATCTGGATCAGTCCAAACTGTTCTGTGCAGCCTTTATCTGGATCAGTTCAGACTGTTCTACGTGGGCTTTATCTGGATCAGTCCAGACTGTTCTGCATGGCCTTTATCTGGATCAGTCCAGACTGTTCTGCGTAGCCTTTATCTGGATCAGTCCAGGCTGTTCCGCGTGACCTTTATCTGGATCAGTTCAGACTGTTCTGAATGGCCTTTATCTGGATCACTCCAGACTGTTCTGCGTAGCCTTTATCTGGATCAGTCCAGGCTGTTCTGCGTGGCCTTTATCTGGATCAGTCCAGACTGTTCTGTGCAGCCTTTATCTGGATCAGTCCAAACTGTTCTGCGCAGCCTTTATCTGGATCAGTCCAGACTGCTCTGCTTAGCCTTTATCCGACCTCTGGCTGTGGATCCCACATGTTCCTCCTTGACTCAGGTATGTAGGACAGTGATCTCGGTCTGGTCCAGCTGGAGGATGATCCAGGGCTTCTGTTTGGAGGTGTTTATGATCCACAGACCTTTATATACACTGGAACTCTGTTTCAGGACAGAGCTTGGCTGAGGTGGAGGCTCACATATGGAGGACAGGCTCACAGGGAGGATCATAACTCAGTGTCAGGGGAGGGGGGCAAGTCCAGGTCTAATTCCTCATATCCAGGTGTCCTGACGTCTCCTTCAGTCCTGTCTGGATCTGAAATCTAATGGTGATATTCTCTGCGGTTCAGTAGGACGGGACATGTCCTGTTTAAACTTTTGGAGGTTTCATGGCTCATCGGGCACCTTAAGGCTCTCCAGGGCTGAGGAATGAAGCCAGTGCTGCAGTGCCAAGGAATGAAGCCAGTGCTGCAGTGCTGAGGAATGAAGCTACTGCTGAGGAATGAAGCCAGTGCTGCAGTGCCGAGGAATGAAGCCAGCGCTGCAGTACCGAGGAATGAAGCCAGTGCTGCAGTGCCGAGGAGTGAAGCTACTGCTGAGGAATGAAGCCAGTGCTGCAGTGCTGAGGAATGAAGCCAGCGCTGCAGTACCGAGGAATGAAGCCAGCGCTGCAGTGCCGAGGAGTGAAGCTACTGCTGAAGTGCCAAGGAGTGAAGCCAGCGCTGCAGTGTCGAGGAGTGAAGCCAGTGCTGAGGAATGAAGCCAGCGCTGCAGTGCCGAGGAGTGAAGCTACTGCTGAAGTGCCAAGGAGTGAAGCCAGCGCTGCAGTGCCGAGGAATGAAGCCAGAGCTGCAGTGCCGAGGAGTGAAGCCAGCGCTGCAGTGTCGAGGAGTGAAGCCAGTGCTGAGGAATGAAGCCAGCGCTGCAGTGCCAAGGAGGGAAGCCAATGCTGAGGAATGAAGCCAGCGCTGCAGTGTCGAGGAGTGAAGCCAGTGCTGAGGAATGAAGCCAGCGCTGCAGTGCCGAGGAGTGAAGCCAGTGCTGAGGAATGAACCCAGTGCTGTGGTGCCGAGGAATGAAGCCAGCGCTGCAGTGCCGAGGAGTGAAGCCAGTGCTGAGGAATGAAGCCAGCGCTGCAGTGCCGAGGAGTGAAGCCAGTGCCGAGGAAAGAAGCCAGTGCTGCAGTGCCAAACAGTCAAAGGCCCTTGAGTGTCCAGCAGAGGCTGTCTGCAGAAACACACTTGGAGATTGTTCCATTTGTTTGGGTGCATTTTTGGAATTTTTTGGAAATGCCTGTTGTCCTCTTCTGGTTTGGATGCAGACATTTATGTACCTGCCAAATGGAAGGTTGCCTGCATATTGTTAATCTTGCTGAAAGGCTCATGCTCTTTCATCTATCTTCATTGCGTTGTATTTATGCTATTTCTATTTTTATTGTAATTACTTATAGTTTCATTTGTAAATCTTTCTGATGTTTCTCTTGTCTCCTGCTGCTGCTGTAAATCTGGAATTTCCCCCCGTGGTACTAATAAAGGTGTATCTTATCTTTAGTGTGGATATGTGTGGTTAAACTCCACAAGAATTCATGTTGTCATTCCTGAAGCGTGAGAGCAGCCCGAGGACCATCTGAGGACCTCTGCTGGAGATAAGAGCAAGGACCTGACCTTCATACTGAAATGTTCTCCTCACAAGGTTATTGGCATGAGTCAGATGGTCACACCTTCATTTCTACTCTCTACCATAGATCATAGGAGCATAGATATTGAGAGCAGATGTGCAGCAGACCTGGACCATGACCTGAGCCTCAGAAGAACACATATGTTCTGGGTTGAGACGCGGCGTCCTCGTGAAGAGGTTAGGGTGTAGGTTCAGGACTGTGCAGATACCTGACCATGCAGAGCTCGGCTGTTTTATCTCACAGAGGGTTTCAGGTGGGTGCTAATGTTCCTTGTACCAGGAGAACCATCCAGCAGGTATCTGCCACAGCTTCACCATCCATCACATCTGAGGACACTTCACGTGGATGTTTAAGTCTGCAGCTGAATGTCCCACTGCTCAGAGTTTGTTTGCTCTTCTTGCTCATGAAAGTGGCAGGTGTCGCCTCCATGTTCAGTGGCAGGTGTCACCTCCATGTTCAGTGGCAGGTGTCACCTCCTTGTTCAGCTTCACACTGAGGTGACAGAAGAATGTTCAGACCCACACAGTCCCACTTTGGAGGAGCAGCTTCAACCAGACGTCAGATCAGAGACACAGCTTCATTTGTGTTGTGTTCCTCTCTCAGGTCCTCAGTCTGCCCTCCATGTTGTGTTCCTCTTTCAGGTCCTCAGTCCGGCTCTTCTGTGTCTCTCTGGTGTTTGTGAGACCAGCCGCTGATCTGAGGAGGTCTGTGCTGTCCCGGTCCGATAATCAACCACACCCACCCTGCACGGGCACACAAACACTTGGCCTTGCCGCAGACCTCTGAGGTTTTCGACTGTTTGATTTGACAGCAGGTTCTCCTGCTCCACACGGACCAAAGTCAACAACGTTAGAGCCAGAGGAACCCCGGCACCAACGGGACCTCAGTGTTATCGCCCTGTTCAAACAAACACGTGAACTCTGATCCTAAAACCGACATCAACATGCCGAGCGAGTCTGCACTCACCTGCTGCTCCCACTGGTCGGGCAGGGGCAGGTGGTGGTTCCTCCCGTTGGTCTTCTCGTAGTAGTACATGAGAGCGTTCAGGTCGGGGAAGTTCCTGTTCAGGTCAATGTCCCTGGAGTTCCCTCGACCCACCAGGTAGCCGTTGAATTCTGGACCCTGGACATCAAATCCATCAGAAAATGAGAGAACGTTAGGGAAATGAGAGAACATTAGGAAGGCGAGAGAACGTTAGAGAAACGAGAGAACATTAGGAGAATGAGAGAACGTCAGGAAAATGGACCCTGTGGACTCAGAATCCATCAGAGACAGACTTAGAACATATTCATGTGGACCAAGAGGAACAGAGGGTCATGTGATCCACAGACTGGAGCGGAACAGCACAACGCTAGGAAGATCAGAGAACATTAGGAAAATCAGAGAACGTTGGGAAACGATAGAATGTTAGGAAAATGAAAGAACATCAGGAAAACAAGAGAACGTTAGGAAAACGAGAGAAAGTTAGAGAAATGAGAGAACATTAGGAAAATCAGAGAATGTTAGGAAAACAAGAGAACATTAGGAAGATCAGAGAACATTAGGAAAATCAAAGAACGTTAGGGAAATGATAGAACGTTAGGAAAATGAAAGAACATCAGGAAAACAGGAGAGCGTTAGGAAAATGAGAGAATGTTAGGGAAATGAGGGAACGTTAGGAAAATGAGAGAATGTGAGGAAAACCAGAGAACATTAGGAAGATCAGAGAACATTAGGGAAACGAGAGAACGTTAAGAAAATTAGAGAACGTTAGGGAAACAGGAGAACGTTAGGGAAATAAGAGAATGTTAGGGAAATGAGAGAACTTTAGGAAAACAAGAGAATGTTAGGGAAGTGGGAGAACGTTAGGAAGATCAGAGAACATAAGGGAAACGAGAGAACGTGAGGAAAAAGAGAGAATGTTAGGGAAATGGGAGAACATTAGGGAAACGAGAGAACATTAGGAAAACCAGAGAAGGTTAGGAAAACGAGAGAATGTTAGGAAGATCAGAAAATGTTAGGAAGATCAGAGAACATTAGGGAAACGAGAGAACGTTAGGAAAATGAGAGAACGAGAACGTTAGAGAAACAGGAGGACGTTAGGGAAATGGGAGAATGTTAAGAAAACGAGAGAATGTTAGGAAAACCAGAGAACGTTAGGAAGATCAGAGAACATTAGGGAAATTAGAGAATGTTAGGAAAAAGAGAGAACGTCAGGGAAATGAGGGAATGTTAGGGAAACAAGAGAATGTTAATAAAATGAGAGAACGTTAGGGAAATGAGAGAATGTTAGGAAAACAGGGGAACATAAGGAAAATCAGAGAATGTTAGGAAGATCAGAGAAAAACATGAGGAAAACAACAAAAGGTAGGAAAATTGGAGAACGTTAGGGAAAACGAGAATGTTAGGAAAACAAAGGAGTATTAGGACAATATATTGATATAGTTAGCAGAAATGTAAATATTTGATATTTATATTTCTTCAGGATAAAATCAGGCCCAGATGCCTTGTACCCTGGAGCAGATGGAGGCCCCGGCACAGCCCTGCTGATCCAACATCAGGATGTCAGAATTACAGTGCTCATGCGTTAAACGCCCTCAGGTGTGTCATTAGCCTGAGTAGCCTGAGTGTGCACGTGTGTGTTTGAAGAGGCTGATCCACAGTCTGTGTAATTACTTGTCCCACTGGTGGGAGGGGCCACACCTGAGGCGGTGGATCTGATTATAGACATTAGTAGTCAGGAGGCTGCAAACATCAGGATCCACATTTAAGTAACGAACGCCGTCTTAAGCACACGGCGGCGACCAAGGCGGGGTCAGCGGGTCATTGACCTTTAGGACACACAGTACCCCCCTGTTCTCCTCTACGTGAAACTCTCAGGTGGAACAGGACACTCACCTGTCTGGCTGCCACCTCGTACCCGTCGGGGTTCATGGAGGGCATGATGTGGATGCGGGTGTCGTGGATCAGCCTCATGATGCGCTGGTTCCTTGCCCGGTACTCCTCGCACAGGAACTGGGATAGCTTGATGAGCAGCTCCCGGCCCAGCACCTCGTTCCCGTGCATGTTGCCCACGTACTTGACCTCGGGCTCCACTGGGGGAAAGAGCAGAGGTGAAGGGGGCTGTGAAGGTCAAAGGGTCATGTAGAGCTGCTGAGCATTACATTGGACTGGCAGGGAGCTTGGAGGGCAAGCTGTGGTCTTCATGTCCCAATGGCCAAGTGAGCCAGGATTAAGTTAGCCTGCTTTAGTTTACATGAGCGAGGATTAAGTTAGCCTGCTCTAGTTTACATGAACCAGGATTAAGTTAGCCTACTTCAGTCTACATGAGCCAGGATTAAGTTAGCCTACTTTAGTCTACATGAGCCAGGATTAAGTTAGCCTACTTCAGTTTACATGAGCCAGGATTAAGTTAGCCTACTTTAGTTTACATGAGCCAGGATTAAGTTAGCCTGCTGTAGTTTACATGAGCCAGGATTACGTTAGCCTGCTGTAGTTTACATGAGCCAGGATTAAGTTAGCCTGCTGTAGTTTACATGAGCCAGGATTAAGTTAGCCTGCTGTAGTTTACATGAGCCAGGATTAAGTTAGCCTACTTTAGTCTACATGAGCCAGGATTAAGTTAGCCTACTTTAGTTTACATGAGCCAGGATTAAGTTAGCCTGCTCTAGTTTACATGAGCCAGGATTAAGTTAGCCTGCTGTAGTTTACATGAGCCAGGATTGAGTTATCCTACTTTAATTTACATTAGTCAGGATGGTTTGATTCTTCCGTCCTGCTGCACAGCGTAGAGCTGCAGAGCGTAGAGCTGCAGAGCGTAGAGCTGTAGAGTGTAGAGCTGCAGAGTGTAGAGCTGCAGAGCGTAGAGCTGCAGAGCGTAGAGCTGTAGAGTGTAGAGCTGCAGAGTGTAGAGCTGCAGAGCGGAGAGCTGCAGATCTTCAGGGTCTATTTTAAATGGAGAGGGTGATCGTGATGTTCGGCTGGAAACAGCTTCCTATCTTATTTTACGTCACTCTGTTCTTGGTAGGCTCCTGTAGGTCATGTCAAAGGTCAGCTCTAGTTACTGTGATTACAGCTGATTGGATTATTTGGATAAGGTCTTCTTCCAGTCCTTCATCACAGAGCTGATGAAGCTGAGGCCCTCTGAGACTTCATACAAATAAACGTTCCACTGCAGTCAGGACGTAAACAAAGTGTAAACAAAGTTAAAACAAAGTGTAAACAAAGGACGTAAACAAAGTGTAAACAAAGTGTAAAATAGATTTCAGATCCTTTGGACATAAACTCAGGTGATCCACCTCAGAGACACAGGACTTCACGCTCAGGTTGGAACACCTCACTGCCTTTGTTTAGTCAGATATTCACTCACTGTAGATCTGATCCCTGCACCATGTTCCAAAAATCTGGGCAGTCAAAGACCTGAATAAACACCTGTGTGGAACATTCCACAGGTGAACAGGTAAACTGTAGCACTGGAACATTCCACAGGTGAACAGGTAAACTGTAGCACTGAAACATTCCACAGGTGAACAGGTAAACTGTAGCACTGGAACATTCCACAGGTGAACAGGTGAACAGGTAAACTGTAGCACTGAAACATTCCACAGGTGAACAGGTAAACTGTAGCACTGAAACATTCCACAGGTGAACAGGTGAACAGGTAAACTGTAGCACTGAAACATTCCGAAGGTGAACAGGTGAACAGGTAAACTGTAGCACTGGAACATCCCACAGGTGAACAGGTAAACTGTAGCACTGAAACATTCTACAGGTGAACAGGTAAACTGTAGCACTGAAACATTCCACAGGTGAACAGGTAAACTGTAGCACTGGAACATTCTACAGGTGAACAGGTGAACAGGTTAATTGTAGCACTGGAACATTCTACAGGTGAACAGGTAAACTGTAGCACTGAAACATTCCACAGGTGAACAGGTAAACTGTAGCACTGGAACATTCCACAGGTGAACATGTACTGTAGCACTGGAACATTCCACAGGTGAACAGGTGACGGTCACGCTCAGGCTCAGATCAGCACATTCTGAACAAATGTCCCAACAGAATGTTCCTCAATATGACGCTGCAGAGAATTTAGTGATATCATTGTGTGCAGTCACAAATATCATCCAATGATTCAGAGAAACCTCTGCATACGAGCAGGGAGCCAAAAACCAACATTGAATGCCTGTGACCTCCCCTCCCTCATTCAGCCCTGCATCATAAAGCAGCATCACTCTGTTCAGGATATCACGTGGGCTCAGCAACACGTCAGAAAACTATTGTCAGTCAACACAGTTTGTATGGGGGGGGGTGTTAGTGGGTAACCTGCACATCTGTGAAGGCTCAATAAATGCTTAGAAGGCACAGACAGGTAAAGGAGTAACATGCTGCCATCAGAGACATGAAGACATCCTGCTCATGTTACAACAGCAGGGACTAGACTGACCTGCTGCAGTCCACGCCTGCCTCCACTGAACAGGGACTAGACTGACCTGCTGCAGTCCACGCCTGCCTCCATTGAACAGGGACTAGACTGACCTGCTGCAGTCCACGCCTGCCTCCACTGAACAGGGACTAGACTGACCTGCCGCAGTCCACGCCTGCCTCCACTGAACAGGTACTAGACTGACCTGCCGCAGTCCACGCCTGCCTCAACTGAACAGGTACTAGACTGACCTGCTGCAGTCCACGCCTGTCTCTGCTGAACAGGTGAAGAGAATTCAGAGCTGGGCTGGCAGAGTCCTCTGTGAGTGTTCTTAAGTAAAGGTGGTGTAACGGGTGAAACATGCGTCCTAGTTTTTCTTGGACATGTTTCAGGCATCAAATTCAAACCAAGTGTCTATTCATAAAAAACAAAGTTTTTAAGTTTGAACATTAAATTTCTGGCCTCTGTTGTTTATTCGGTTGAATTTTGGTCAAAAGGATCTGGAATCTTTGTTTTTAGTTACGTTTTTAACATCGTCCCAGCTTCATTGGAGTTGTGTTTGTCT
This sequence comes from Scarus forsteni, assembly GCA_036419115.1. NCBI lineage: Eukaryota > Metazoa > Chordata > Actinopteri > Labriformes > Labridae > Scarus > Scarus forsteni. The sequence goes on from JAZDUH010000263.1 coordinate 17,273,534, forward strand.
GATTAAACCAAAGCAGCTCTCACAGGACAGACCCAGCACTGGCTGAGAGCCCCTCACAGGAGCTTTAAATCTTTACCCCCCCCCCCCTTTAATGGAGGGCCAGCTGGCTCCTGGTTCACAGTTTTGGCTCGGAGCTGAAACTTCGACTGCAGCTTGTGAACGTCATGAACTTCCTTCAGGGTGCAGGGACGGTGACCCGGGGCAGGCCGGGGTCACGCCCTTCAGTAAAGTGCACAGTTCCTGTTTTTCAGCCTCGACCTTCACGCAGCAGCAAGGCTCACATCCTTCTATTCTCCTGGAGGAAGCTCCTGTGCGTGCTCGGGTCCACAGCCCATCACAGTTTCCCTCAGAGCCATGGACGGGGCCTCTGATCGGGCAGATCTGGATCAGGGGTCAGGGGGTCGGAGCAGGTCTGGGGTCAAAGCCTGGCAGACCCACAGTGAGCTCCTGAGTCCTGGGCTCAGCTCTGAAAAACACGGGGGTGTCGTCAGAGCTGAGGATCAAATCGATCACAGATGTTTGCAGCTCTGAGTTTTTCCACAGCTCCTCTTTTCCCCTCTCCCCGTGAAGCCGCACAGTCATTCAGCCTCTGAAGGCTTCATGGAAAGCTCCGTTTTATCTCCTGTGGGAAAAACAGAGGAGCCCCCACAGCCTGCAGAGACTCCTGCCAGCTCTCTCTCTGTGCAGCAAAACAAACGGGCCGAGTATGAGAAGGGCCTGGACGCCCCTCTGCTGCAGAGCTTCAGAAAGCTCCAGAGACCTCGCAGCTAAACTCTCAATGTGTGGTGGAGGCAGACGGCTGGGCACCGGGTCATTTTTGGGGAGTTTCTGCCTGTTTGAAGAAAGTGTTCATGGGTCTGGAGCAGGGATGGGAAACTGGTGGCCCTGGGGCCACATGCGGCCCACAAGTAATTGAAAAAAACATATTGTAAACATAAAAAATGACAGAAGCTGGTTGATGTCATCCTGAGATCCTGATCCACCGTCATCTGTGTCGGTAGAATCTTGTGTTAGTTCAGTCTCTGCTGTTTTTTAGTCATTACAGTCTGATCTGTTAGAAAGGTAAAAATCCACCAGGACAGGGAGGAACACTCTCTTTGGGGCAGATGGCTGTAAACCAGTTGGAAAGTTTTGGTCAGACAAGTCAGTGAGTCTGATTTCAGTCTGTTGATTAATTTAAGAAAATATTTAATATCTAACGAGATAAACTGAATGAAAGGGGGCTTTAACCTCTTTGGACTGTGGCAGACGGCGGCACTGAGTCTGATTCTTCTGGTTCTTGTTGGAGCCAAAATTTAGTCTTGAAGATCTAAGCATGGTTTAGACCTCTGGTAAGGCAACCTGTGCTTTAATTTAGGTCTAGAACGTGATCAGACAGAATGTGGAGCATATTTTGTCTGTGGAAGATGGATGACATCAACAAGCCTGGTTCTAAATCTTCTGCCTGTTAGAGGAACTGTTCTCAGTCTGCGATGAGATAAAACTAGAATTTAGGTAGCATGCTGCACACCAGCATTTCTGGTTGTGCTGGGGTTTCTGCCTGGTAGAAGGAAGTTTTGTTGGCATGTACTTCTAATAAGTGATCCATGTGTGACCTGACCAAAATATGACAACCATCCGAACTGATTTCATTTGGACAGATGGCAAAACACCAACATGTCTGGCTCTGCTCAGAGTTTCTGCTCATCAGCTTCATGTCTTCAACCTTTCATGGGTTACTATCATTGTGCTTTGCTTCTGTTGGCCCATTAGCACAGGATGTAGGGCTTAGCACACGAGGTCTTGGTCTGATCCTGCTCAATGTTTCCTGCTGTTAGAAAGAAGTCTTTAATTTGTTGAGACCTTTTGTTTGAGGTATTTTATTGTAATCTGGTCCTGGAGGTAGGCTAGACCATCATTTTAGGAAAAGTCTGTGCTATTTTTCTGTAGTCAGTTAGCTGCCCCAGAATACCTGGTCCTGCTCACGGTTTCTGGCTGTTAGCAGGAGCTCTTTGCTGAGTCCAGGCCTGTAGTCAGCCAACATTTGGCGTAAACTTGATGCTATGATTTGATCAGTCCTGGCAGTAATAAAGTTTTTGGAATAATAAATCTGGTGTCCTAAAGGGTTCTCCCTCTGTGCATAAGATATCTTCTGTAGGTTGTCCTGCTCATGGTTTTTGGCTGATGCAGGGAAACTCCTCTTTGGCCCAGGCCTTTGGCGAAAGAGCTTTTGCAAGAAGTATTTTGCAATAATTTGGTTCTGGAGGTCGACCAGAGGAAAACTTTTGGACCAGTCTGAGCCCGTTTGGTTTTGTTTGTTCTGTTCTGAAGGCCTGTGGATCAGAGGCTCGTCCTGGTCCAGAGCTTTCAGAGCTTACTTTTATGATTGGTGTTACAGAAAGTGTGGTTTTAATCTACAGGCTGTTTGGTAACTTTGTGCCTCAGTCTCTTATCTCACAGAGTCAAAGTCCACCCTCTCTGACCTGCCAAACTGAACCAGGTGTTACTCACGCGCCTCGTGGATGCCCGGGTTGTCGCTGAACTCCATCACGTAGAGGTGGCGCCCCTCCACGCTGTGCCCGATGCTATAGATCCGAGTGATGTAGGGGCACTCATTGTGCACTGCAAACAGCGCTCTCACCATGTCCTCGTAGCGGTGATGCTGGAATTCAGAGCCGCCCACCAGGAGCCCCGAGAGCCCCAGCAGGAGGCCACGGAGCCACGGGGCCAGAGGAATGCTCCCCCGCTGCATGACGAGCCTCCGTCGAGGGTTTGGGCTATCCGAGCGTCTGCAGGAGGACAATCTGATCCTTTAGAGTCCAAACATGCTGCTCCCTGCCCTGCTTCTCCTGCTCTGCCGTCCCTCAGTCTGAAGAGCAGCTAAGGACGGCCCCCTGCTCCCTTTGTCTGCCTCCCCCTCGCCTCCCCCTCTCCCCCTCGCCTCCTTCACAGCTACATGCTGCTCTCTTTACGGCCTCTCACAGCTCCAGCCGGGACTCTTCAGCTCCTGCAGCCCCCAGGATCTGAGTCCACATGCTCCTTTTCTCACCAAATCCAGTCCCCCAATCCTGTCAACAACCCTGTCCCCAATCCTGTCCCCCAATCCTGTCAACAACCCTGTCCCCAATCCTGTCCCCCAACCCTGTCCCCAATCCTGTCCCCAATCCTGTCCCCCAATCCTGTCCCCAATCCTGTCAACAACCCTGTCAGAAACCCTGTCCCCAATCCTGTCCCCAATCCTGTCCCCCAATCCTGTCAACAACCCTGTCAACAACCCTGCCCCCAATCCTGTCCCCCAACCCTGTCCCCAATCCTGTCCCCAATCATGTCCCCAATCATGTCCAAAATCCAGTCCCCCAATCCTGTAAACAACCCTGTCCCCAATCCTGTCCCCAATCCTGTTCCCAATCCTGTCCCCAATCCTGTCCAACAATCCTGTCCCCAATCCTGTCCCCAACCCTTTCCCCCAATCCTGTCCCCCAATCCTGTCCAACAATCCTGTCCCCCAATCCTGTCCAACAATCCTGTCCCCCAATCCTGTCCCAAATCATGTCCCCAATTCCTTTCCAACAATCCTGTCCCCTATCCTGTCCAACAATCCTGTCCCCCAATCCTGTCCAACAATCCTGTCCCCAATCCTGTCCAAAATCATGTCACCAATTCCTTTCCAACAATCCCTGCCCCCAATCCCCCCCCCCCCCCCCCCCCCCCCCCCCCCCCCCCCCCCCCCCCCCCCCCCCCCCCCCCCCCCCCCCCCCCCCCCCCCCCCCCCCCCCCCCCCCCCCCCCCAATCCTGTCCAACAATCCTGTCCCCAATCCTGTCCAACAATCCTGTCCAGCAATCCTGTCCCCAATCCTGTCCCCAATCATGTCCAAAATCCTGTAAACAACCCTGTCCCCAATCCTGTCCCCTAACCCTGTCCCCAATCCTGTTCCCAATCCTGTCCCTAATCCTGTCCCCCAATTTTTTTCCAACAATCCTGTCCCCAACCCTTTCCCCCAATCCTGTCCCAAATCCTGTCCCCCAATCCTGTCCCCCAACCCTTTCCCCCAATCCTGTCCCAAATCCTGTCCCCCAATCCTGTCCAACAACCCTTTCCCCCAATCCTGTCCCAAATCATGTCACCAATTCCTTTCCATCAATCCTGTCCCGCAATCCTGTCCAACAATCCTGTCCCCAATCCTGTCCCCAATCCTGTCCAACAATCCTGTCAATCAATCCTGTCCCCAATCCTGTCCCCAATCCTGTCCCAAATCATGTCACCAATTCCTTTCCAACAATCCTGTCCCCCAATCCTGTCCCCCCAATCCTGTCCCCAATCCTGTCCCCAATCCTGTCCAACAATCCTGTTCCCCAATCCTGTCCCAAATCATGTCACCAATTCCTTTCCAACAATCCTGTCCCCCAATCCTGTCCAACAATCCTGTCCCCAATCCTGTCCCCAATCCTGTCCAACAATCCTGTCCAACAATCCTGTCCCCAATCCTGTCCCCCCAATCCTGTCCCCAATCCTGTCCCCAATCCGGTCCCCAATCCTGTCCAACAAGCCTGTCCCCAATCCTGTCCAAAAATCCTGTCCCCAATCCTGTCCAACAATCCTGTTCCCACTCCTGTTCCTAATCCTGTCTCCACTCCTGTCCTCTTATCTTTGTCCCTGACTTGTGTCCTTGTTTCCTGACTTGTGTCTTTGTTTTCTGACTTGTGTCCTTGTTACTTAACTCGTGTCCTTGTTTCTTGACTTATGTCTTTGTTTCCTGACTTGTGTCTTTGTTTTCTGACTTGTGTCTTTGTTTCCTGACTTGTGTCTTTGTTTCTTAACTCGTGTCCTTGTTTCTTGACTTGTGTCTTTGTTTTCTGACTTGTGTCCTTGTTTCTTAACTTGTGTCCTTGTTTCCTGACTTGTGTCTTTGTTTCCTGACTTGTGTCCTTGTTTCCTGACTTGTGTCTTTGTTTCCTGACTTGTGTCTTTGTTTCCTGACTCGTGTCCTTGTTTCTTAACCCGTGTCCTTGTTTCTTGACTTGTGTATTTGTTTCCTGACTCGTGTCCTTCTTTCCTGACTTGTGTCCTTGTTTCCTGACTATTGTCCTTGTTTCCTGACCTGTGTCTTTGTTTCTTGACTTGTGTCTTTGTTTTCTGACTTGTGTCCTTGTTTCTTAACTTGTGTCCTTGTTTCCTGACTTGTGTCCTTGTTTCCTGACTTGTGTCTTTGTTTCCTGACTTGTGTCTTTGTTTCCTGACTCGTGTCCTTGTTTCCTGACTTGTGTCTTTGTTTCCTGACTCGTGTCTTTGTTTCCTGACTTGTGTCCTTGTTTCTTGACTTGTGTCTTTGTTTCCTGACTCGTGTCCTTGTTTCCTGACTCATGTTCTTGTTTCCTGACTCGTGTCTTTGTTTCCTGACTTGTGTCCTTGTTTCTTGACTTATGTCTTTCTTTCCTGACTTGTGTCCTTGTTTTCTGACTTGTGTCCTTGTTTCCTGACTTGTGTCCTCTTTTCCTGACTTGTGTCTTTGTTTCCTGACTTGTGTCTTTGTTTCCTGACTTGTGTCCTTGTTTTTTGACTTGTGTCCTTGTTTCCTGACTTGTGTCCTTGTTTCCTGACTCGTGTCCTTGTTTCCTGACTTGTGTCCTTGTTTCCTGACTTGTGTCTTTGTTTCCTGACCTGTGTCTTTGTTTCCTGACTTGTGTCCTTGTTTCTTGACTTGTGTCCTTGTTTCCTGACTATTGTCCTTGTTTCCTGACTTGTGTCTTTGTTTCTTGACTTGTGTACTTGTTTCTTGACTCGTGTCTTTGTTTCCTGACTCGTGTCCTTGTTTCCTGACTTGTGTCCTTGTTTCCTTACTTGTGTCCTTGTTTCCTGACTATTGTCCTTGTTTCTTGACTTGTGTCCTTGTTTCTTGACTAGTGTCTTTGTTTCCTGACTCGTGTCTTTGTTTCCTGACTTGTGTCCTTGTTTCCTGACTTGTGTATTTGTATCCTGACGCGGTCCTTGTTTCCTGACTCGTGTCCTTGTTTCCTGACTTGTGTCTTTGTTTCCTGACCTGTGTCTTTGTTTCCTGACTTGTGTCCTTGTTTCTTGACTTGTGTCTTAGTTTCCTGACTTGTGTCCTTGTTTCTTGACTCGTGTCCTTGTTTCTTGACTTGTGTCTTTGTTTCCTGACTTGTGTCCTTGTTTCTTGACTTGTGTCCATGTTTCCTGACTATTGTCCTTGTTTCCTGACTTGTGTCTTTGTTTCTTGACTTGTGTACTTGTTTCTTGACTCGTGTCTTTGTTTCCTGACTCGTGTCCTTGTTTCCTGACTTGTGTCCTTGTTTCCTTACTTGTGTCCTTGTTTCCTGACTATTGTCCTTGTTTCTTGACTTGTGTCCTTGTTTCTTGACTAGTGTCTTTGTTTCCTGACTTGTGTCTTTGTTTCCTGACTTGTGTCCTTGTTTCCTGACTTGTGTATTTGTTTCCTGACTCGTGTCCTTGTTTCCTGACTCGTGTCCTTGTTTCCTGACTTGTGTCTTTGTTTCCTGACCTGTGTCTTTGTTTCCTGACTTGTGTCCTTGTTTCTTGACTTGTGTCTTAGTTTCCTGACTTGTGTCCTTGTTTCTTGACTCGTGTCTTTGTTTCCTGACTCGTGTCTTTGTTTCCTGACTTGTGTCCTTGTTTCCTGACTTGTGTCCTTGTTTCCTGACTTGTGTCCTTGTTTCCTGACTTGTGTCCTTGTTTCCTGACTTGTGTCTTTGTTTCCTGACTTGTGTCCTTGTTTCCTGACTTGTGTCCTTGTTTCCTGTCTTTGTTTATTGTCCTTGTCTCTGTCTCAGACTGCTGTCCTTCAGTCCGTCCCTGGGAAAGACGGATCTGTTTCCAGGGAGCTGCTGCTCGGCCCTGCAGCCCTCAGTCATCCATTCATTAACTCCTAAGTCAACACAGAGGCTGTGAGTGTGAGCAGCTCCTTAAATCTCTGAGCTCTTTCCCAACCTTTGGACCGTTCCCCTTTTTCCTCTGCGCTGCATTCAGGCTCACGGGAAACACACTCTGCAGTTAGACCTCTAAAGGCACGCACACACACACACACATATGCACACACACACGTGCACGCACGCACACACACGTGCGCACACGGGGTGCTGTCAGTCAAAGCTGCAGCAGAAAGAGCAGCTCTCTCTCTCTGTTGTGAAACTGCTCATGGAGGTCTGAGTGGGGGGGGGGGGGGGGCAGATGGAAAAATGAGCATCAGAGTTCTGAGGAGGAGGAGGAGGAGGAGGAGGAGGAGGAAGCACTGACAGGAGGGGCAGACTGGATCAGCTTTAGAGTCCTAGTCTCAGGCCCTGCCCCCTTTAAACAGAACCAGGACCACATCAGAACTTCAGAGAGGATCTGGGAAACAGGACTTGACCCCTGCTGTTGGTCCTTTGGCGAGTCTGGACTGATCTTACTGACCTGGTTGGACTGTCTTCAAACAGGTCCTCACTCACAGTTGTTCACATCCAAACTCTGAGGCTGGTATCAACTGCTAGCTCAGCCTCTGCCCTCCTGGTAAATTAAATAAATAGAGATTTATATTATTATTATTATTAATATGTATGTTATCTCTGTTTACTGAACTCTCATAGATATTATTTATGTTATTATCTCTCTTTGTTTACTGAATGTTTCAGGGGGCCTGTACTACGAAGCTGGATTAAGTCATCCAGGATAACTCTGCGACAACTTGCTGAACTTCACTGGATCTCCACCATCCTGATCTGCTGTACTACGAGGCTCGTTATCAACTCGATAAGTGAATCCGGCTGGGATCTGTGCGCTCACACATAAAATGGGCGTGGTTAGCGGCCCCGGAGCATTTTCCACAATGGAGAAGAGAGCAGCCTACTTCATGACGGAGGAGCAGCAAATAATCCTTCAAAAGTCTGAGGAGTACTGCAGTATTATCCAGGCCAGGAGCAACACGGTGAAAAACATGGCCCTACATTTTCCAGAAACACAAATCCCTGAAAATGTAATAAAGAAATCATCCACATTAAACCAAAATTATGTAATTAAATAGTCTTTTAAATGGTGATGAATAATTATTTTTATGTATTTTAAATATAATGTAATTAGCCTAAATGTAATATTTTATTTCACTTTTATTGTACTTTGCATCTAAAATAACATTTCTCTCACTGTCATGATTCACCGCTATTGGACAGTGTAAAACATTTCCTCTTTTTTGTTAATCAAAATAATAAATGGACAGTGTTGATAACACTGGGATAAATCTATGAATGAAATTAAAAGTAAATTAGATAGGCCTATTTAAAAAAATATTTGTTCCAACAAAATTCTGTCCCTCGGCGTCATGGTGTTACTACCAAAATTTGGAGATCATATTACTAGACAACATTTAAGATACGATGATTACTTATGTAATTGAACTTTAAACCAAAATTAATGTTACTTGACTTTATCCATAATAAAGTTCAGTACAATTATCAGCATGTGTTGTCTTTTATCAGAAGTAAACATCCTCGGATCAAACGTTATCACTGACATTGAGAAATAATGTCAATCAAGCGGATTACTTCTGTCATGATAAAAACGCTCCAGACGAAGCGCTCCTCTTACAATTCACGCACCGACATTAACCGGTTCTGGCAGAAATGGACAAGCCCTTTTCCAAGACAGTAAATTGGTGACTGTGAGGTCTTTTATGCCCGCCCGAGAGAACCGATTGGTCAGCGGGCGTTCTGTCACACCCCAGGCCTCTACTCTGACAATGTTCAAATCAAGGCTTAAAACAGCTCTGTTTAACTGTGCATATGACTGAAAGGATCTTATCTGCACTCTTCTTTTTACATTTATTTTATAATGATTAATGTTGATTCTATTTTGTATTGTGATTTTAATGCATTTTTCTTGTTCTGTAAAGCACTTTGAATTGCCTTGTGTATGAATTGTGCTCTACAAATAAACTTGCCTTGCCTTGCCTTGCTGTGAGCTCTTATCCTGGAACTTAACTTGTTCCGAACTAGGTGTGGCGTTCAGCATCAGTTACCAGGGCAACGTGTCTGGATAAAAAGAGATCCACAATCGTAGTGCGGAAAACCCGAAAGGTATCCAGGAAGTTATCTCTCTAAGAGCTAATCCAGCTTCGTAGTACAGGCCCAGGTTCTCTTTTTAAAGCAGTCATCGGTGAGTCATCAGTGCGTCCAGCTGAGCGCAGACGGACGTCTGTTTATCTCTGTTTATCTCTAATGTCTATCTCTAATGTCTATCTCTAATGTTTATCTCTAATGTCTATCTCTAATTTTTTATCTCTGATGTCTATCTCTAATGTCTATCTCTCATGTTTATCATGTTCATCTCTGATGTCTATCTCTAATGTCTATCTCTGTTGTCTATCTCTAATCTCTATCTCTAATGCCTATCTCTAATGTTTATCTCTTATGTCTATCTCTAATGTCTATCTCTAATGTCTATCTCTGTTGTCTATCTCTGTTGCCTATCTCTAATGCCTATCTCTAATGCCTATCTCTAATGTTTATCTCTTATGTCTATCTCTTATGTCTATCTCTAATGCCTATCTCTGTTGTCTATCTCTAATCTCTATCTCTAATGCCTATCTCTAATGTTTATCTCTTATGTCTATCTCTAATGTCTATCTCTAATGTCTATCTCTGTTGTCTATCTCTAATGCCTATCTCTAATGCCTATCTCAAATGTTTATCTCTTATGTCTATCTCTTATGTCTATCTCTAATGCCTATCTCTAATGTTTATCTCTGTCTACCTCTAATGTCTATCTCTAATGTTTATCTCTGATGTCTATCTCTAATGTTTATCTCTAATGTTTATCTCTGATGTCTATCTCTGATGTCTATCTCTCATGTTTATCATGTTCATCTCTGATGTCTATCTCTAATGTCTATCTCTAATGTCTATTTCTAATGTTTATCTCTAATGTATATCTCTAATGTTTATCTCTAATGTCTATCTCTAATGTCTATCTGTAATGTTTTTCTCTAATGTTTATCTCTTATGTTTATCTCTAATGTTTATTTCCTATGTTCATCTCTAATGTCTATCTCTAATGTTTATCTCTAATATTTATCTCTTATGTTCATCTCTAATGTCTATCTCTGATGTCTATCTCTGATGTCTATCTCTAATGCTGCTGCCTTTGGTGTGGAAAACTTCGTCACTTCCTGGTGAGCGTATTTGTCACTTCCTGTTTCACAGTGCAGTGCTGTTTGTAGTGTGTTGTCTCTGTTCAGCTAACGCTAACTTTAACTGACTAATATCTGCCATCTGAGCTTATCATTGTTTTGATTGATTACGATCTACGTTCGATCGAACGTACTAAGGTCTACTGTAACCACTCTAGCTTCTCTCAAGCGGTCATTTATTTTTATTTTCTTCTGCTTAGCATAGCTTAGCTTAGCTCTTAGCATGGCTTCTCCCTCCGCTCCTGCTCTGTCCTGTCCGATGTGCCAGATGTTTAGCTACTCCTCGTCCTCCTTTACTGATAGCGGTATTTGTCAGAAGTGTAGCTTATTCCTAGATTTGGAGGCGAGGGTGTCCGATCTGGAGAAGCGGCTCTGCGCGGATCAAAGCCCACTTACGTAGCCATAGCGAGCAGGCAGGACGTAGCTAGCGGTGCAGGCCGCGCTTAGCAAGCGTAGCTTAGCCTCCCCGGCTAGTAATGGCTGGGTCACTGTCATGCAAGCATAGCCGTAAGTCGAAGACCCACTCGGTACCCCACCATCCGGTTCACGTTTCCAACAGGTTTTCTCCTCAGTGATGGTGGTAACCCGCCCACAGGGGAACAAACACTGATAATTGGCGATTCCATAGTCAGAAACGTGACTATAGCGAAGTCAGCGGGCATAGTTAGGTGCATCCCAGGGGCCAGAGCGGGCGACATTGAGGCAAATTTGAAGTTGCTGGCAAAGAGTAAACGTAAGTTTGCTAGAATAGTCCTCCATGTCGGCACGAATGACCCGACGTCGCCAGTCGGAAGTTACCAAATTAAACATTGAATCAGTGTGCTCTTTTGCAAAGAAAATGTCGGACTCCGTAATTTTCTCTGGCCCCTTGCCCAATCTGACCAGTGATGATATGTATAGCCGCATGTCATCATTCAACCGCTGGCTATCGAGGTGGTGTCCAGCAAATGATGTGGGCTTCATTGACAATTGGTCATCCTTCTGGAGAAAACCTGGCCTGATAGGAAGAGATGGCATCCATCCTACTCTGGCTGGTGCATCTCTCCTATCAAAAAACATGGCAGAGTCACACTTATGACCTCTCAGAGATGAGACCATGTTGCAGAGCTGCAGTCCTCCACGCTCCTCTGCGCTTGCTCTAGGACAGTTTTCCTGCCATTACTGTTATGACAGCTGTTTTAATCACTTAGATAACTGCTATGGCTTTTGTAATAGTGATAAACATTATTCCATAGAGACTGTGTCAGTCCCCCGACCCAAAGCTCACTTAGATATTAACTCAAAAACAAATAAAAGAGGTGTCAACCATAGAAATCTTATTAAAATAAAGCCTTCAAATGTAGTGGCTTTAAAACATCAGAGAATCAGATGTGGTCTCTTAAATATTAGATCACTGAGGTCCAAATCTTTACTGGTGAATGACCTTATATCAGAAAATCAGATTGATTTATTCTGTCTCACTGAGACATGGCTACGTGACGAAGAATATGTCAGTTTAAATGAATCCACTCCTCCCAGTCATTCAAATATTCATATACCACGCGACACAGGCCGTGGTGGTGGTGTAGCAGCTATTTATCATTCCTGTCTCCAAATCAATCACAGACCAAATTCTAAATATACTTCTTTTGAAAGTCTTACTCTAAATTTATCTCATACTGACTCAAAAACCGGCCAGACAGTCCTATTTGTGATAATTTACCGTCCTCCAGGCCCATACTCTGAATTCTTATCAGAATTCTCTGAGTACATATCAAACTTAGTCCTTAGCTCTGATAAAATAATCATTGTAGGTGATTTTAATATCCATGTCGACAAAGAGAGTGATAGTCTTAGCTCAGCTTTTATGTCATTAATAGATTCAGTTGGCTTTATTCAGTCTGTTAATGAAGCTACCCATCATTTTAATCACACTCTTGATTTGGTTTTGGCATATGGCCTTGATATTAATGAACTGAAAGTTTTTCCTGAAAATCCATTTTTATCCGACCACTTCTTAGTAACTTTCAGCATCCTCCTGGAAGATTCTGCGTTTTGCAGCAAAATTGTGAGCAGTAGAAATCTGTCCAGTGGTTCCGTGGCTAAATTCAAAGAAGCCATTCCTACTGCCTTAAGCTCAATAAATTGGCCAACCGATAACTGTGATATTAGTTTTAGCCCTACTCAGCTGGATCAGCTTGTTGATGACTCAGCCAGTCTACTAAGATCCACTTTGGACTCAATTGCTCCACTGAGACAAAAACGTATTAAACGTCAGAGGACAGCCCCTTGGTTTAATTCAGAGACTCGTACACTTCAACAAACAACCCGTAAATTAGAGAGAATGTGGCGCTCTGATAAAAGGGAAGAGTCACATATACTTTGGCGAGAGAGTCATAATAACTACATGAGAGCCTTAAAACATGCTCGAGCTGCCTACTACTCCTCACTTATTGAAGAAAATAGAAACAACCCCAGATATCTCTTCAGCACTGTAGCCAGGCCGACACAGAGTCAGAGCTCTATTGAGCCTGTGATTCCTCTAGCCCTGAGCTGTGAGGACTTTATGAACTTTTTCAATGATAAAATTCTGAAAATTAGAGACAAAATTAGCAACTCTTTATCTCCAGCTGAACCTGCCTTACCTCTAAATGTAGTAGTAGTTAGACCTGAGTTACACAGTTTCTCTACGATTAGCCTTCAGGAGCTAAATTCTCTCTTCTCTTCCTCTAAATCATCAACCTGCCTTTTAGACCCGATCCCAACTAAACTGTTCAAGGAGGTCTTCCCTCTAGTTTGTCCGTTGTCGCTGGAGACAGTAAATATATCTCTATCAACAGGCTACGTACCACAGTCTTTTAAAACAGCAGTAATCAAACCCCTCCTTAAGAAACCTAACCTCGATTCAGGAACATTAGCTAACTACAGGCCTATTTCTAACCTTCCATTTGCCTCAAAGATCCTGGAGAAAGTAGTAGCTGATCAGCTAGGTGACTTCCTTCAAGACAATAGCCTGCTTGAGGACTTTCAGTCAGGATTTAGAGCTCATCACAGCACAGAGACTGCTCTAGTTAAAGTAACCAATGATCTACTTTCAGCTTCAGATGAAGGACTTCTCTCTGTTCTTGTTTTGTTAGATCTAAGTGCTGCTTTTGACACCATTGATCATGATGTTCTTATACAGAGATTAGAGATGTTACTTGGGATTACAGGGACTGCCTTAAATTGGTTTAAGTCCTACTTATCTAATAGATATCAGTTTGTACACGTGAACAACAAGTCCTCTGTGTACACTAAAGTAAGTTACGGGGTTCCTCAAGGTTCGGTGCTAGGTCCAATTCTCTTCTCTATATATATGCTTCCCCTTGGTGAAATCATGAGGAAATACTCTGTTAATTTTCACTGCTACGCTGATGACACACAGCTTTATGTATCACTGAAGCCAGGTGAGACAAACCAGTTAGACAAACTAGATGCCTGTTTAAAGGACATCAGATCCTGGATGGCCAGAAATTTTCTTCTTCTTAACTCAGACAAGACAGAGATTATTGTGCTGGGCCCTCGACACCTTAGAGAATCCTTTTCTAGTGATTTAACTGCCATAGATGGCATTAGTCTGGCACCAAGCGCAACTGTTAGAAATCTAGGAGTGCTATTTGATCAGGATTTATCCTTTAACTCCCACATAAAGCAAATTTCAAAAACAGCCTTTTTTTCATCTTCGTAGCATCACTAAAATCAGGCCTATCCTGTCCCAGAGCGATGCTGAAAAGCTAGTCCATGCTTTTGTTACCTCTAGACTGGACTATTGTAATTCTCTGCTTTCAGGCTGTCCCAGCAAGTCACTTAAGACGCTTCAGCTGGTCCAAAATGCTGCAGCACGTGTGCTGACTAGAACTAGGAGAAGAGACCACATTACTCCTGTATTAGCTTCTCTGCATTGGCTTCCCATTAAATATAGAATAGAATTCAAGATTCTTCTCCTCACCTATAAAGCTCTCAGTGGACAGGCACCAGTCTATCTTAAAGAGCTTGTAGTGCCGTACAACCCCTCTAGAACATTACGCTCCCAAAATGCCGGCCTACTTGTGGTACCATTAATCTCCAAAAGTAGAATGGGAGGTAGAGCCTTCAGTTATCAGGCTCCTCTTCTCTGGAACAATTTACCAGCCACAGTTCGGGGGTCTGACACTCTCTCTACCTTTAAGGTTAGACTTAAAACTTTCCTCTTTGATAAAGCTTTCAGTTAGGGACCAGCTCATAGTTTATAAATAAATTAGTTCATAAATTAGACTCATAGTTTAGATGTAACAGGTATCTCTCTCTCTCTCTCTCTCTCTCTCTCTCTCTCTCTCTCTCTCTCTCTCTGCATCTGCTTTTGCCCCGTTTGTTTGCTCCTGTACTCGTCTCTGGCTCTTGTCTTATAGGTGGCCTGGGATCCTTGGTGTAGACTGCCTGCTGCTGTGAAGTCACGAAGCCTCAAAACTACAATTATAAACATGACACATAGTTGACCATTTTATTAGGAACACTCCATTCCCATTATCATTATAGCTATTTATACAGATACTAGCATGATCTCCATATCCATGATCGATACATCTACAGTATCTATATTTTACTACCACATAGGCATGAGGTCCCTCTGAAAATGGGATGTCACATCTCAAGAGGCCTTTAACACATTTATATTTAACGGAGACAAATATGGTTGGGATGCACTTGTGGTCTGGGCACCCATGAGTTCGTCACTACCATAAATTCTTATTTTCAGTAAGAATATCTAAGATTATACTTCTAGAAAATGATCACCACAACCATTCAGACATGAGGACCCTCCTGAAAATGAGATGTAGCATCTCAAGAGGCTACCCTCTAATAAATCAGACGACAGGTCTATGGTACATGAACCTGTCCCTAACTTTAGTTACCATTCTAGTCCACTTGTCTTCTCTTACCTCCCTTCCTTTGCCCTCGCACCCGACTCAGCATCGTGTGGATTTGCTGTTCATCATGAGACTGGGATCCACATTCAAGATTTCCTGCTGCTTAACAGAAGGTTTTTTCTTGCCGCCATGATGGAGGGATCCATGATTGGCTATTTGGATTCATGTTGGGTGTTGGATGTATATATTTGTATATATATGTATATTTGTATTTTATATGTATATATGTATCTATGCATATATGTGTATCCATAAAATGAAGAGCTTTATGCTCTATTGTAAAGTGTCTTGAGATAACACTTGTTATGAATTGGCGCTATACAAATAAAGATTGATTGAATGTCTATCTCTAATGTCTCTCTGATGTCTAGCTCTAATGTCTATCTCTAATGTTCATCTCTTATGTTCATCTCTTATGTTCATCTCTAATGTTTATCTCTAATGTTTATCTCTAATGTTCATCTCTTATGTTTATCTCTAATGTCTATCTCTAATGTCTATCTCTAATGTCTTTCTCTAATGTTTATCTCAAATGTCTATCTCTAATGTTTATCTCTGATGTTTATCTCTAATGTTTATTTTTAATGTCTATCTCTAATGTTTATCTCTAATGTCTATCTCTAATGTTTATCTCTAATGTCTATCTCTAATGTCTATCTCTAATGTCTATCTCTAATGTCTATCTCTGATGTCTATCTCTGATGTCTATCTCTAATGTCTATCTCTGATGTCTATCTCTAACGTTTATCTCTAATGTCTATCTCTAATGTTTATCTCTAATGTCTATCTCTAATGTTCATCTCTTATGTTCATCTCTAATGTCTATCTCTAATTTCTATCTCTAATGTCTATCTCTAATGTCTATCTCTAATGTTTATCTCTAATGTCTATCTCTAATGTTTATCTCTAATGTTCATCTCTAATATCTACCTCTAATGTTTATCTCTAATGTCTATCTCTAATGTTTATCTCTAATGTTCATCTCTAATATCTATCTCTAATGTTTATCTCTAATGTCTATCTCTAATGTTTATCTCTTATGTTCATCTCTAATGTCTATCTCTAATGTCTATCTCTAATGTCTATCTCTAATGTTTATCTCTTATGTTCATCTCTAATGTCTATCTCTAATGTCTATCTCTAATGTTTATCTCTGATGTCTATCTCTAATGTTTATCTCTAATGTCTATCTCTAATGTTTATCTCTAATGTCTATCTCTAATGTTTATCTCTTATGTTCATCTCTAATATCTATCTCTAATGTTTATCTCTAATGTCTATCTCTAATGTTTATCTCTTATGTTCATCTCTAATGTCTATCTCTAATGTCTATCTCTAATGTCTATCTCTAATGTCTATCTCTAATGTTTATCTCATCAGGCTGAAGATAACAGGAGGGCCCTGAGAAATGATCTCACTGTGTCACACATCCAGCTCCCCTGATAGCAGGACCCCTGTGATTGGCTGTGGCCTCAGTGTCATAGAGGTCACTCTGACCTTCAGGGACTTGGATCAGTCTGACCTTTAGAGACTCATGATGCTAACAGCTCCGTGACACTTCATGTAGGCAGCATTATCATGCTGCCTGTTAGCGCAGCTAACTGGTGTAAGACTGGCTTAACACTGGTTATGGCCAAGCCCCTTTCAGCTGTGGGACCACCTCAGAAGCCACAGAGTGACCTCTGACCTGTAGGATCTCTCAGAAATGTCTCAGTCTGTGTTACAGGAATCTGGTCAGACTGGCCCCTGGCTGCACACGATAATGAAACTGTGTGGATAATGCTGCCGCGCTGTGGTCTACCAATCATCAGCCCAGAAAGACAGAAAACTAAAGTTTATTCTGCTCCATGTTTCACCGACGATCTGCTTTAACATCCACACACCTATTTATGCAGCCAAGGGGCAGTGCAGTAAGAGAGCAGTGCAGTAAGAGAGCAGTGCAGGAAGAGAGCAGTGCAGGAAGAGAGCAGTGCAGTAGGAGGGCAGTGCAGCAGAAGGGCAGTGCAGTAGGAGGGCAGTGCAGCAGTAGGAGGGCAGTGCAGCAGTAGGAGGGCAGTGCAGAAGGAGAGCAGTGCAGTATGAGAGCAGTTGTCGGGTGGTGTAGTAGGAGGGTAGTGCAGCAGTCGGGCAGTGCAGTAGACGGGGGGCAGCAAGAGAGTAGTGTAGTAGAGGGGCTGTGTAACCAGGGGTCAGCGCTGTTGGAGGGTCGTGTAGTAGGAGGGCAGTGCAGCAGGAGGGTAGTGCAGCCAGGGGCCAGATTAGCAGCTTCTCTCATGTGATGAATCTTTTGATCTTAGCTGTTTTCAGTAAAGTTCAGACTCTGTGATGATCTGAGCTGATGAGTCACAGGAGGCCCACTTACCTGTCTATTCACCAGGTGCACTGTTCAGCTGCTTGTTTACACAAAAGCTAGTCAGCCACCCACATGGCAGCAACTCAGTGCATTCAGTTGTGTAGACATGTGCCAAACCACCTGCTGAAAAGTAATGATAGAACATTTATTTTATATTTCTCTCTGTGTTCTTGTAACTCCTCTGCAGAGATGTTGAGCTGAAGATGATCGCTCTACAGAAACACCCACACTGCTCCTGTCCTGCCACCAGGGGGCGGTCCTGCTGTGTCCTGCCTCAGGTGGCCACCAGGGGGCGGTCCTGCTGTTTGTAAAGACAGGCAGAGCCACAGACACGCACAGATCAGTGTGTTGGTCCTTCAGGATTTTGGACACAGCCGTTTGTGTTTGTGTCTTTGCGTGTGTGTGTGTGTGTGTGTGTGTGTGTGTGTGTGGGTGTGTGTGTGTGTGTGAGTCTTAATCCATCAGCTGTTGGGTCTGTTTTCAGTGTTTGACTTTCACACAACAGTCTGTTAGATTGTCTGTGTGAGAAACAGACCTGTTAAACAAGATTACCCAAAATCCTCAGTGTTCCTCATGTGCCCCCCCCCCCCCAACCCCTCCCTCTCCATGTAATGTGGATGTGGCTCTGGACTGGGGGCTGGTCTAAGGACTCTGGAGTTTGGGGAGGAGGATCTTGTTCTTGTTCTCTCCTGAAGCATCAGCAGAGCGTGAAGGTTCTGAGAAGACTGCACAAGGATGGGTGCTCTCACCGTCGCCAGATTATCAGGGATTATTATCATGTTTCATGGATTAACTGTGGTCTACAGTGAGTGTTTATATCAGGGATAATTATCATGTTTCATGGATTAACTGTGGTCTACAGTGAGTGTTTATATCAGGGATTATTATCATGTTTGATGGATTAACTGTGGTCTACAGTGAGTGTTTATATCAGGGATTATTATCATGTTTCATGGATGAACTGTGGTCTACAGTGAGTGTGTTTATATCAGGGATTATTATCATGTTTGATGGATTAACTGTGGTCTACAGTGAGTGTTTATATCAGGGATTATTATCATGTTTGATGGATTAACTGTGGTCTACAGTGAGTGTTTATATCAGGGATTATTATCATGTTTGATGGATTAACTGTGGTCTACAGTGAGTGTTTATATCAGGGATTATTATCATGTTTCATGGATTAACTGTGGTCTACATTGAGCGTGTTTATATCAGGGATTATTATCATGTTTGATGGATTAACTGTGGTCTACAGTGAGTGTTTATATCAGGGATTATTATCATGTTTCATGGATTAACTGTGGTCTACATTGAGCGTGTTTATATCAGGGATTATTATCATGTTTCATGGATTAACTGTGGTCTACAGTGAGTGTTTATATCAGGGATTATCATCATGTTTCATGGATTAACTGTCCCTGCCTTTAGTCTGAGTCATTATTTCATAAATTGTATTTTGAGAGAGATTTTGTTTTGTTTTTATGGAAGAGACTGAAATGAAAGAAGTCACATGAGGCCCTTTCCAAAGCAGCGCTGCCTGACTTCTCAGACCTTCATGATGGAATTTGATGATGTCATCGTTTCTTATTAGAACAGAAATTTAGGTGGAAAGCAGACAGAGAAGACCAAGAAAAACTCCACTGATATTCTTCAATCTTTCAAACTAAACACTTTAAATGTTTGGACCATCTCGGTGCTGTAATGATGCTCCCTCATCATGAAATAAGTAAAAGAATATATATAAATAAAGTTATCTAATCAGAATAACTGCTGAGCAAAAACAGCTGACTCTGCTGACAGTCACTCCTGATTGGCTGAACTGGATCAGCTGATGTGGACCTGCACTGTCTCCAGACTGTAGGTCGAGGCTGTAGGTCCAGCACACAAAAAATTGTTGGGTTATTTTTTCAATCCAACAGCTGGGTTGAGACTGTTGGTTAGTTTAATTGGGTTGTTTTCATTAAATTGGGTAATCTAAATACCCAGATTGCTGGGTTATTGTAGTTGGCAGTTGAGTTATTAGCTGTTGGGTTGTAATTTTCATTATAATGTGTTGGGTTATTTCGAACTACCCAACATGTTGGGTTGACGCTCGCGCATGCGCGACCAACAGCTACCCCCAGGTTACCCCCACTCATTCGACCCCCCCCTCAGCTGCTTCTGTTCGCGGGCTTCTACGTGCAGTACCGCCATCTAGCAGAGTCGCATACTGATAGACACCCTGAGAGACTCAGCACTATACAAACAAGGTTTGCTACCTGTGCACTATTCTTTCACCACAATGTTCAATTTATATTAATAAAATGTATATAAAGCACACTGTAGCTTGGGGTGCTGGTTTGGCGTAGTGGTTAGCACCCCATGTACATGCTTCTACTGATCCGGGTTCGAATCCCGCCTGTGACCAGTTTGCAGAGTGTCTTCCCCTACTCTCTCTCCCCCTTTCACAAGCCTATCCACTGTCTCTCTCCTATCAATAAAGGCACAAAATGCCCAAAAATATACATTTAAAAAAAAAAAAGCTCACTGTAGTAACCGTGTATGTTGGCTATCCGAATTCAACGTGACATGGGTGTCGGTGGCGCAGTTGGATAGTGCGCTTGGTCAGTGATCGGGAGGTTGCAGGTTCAAGTCGAGCTCTGGGCGATACATGGCGATGTGTCACTTAACTTAACCCCAAGTTGCTCCCACTGCTGCGTCAGTGGCGTGTAAATGGGCATGAAAGGCGTAAATGTGTTAGAGATACTGATGGATAACTAACATAGAAACTCAAAACCATCAATGAATGTGAGAGTGAATGGGTAGGTGTGACCTGCGTAGTAGTAGTCAAAGACTAGAAAAAGCGCATATAAGCTCAAGTCCGTTTATCATTTACATGAGCGTGTGAAGCAGTGATTGTGAACTCTTGGTCATTTGTAGTTAACGTTAGCGATAGCTTCTTGTGGGTAACGTTGGGTTATTTGAACAACCCAACTGATCGAGTAAAAAGAACCCAACTGTGTAGTCAAATTGAGCCTGTGGTTGGTTAGCCAACTGTTGGTTAAAGGAAACCAACCCAACTTGTTGGGTCAAAATAACCCAGCATGTGTTCTGTCCAATATTTAACCAGTGTTGGGTTAAAAAATAACCCATATTGGGTTGTTTTTAACCCAACATTTTTAAGTGTGAGGCTGTAGGTCCAGGCTATAGGTCCAGGCTGAAGGTCCAGACTGTGCAGAGCATTTTGGGGTCAGAATGACTTTTTTTCAGGAGGCCAAACATCCTGGCAGCGCCTCTGATCTCACATTTATGAGTTAACATTATGTTCAGGACTTTGAGTTTCCGTATCTGCACATGTTCTTGCAGGTTTTGGTTGTTCAGCTGAAGCAGCGATGTTCTTCATGTTCTTGCAGGTTTTGGTCATTCTGCTGAATCAGTGATGTTCTTCTTGTCCACAGGTTCTAATGTGTGCACCTCCAGGGGGGCGAGCACCTGTAAGCAGTGCCTGGCCGTCCACCCCAGCTGTGCCTGGTGTTTCCAGGAGGTTGGTATTTTCCTGCTGATCTCAGACGGTCTCAGCTCAGGTGGAGGGTGGTGGACTCAGACAGAAGGCTTCAGACTTAACGAGGTGTTTGGGTTTGACTCCTGACTCAGCTGCATGACCTCATGATGATGACCTTTGAGGATCATGATCACACAGCGAGGACTCTGAGCTCCGGCTGAGCCGGGACACTTAAACAGGATAACCAGTAAGAATATGGGCATCTATAAGAAAAACACATCTGATCTATATAAAATATAAAACCAAAGAATTTAAGGAGGAATGTAAACTAACCAACACTATCTAAGATAATAATGTAATGTAAATGAGCTGTGTTTGTAGATTCATGAAGATAATTTAAGTGTCAGCAGGAAATAAAGAATATCAGATTTATATATAGAATTTAGAATTTAGAATATAGAATATATAGATTTAAGACAAATAAACTGAAGATAATCTGAGGACAAGGCAGAGGTCAGAATTTATCAGCCTGACACCTGCAGATTTAAGAGTTCAAAATAAATCCTCCTTTGATGTTGTAAGTTTGAATAAAGCTGAGCAGAGCCATGGGCGGGATAACGGAGCAGACCAACACTCTCGATGTGTTTACCCCAAGACCACCACCTCCAGGCTTTGGACAGGAAGTACTGAGACCACCACCTCCAGGCTGTGGACAGAAAGGACTGAGACCACCACCTCCATGCTGTGGACAGAAAGTACTGAGACCACCACCTCCAGGCTTTGGACAGGAAGTACTGAGACCACCACCTCCAGGCTGTGGACAGAAAGTACTGAGACCACCACCTCCAGGCTGTGGACAGAAAGTACTGAGACCACCACCTCCAGGCTTTGGACAGGAAGTACTGAGACCACCACCTCCAGGCTTTGGACAGGAAGTACTGAGACCACCACCTCCAGGCTTTGGACAGGAAGTACTGAGACCACCACCTCCAGGCTGTGGACAGGAAGTACTGAGACCACCACCTCCAGGCTGTGGACAGGAAGTACTGAGGCCACCACCTCCAGGCTTTGGACAGGAAGTACTGAGACCACCACCTCCAGGCTTTGGACAGGAAGTACTGAGACCACCACCTCCAGGCTTTGGACAGGAAGTACTGAGACCACCACCTCCAGGCTTTGGACAGGAAGTACTGAGACCACCACCTCCAGGCTGTGGACAGGAAGTACTGAGGCCACCACCTCCAGGCTTTGGACAGAAGTACTGAGACCACCACCTCCAGGCTTTGGACAGGAAGTACTGAGACCACCACCTCCAGGCTTTGGACAGGAAGTACTGAGACCTATCTCAGATTAAAGGAGACATATCATGCTGATGCATGATTTAATACTTACATATAATATAATAAATTTGAAAACAAGACCTTACACCCCCTTAATTTTCAAAAAATGAGATATTGTATTTTTTCTGATATCCTAGAACGAGATTTGATGCCTCTGAAAATAGGTCATTGCGAGATGTCCACGAGATTTAAATCGTCGTGACGACACGAGGTACCTTTCTTTTTATTGGAGTAATCTGATAAAACACTTCCTCCTCTGTGATGTCCGTTAGCCACAAAACCGTCACCGAGGAACACATCCACCAGCAGGGGTATATAGATCCCTAGCTCACACTCCATCATTACCAGCTCTGGCCTGTAGGGGGACTCAATACGTGGTCGCTCCTTTGAGCCTGCCGGAAAATACAGTAGAAGAAGAAGGACAGGCTGGCTCTACCCCCGATAGAACTGACCAATCAGAGCACAAAGGGCTGTGATGTTGCGAGATAACTTTAGGTCATCCTTGAGACCGAGTGTTTCAACAAGCGCCTCATAATGGCCAAAAATGAGGATTTTGAGAACGCTATTGTGGGGCAATGAAGGAACTAAATGATTTGTACTGAGGGCAGAAATGCTTTACAGGCATCCTAGTCTGGCATAGTGAAAAGGAGAAACAAGCATGATTTGACTCCTTTGAATTTGCTCTCATGTGCTCATGCCTGATGGAAAGGTCAGAGGTCAGGTCAGTGTTCTCCATCGTTTAAAAACTGGTCTCTACTGATCTATGACTCTTCTGGTCTATGACTGTTCTTGTCTCTGGCTGTTCAGGTCTATGCCTGTGCTGGTCTAAGACTCTGCTGGTCTTAGACTGTGCTGGCCTATGACTGTGCTGGCCTATGACTGTATTGGTCTATGACTGTGCTGGTCTGTGACTGTGCTGGTCTACGACTGTGCTGGTCTACGACTCCGCTGGTCTATGACTGTATTGGTCTATGACTGTGCTGGTCTATGACTGTATTGGTCTATGACTGTGCTGATCTATGACTGTGCTGGTCTATGACTGTGCTGGTCTACGACTCCACTGGTCTATGACTGTATTGGTCTATGACTCTGCTGGTCTATGACTGTATTGGTCTATGACTGTGCTGATCTATGACTGTGCTGGTCTATGACTTTGCTGGTCTACGACTCTGCTGGTACTGTACTGGTCTATGACTGTGCTGGTCAATGACTGTATTGGTCTATGACTGTGCTGGTTTATGACTGTGCTGGTCTGTGACTGTGCTGGTCTACGACTGTGCTGGTCTACGACTCCGCTGGTCTATGACTGTATTGGTCTATGACTGTATTGGTCTATGACTGTGCTGATCTATGACTGTGCTGGTCTATGACTTTGCTGGTCTACGACTCTGCTGGTACTGTACTGGTCTATGACTGTGCTGGTCAATGACTGTATTGGTCTATGACTGTGCTGGTTTATGACTGTGCTGGTCTGTGACTGTGCTGGTCTACGACTGTGCTGGTCTACGACTCCGCTGGTCTATGACTGTATTGGTCTATGACTGTGCTGGTCTATGACTGTATTGGTCTATGACTGTGCTGATCTATGACTGTGCTGGTCTATGACTTTGCTGGTCTACGACTCTGCTGGTACTGTACTGGTCTATGACTGTGCTGGTCTATGACTGTATTGGTCTATGACTGTGCTGGTTTATGACTGTGCTGATCTATGACTGTGCTGGTCTACGACTGTTTCATCCTGGTTTCAGAGTTTCTGTTCTCTCCCATCAGGACTTCATGGGCTCCTCTCGCTGTGACCTTAAGACTCACCTGGTGTCAGCGGGTTGTGCTCCTTATGGTCTGGAATCCCCGGTCAGCAGACTGCAGGTGCTAGAGGACCGGCCCCTCAGCAACAAGGCAGCAGGAGCCACGCAGGAGGTGACGCAGATCAAACCGCAGAGGCTCAGCATCACCCTCAGGCCAGGTGAGCAGCCGACCACCACTAACGGGTCTGTGGACTTCCAGTCCAGTCCAGTCCAGTCCAGTCCGGTTCAGCCCAGTTCAGTCCAGTCCAGTCCAGTCCAGTCCAGTCCAGTCCAGTCCAGTCCGGTTCAGTTCAGTTCAGTTCAGTTCAGTTCAGTTCAGTTCAGTTCAGTTCAGTCCAGTCCGGTCCAGTTCAGTTCAGTCCAGTTCAGTCCAGTCCAGTTCAGTCCGGTTCAGTTCAGTTCAGTCCAGTCCAGTCCAGTCCAGTCCAGTCTGGTTCAGTCCAGTTCAGTCCAGTCCAGTCCGGTCCAGTCCAGTCCAGTCCAGTCCGGTTCAGTCTAGTCCAGTTCAGTCCAGAGCTTTTATTGTCCCTCCAGGGTAAATTTTGTCTGCAGTGACGGCACATCAAACAACAACAACAATAAATAAAAAAACATTTGTACAAAACAACATCGCAGAACACAGCGTAGCCAAACTTGACATGAACAACCCCGATGACGTACAAGGATTTAAAGGGTTTAAAAGAACATAAAGGAAGTGAGGTCAAGGGTAAAAACTAGATGTCAATATAAAAAAAGGATGGATATGTCATGTCACCTGAGCAGAGCCATTAAGAGTTATGCAAGTTGACTGCAGTGATTGCTCGTGGCACAAAGGAAAACTTGTACCTGTTAGTGCGTGCCATAGCTTCCTTCTGTCTCCTTCCTGATGGGAGAGAAATGAACTCGTCCAACAGAGGGCGGTCAGAGCTCGACAGGACAGCCTGAGCCTTCTGTAAAACTAGTCTGTTGAAGACCAGCTGCTGCAGGCCGATGACCTTACCGGCCTCCCGCATGATCTGGACCAGACGATTTTGTTTTTAAGAGACAGAAAAGAAATTAGACAGAAAGTTAAAACTGCCTCTATAAAAGATTTATAAAATAAAACCATCAAAGTCTTATCAACATTAAAGTATTTTAGTCTCCACAGAAAGTACAACCTTTAGGCCCTTTTTCAACTCGACGAGGTGTTGAGGTCATGTGATAAGTTTTTGTCAATCACTGATCCCAAATACTTACAGGACTCAACGATCTCCACGCTGTACCCTTGATCATGGTTGGTTGAGCTTGTTGTGATGTTTTCCTAAAGTCAATGACCATGTCTTTAGTTTTCTGAACATTTAGCTTGAGGAAGTGGCTATCATACCACTCCACAGAGTCAGCTGTAACTGGCCCATGGTCAACCTCTCCATCCTGGACTAAACTAAGACAGCGTCGTCAGCAAACTTCAGGAGATGCCTGTCGGTGTGGTGGCTCCTACACTCATTTGTATATAAAATGAACACAAAGGGGGACAGGACACACCCCTGAGGTGAGCCAGTAGACGAAAACTTCTTTTTGGATAAAACAGTATTTACCCTGACTACCTGAGGCCTGTGGGTTAAAAAGTCTGTGAGCCAGTCGGTCAAACCAAGATCAAGACCAAAAAGAGAGACAAGTTTGTGGTGTAAAATGAGTGGCTGAATCGTATTAAAAGCTGATGAGAAGTCTGGCCTGAGTTTTTATACCTTCAAGATGCTTGTACAGAAAGTTATACAAAGTGATGGTAGCATCTTCCACACCTCGAGTAGGCTGATATGCAAATTGCATCGGATCAAGCAACTCCTGAACTTCATTCATCAGAATTTTTTTAACCAGCTGCTCGAAACACTTCATGACCAATGAAGTGAGAGCTACTGGTCTGAGGTCATTCAGCTCTTTAGGGGATACACTCTTAGCCACAGGCTCTACAGTGGACTCCTTCCACAGTAATGGGACCTTACCCTGAATAAGAGATTAAATATGTCACTAAAAATATCACATAATTGGTCTGCGCAGACTTTAAGTGATCATATCTGGCCCTGGGCTCTTCCTGCTATTACATTTAATGAACGCAGCTGTAACATCAGGGGCACTGATGGTAAGAGGAGAGGTAAAACTACCATCACTCCACCTGCTGTGCAGGTTACTATATTCCATTTGGAGACAATGTTCATCATCAAAACGTAAGGAAAAGTCATTTAATGCATTTCCAAGCTCTGAATTATCATTAAAACCACTAATGTCAATTGGCTGGTTATGCCTCTTAGCCTGGCCTGTCAGGATTTCCACTGCCCTGAGGTCACCTCTATGAAATTTACCCTCAATTTTTAGTTTATGTTGCTCTTTGGCCCTCTTAAGTTCATATTTGACTTCTCCACTGATGGAGGTCTGTGGACTTCCACTGACAGAGGTCTATGGACCCCCACTGATGGAGGTCTGCGGACCCCCACTGACAGAGGTCTGCGATCCCCCCCTGACAGAGGTCTTTATGTCGGTCTTGTTGGTTCTGCTCCTCCGGGCATGGGCGGCCGCTGGAGCTCCACTAACTATCCCTCTTGTCTCCGTCAGATGATGCGAAGCGCTTCACGGTGAAGGTGCGTCAGGTGGAGGACTACCCCGTGGACCTGTACTACCTCATGGACCTGTCCTACTCCATGAACGATGACCTGTTCCGCCTGAGGACTCTGGGTAAAGGTCTCGCTGAGGCCATGAACCGGACTACCAGTAACTTGCGCATGGGCTTCGGGGCGTTTGTGGACAAGCCGCTCTCGCCGTACATGTACATCTCTCCGGCTGAGGCCGTGAAGAACCCCTGCTACAGGTACGCTGACCTGAGCCTGCTCAGGACCACTAGACTCAGTTAGTCCCCTTTCTGGCCCTGAAACTCAGACCTGTGGACCCCCAGAGCTCGAAGAGGAACTGAGCAGGTCCAGTTAGCAGTTTCACTTCTGAGAACATTCTGGAAAATGTTTAGTTCTGTTCTCATGTTTTAAAAAGTCTGGGTCAGCCTCTAGACCTCCATCCTGGTCTGTGGGTGTCAGTCTGACCCGGGTCCAGACCTGTAGGCTGAAGGACTCTGGTCTCAGGGTGGAGCTCCTGCTGATGAAGCAGCTGCTCCCCTCAGTGCTCGTTAAAGGCTCAGCGAGGCTCAGCTGCAGGTGAGTCAGCTGGTCCACAGTGTCTCCTGAGGACGTCTGTCTCTGCTGAATCTTTAAATGTTCTTCTGTTCACGAGGACGTGTGATGGAGCACGTGGTCATGGCTCAATGTCCTGACCTTTGCATTTTTATTTCTATGCTCTGAACTGCTTTGGTAGAAACAATCCGATGTCAGAAGTCCAGCTGTGATCAGGAGGACGAACGGGTCAAACTTCAGATTATTGAGTTTTCTTTCTGAGCCGTTGGCTGCTGTGTGACTTAAACGTTCACATGAGCACATCACCAAAAGGATGTAGCAGCTTTGCTAACCCTCTGACTTTGGCTGAGCTCCACCTTCAGATGAGAAGCTGCATTATTATTTAAATCTTAATGTTTCAGTTAGCATGTTAGGAAGCCTCAGCAGCTTACCTCAGGACGTTAGCATAGCTTAAAAACCTGTTTCAATGAAACAGAGTTCTTTAATGTGCTGGCATTAACTCTGGTCCAAATGTTCCTCTTACATGAAGACTGAGTTTGTTCCTGCGACGGCTGCTTTATTTCAGACATTTAACTTCACACAGAAAATAAGGGTCGGATTTTATAGTCGAGTTATTTACACAAGAGGACAAATCCCTTTAAAACTGTCACATCTACAAACCCGTCTGATCGACCGCCATGTCCATGTGTCCCTGAGCATGAAGTGGACTAACTCTGGTGACCCCTGACCTTTAGTGTAACTCCAGATTAAAACTGTTGATCCAGCAGTTACCGAACAAAACCACCGTGGAGTCCTGAGAAAGTTCACCTTTCTGTTCGTGACCAGGAAATGAACTTCATGAACTTATTTTTGGACATTAGCAAATGTTAGCACGCAGTCACTACTCCAGACTGATGAACATGGAATTATCAACTTTTAAAACAGCATGATTCATTATTGGATCTAAGCTGGGCGTCTGTTTCCTGTTATTTCTGAGTCATCTCTCTTAACTCTGTGGTTTATTAGTGTTTTATTCTGAGTCATCTCTCTTAACTCTGTGGTTTATTGGTGTTTTATTCTGAGTCATTTCTCTTAACTCTGTGGTTTATTAGTGTTTTATTCTGAGTCATTTCCCTTAACTCTGTGGTTTATTGGTGTTTTATTGAGTCCTCTCTCTGAACTCTGTGGTTTATTGGTGTTTTATTGAGTCATTTCTCTTAACTCTGTGGTTTATTGGTGTTTTATTCTGAGTCATCTCTCTTAACTCTGTGGTTTATTAGTGTTTTATTGAGTCATTTCTCTTAACTCTGTGGTTTATTGGTGTTTTATTGAGTCCTCTCTCTTAACTCTGTGGTTTATTGGTGTTTTATTGAGTCATCTCTCTTAACTCTGTGGTTTATTGGTGTTTTATTGAGTCATCTCTCTTAACTCTGTGGTTTATTGGTGTTTTATTGAGTCCTCTCTCTTAACTCTGTGGTTTATTAGTGTTTTATTCTGAGTCATCTCTCTTAACTCTGTGGTTTATTAGTGTTTTATTGAGTCATTTCTCTTAACTCTGTGGTTTATTGGTGTTTTATTGAGTCATTTCTCTTAACTCTGTGGTTTATTGGTGTTTTATTGAGTCATCTCTCTTAACTCTGTGGTTTATTGGTGTTTTATTCTGAGTCATTTCTCTTAACTCTGTGGTTTATTGGTGTTTTATTGAGTCATTTCTCTTAACTCTGTGGTTTATTGGTGTTTTATTGAGTCATCTCTCTTAACTCTGTGGTTTATTGGTGTTTTATTGAGTCCTCTCTCTTAACTCTGTGGTTTATTAGTGTTTTATTCTGAGTCATTTCTCTTAACTCTGTGGTTTATTGGTGTTTTATTGAGTCATTTCTCTTAACTCTGTGGTTTATTGGTGTTTTATTGAGTCCTCTCTCTTAACTCTGTGGTTTATTGGTGTTTTATTGAGTCCTCTCTCTTAACTCTGTGGTTTATTAGTGTTTTATTCTGAGTCCTCTCTCTTAACTCTGTGGTTTATTAGTGTTTTATTGAGTCATTTCTCTTAACTCTGTGGTTTATTGGTGTTTTATTGAGTCATTTCTCTTAACTCTGTGGTTTATTGGTGTTTTATTGAGTCATTTCTCTTAACTCTGTGGTTTATTGGTGTTTTATTGAGTCATTTCTCTTAACTCTCTGGTTTATTGGTGTTTTATTGAGTCATCTCTCTTAACTCTTTGGTTTATTAGTGTTTTATTGAGTCATTTCTCTTAACTCTGTGGTTTATCGGTGTTTTATTGAGTCATTTCTCTTAACTCTGTGGTTTATTGGTATTTTATTGAGTCATTTCTCTTAACTCTGTGGTTTATTGGTGTTTTATTGAGTCATTTCTCTTAACTCTGTGGTTTATTGGTGTTTTATTGAGTCCTCTCTCTTAACTCTGTGGTTTATTGGTGTTTTATTCTGAGTCATTTCTCTTAACTCTTTGGTTTATTGGTGTTTTATTGAGTCATTTCTCTTAACTCTGTGGTTTATTGGTGTTTTATTGAGTCATTTCTCTTAACTCTCTGGTTTATTGGTGTTTTATTGAGTCCTCTCTCTTAACTCTGTGGTTTATTGGTGTTTTATTGAGTCATTTCTCTTAACTCTGTGGTTTATTGGTATTTTATTGAGTCATTTCTCTTTACTCTGTGGTTTATTGGTGTTTTATTGAGTCATTTCTCTTAACTCTGTGGTTTATTGGTGTTTTATTGAGTCCTCTCTCTTAACTCTGTGGTTTATTGGTATTTTATTGAGTCATTTCTCTTAACTCTGTGGTTTATTGGTGTTTTATTGAGTCATTTCTCTTAACTCTGTGGTTTATTGGTGTTTTATTGAGTCATTTCTCTTAACTCTGTGGTTTATTGGTGTTTTATTGAGTCATTTCTCTTAACTCTGTGGTTTATTGGTGTTTTATTGAGTCATTTCTCTTAACTCTTTGGTTTATTGGTGTTTTATTGAGTCATTTCTCTTAACTCTGTGGTTTATTGGTGTTTTATTGAGTCATTTCTCTTAACTCTGTGGTTTATTGGTGTTTTATTGAGTCATTTCTCTTAACTCTGTGGTTTATTGGTGTTTTATTCTGAGTCATTTCTCTTAACTCTGTGGTTTATTGGTGTTTTATTCTGAGTCATCTCTCTTAACTCTGTGGTTTATTGGTGTTTTATTGAGTCATCTCTCTTAACTCTGTGGTTTATTGGTGTTTTATTGAGTCATTTCTCTTAACTCTGTGGTTTATTGGTGTTTTATTGAGTCATTTCTCTTAACTCTGTGGTTTATTGGTGTTTTATTGAGTCATTTCTCTTAACTCTGTGGTTTATTGGTGTTTTATTGAGTCCTCTCTCTTAACTCTGTGGTTTATTGGTGTTTTATTGAGTCATTTCTCTTAACTCTGTGGTTTGTTGGTGTTTTATTGAGTCATTTCTCTTAACTCTGTGGTTTATTGGTGTTTTATTGAGTCATTTCTCTTAACTCTGTGGTTTATTGGTGTTTTATTGAGTCATTTCGCTTAACTCTGTGGTTTATTGGTGTTTTATTCTGAGTCATTTCTCTTAACTCTGTGGTTTATTGGTGTTTTATTCTGAGTCATTTCTCTTAACTCTGTGGTTTATTGGTGTTTTATTGAGTCATTTCTCTTAACTCTGTGGTTTATTGGTGTTTTATTGAGTCATTTCTCTTAACTCTGTGGTTTATTGGTGTTTTATTGAGTCATTTCTCTTAACTCTGTGGTTTATTGGTGTTTTATTGAGTCATTTCTCCTAACTCTGTGGTTTATTGATGTTTTTATTGAGTCATTTCTCTTAACTCTGTGGTTTATTGGTGTTTTATTCTGAGTCATTTCTCTTAACTCTGTGGTTTATTGGTGTTTTATTGAGTCATTTATCTTAACTCTGTGGTTTATTGGTGTTTTATTGAGTCATTTCTCTTAACTCTGTGGTTTATTGGTGTTTTATTCTGAGTCATTTCTCTTAACTCTGTGGTTTATTGGTGTTTTATTGAGTCATTTCTCTTAACTCTGTGGTTTATTGGTGTTTTATTGAGTCATTTCTCTTAACTCTGTGGTTTATTGGTGTTTTATTCTGAGTCATTTCTCTTAACTCTGTGGTTTATTGGTGTTTTATTCTGAGTCATTTCTCTTAACTCTGTGGTTTATTGGTGTTTTATTGAGTCATTTCTCTTAACTCTGTGGTTTATTGGTGTTTTATTGAGTCATTTCTCTTAACTCTGTGGTTTATTGGTGTTTTATTGAGTCATTT
>JAZDUH010000263.1:17312500-17437500 GCA_036419115.1 Scarus forsteni
TTGACCCCGACCTTCAGCAGATTCAGGTGTTTTGACCTTCAGCAGAGTCACTGTTCCTGACACCTTTGAGACCTTCAGCAGAGGTCGGAGGTGTTGACACCTTTGACCCTGACCTTCAGCAGGAGTCATGACTGACCTTCAGCAGAGGGAGGTGTATGAGTGATCATGTCTGTCCTCTAACGTGTGACCTTCCCTGACCTCTGACCTCTAACCTCCAGAGGATCCGGTCTAAGGTGGAGCTGGAGCTCCAGGACGTCCCGGAGGAGCTGTCCCTGTCCTTTAATGCCACCTGTCTGAACGGAGAGGTCATCCCTGGACTGAAGTCCTGCTCTGGACTGAAGATCTGAGTTCTTGGTCAGGCGTGACCTTTTACTGGCATAGATGGTCTTCTGCAGGGCGGTCTGATACAGTAAAGGGGGAGGTATGAAATCTAATCTATTTATTTATTTAAGTTATATGACATGTTTATGCTTGTGTTTCTCTTGTCTCTATGTGTCAGCCTTGTGATTGGCTGGCACCCAGTCCAGTCCATTTCCTCCCTCTGGTCTCTTGTTCCTGTTTCCTGTTTAAATAAAGATTTTTGTCACGATCAGCTGACGGACGCCTTACTCATGCGGATCATGTTCTCTGTCAGCTGGTGTAACTTCCCTCCTCGCTGCAGGTGACGGTTTCAGATCATTTCTTCGCTCGGCCTCAGCTCCCCTCAGCTTCTCCTTATAAGGACATCTCTCTCTCCAGATGTGAAAACTTCTGGATGTCCACCAGACTGAGCGAACATGTACTGAACACATATGGAGACATTCCTGCTCCATGTTTCAGACCAACAGTCCGAAAACCCCGAGCACGATTCCTTTCCTTTAAGTGGACCTGATGCCCCCCACACACACACACATCTCAGTAATGTAAGGTGCTGATGTCGGATTAGTTGGTAGATCCCTGGTCTGAGGCGGACTGGGTTCAGTTGAGGCCCTCTGTTGGGTTGTGCTCTGTTCTTAAAGCCCGTCTGACGGTGTAACAGAGACACCTGGATCTGATTGGGCTGTGGTCTTTGTTCAGCTTTATAATGAATGAAATACACAACCAGGCACTGGGGATAACGTTTAGCCCGAAGCTGCTTATCAGCGTTCACTCTTCTTGGTCTCGTCCGTGAAGGCCACGTTGGCCGGCTGTTGGGCCCCTCATTTGGTCCTTTGGTTAAAATGTCCTTCAGGCCCACAGTGAACCAAACTCTGGTCCACTTGGAAACCTGGGTTCAGTTCTTTGGTCACATAAGCACAAATAAAAAACCAAATCAGAGCTCATTGAGTCTGCAGTGCCATCACGCAGATGTGTGAAGTTCTAACTCTAAACTTTCTTTAACGCTCCTGCTAAATTTACGTTTTTGGTCCCATGAAGCAGCGATGATCAGAGGTGGTATCTGTCAACCCCCCCCCCCCCCCCCGCCACTCTAATGGCCCCTCCCCTAAACACAACCATGCAGAAAAACGGCAAAGGAGCACACATGAAACCTTTAAGAGAGGAGGGTCTGTTGCTCCACCTCCCCCAACATCCCCATTTGCATTAGATGCGAGAGCTTGGAAATATGAGAGCTTAGAGTAAGGACTGTGCTGTTGTCCCCGAACAGGCAGAATTTAGAGCTCCAACTGCTCTGTCACCTTCGACCCTCTGCTGAGGTTGAAGCTGCAGCAAACTTCAGCCGAGTGGTTTTGCAACAGCGATGATGAAAATGTTTTATCTGTCCCGTGAGATCGATGTGATTTTTTCAGAGAGTTGCACTGAATCAGTTTCTCAATAATTCAAATCTGAAGCTCTTTTATTTTCATCCAATCCCGACGCAGATGACTTCCTTTGGACCACAGGACTCACATCACATGTCCAAGGGCTGATGTACACACACTGCCTGATTCCTACATCAGAACATGTACCAGGCAGATTTATGAGCTCTACCTCCCCCTTTAACTAGACCAGCCCTAACTGTCCTATGCTCCTCATACCTGTTTATTGTTCTCTGCCTCCCCCTTTTACTGGACCAGCCCTAACTGTCCTATGCTCCTCATACCTGTATTGTGTTCTCTACCTCCCCCTTTAACTGGACCAGCCCTAACTGTCCTATGCTCCTCATTCCTGTATATTGTTCTCTACCTCCCCCTTTTACTGGACCCGCCCTAACTGTCCTATGCTCCTCATTCCTGTATATTGTTCTCTACCTCCCCCTTTTACTGGGCCAGCCCTAACTGTCCTATGCTCCTCATATCTGTATATTGTTCTCTACCTTCCCCTTTTACTGGACCAGCCCTAACAGTCCTATGCTCCTCATACCTGTATATTGTTCTCTACCTCCCCCTTTTACTGGACTAGCCCTAACTGTCCTATGCTCCTCATACCTGTATATTGTTCTCTACCTCCCCCTTTTACTGGGCCAGCCCTAACTATCCTATGCTCCTCATACCTGTATTGTGTTCTCTACCTCCCCCTTTAACTGGACCAGCCCTAACTGTCCTATGCCCCTCATACCTGTATATTGTTCTCTACCTCCCCCTTTTACTGGACCAGCCCTAACTATCCTATGCCCCTCATACCTGTATATTATTATCTACCTCCCCCTATAACTGGACCAGCCCTAACTGTCCTATGCTCCTCATATCTTTATATTGTTCTCTACCTCCCCCTTCTACTGGACCAGCCCTAACTGTCCTATGCTCCTCATACCTGTATATTGTTCTCTACCTCCCCCTTTAACTGGACCAGCCCTAACTGTCCTATGCCCCTCATACCTGTATATT
Organism: Scarus forsteni; assembly: GCA_036419115.1. Taxonomy (NCBI): domain Eukaryota; kingdom Metazoa; phylum Chordata; class Actinopteri; order Labriformes; family Labridae; genus Scarus; species Scarus forsteni. The sequence continues at coordinate 17,315,284 of JAZDUH010000263.1, forward strand.
GTTCTCTACCTCCCCCTTTTACTGGACCAGCCCTAACTGTCCTATGCTCCTCATACCTGTTCGTCTGTCTGTCTGTCTATCTGTCTGTCTGTCTGTTCGCCTGGCCTGTCTGTCTGTCTGTCTATCTGGTTCCGTCTGTCTGTCTGTAACACCTGTCTGTCTCTTCTCAGAACTATGGAGCTGATCTCCAGGCACCAACTCGCTGGAGTTCTGTCCAACGCACTGGGAATGTGGTTCAGCTCATCCCCCTGAAGGCGTGACGCCAGAGTCTGACACTTTTACATCCCACACCCACCTTCAGCAGAGGTCACGGAGGTGTTCCTAAAGACACCTTTGACCCCGACCTTCAGCAGAGGTCACGGAGGTGTTCCTAAAGACACCTTTGACCCCGACCTTCAGCAGAGGTCACGGAGGTGTTCCCAAAGACACCTTTGACCCTGACCTTCAGCAGAGGTCACGGAGGTGTTCAGATGAGATTGTGATCATGTCTGTCCTCTAACGTGTGACCTTCCCTGACCTCTGACCTCTAACCTCCAGAGGATCCGGTCTAAGGTGGAGCTGGAGCTCCAGGACGTCCCGGAGGAGCTGTCCCTGTCCTTTAATGCCACCTGTCTGAACGGAGAGGTCATCCCTGGACTGAAGTCCTGCTCTGGACTGAAGATCGGAGACACGGTGAGTTCACAGCGTGGTCAGGCGTGACCTTTCACCCCGAACAGGGCGGTGATACTGGCATAGACCCGGTGGTCTTCTGCAGGACGTCCCGGTCTGATACAGTAAAGGGGGAGGTATGAAATCTAATCTATTTATTTATTTAAGTTATATGACATGTTTATGTTAAAGTTGAACACGGGGGTTATTTTACATTTTAAATATAAATGTTTTTGTTTTTATGGATTTCTTGAGGTCACTTTTTAGGATCTTTTATTTTATTTTCTTGTGTTTAAGCTTAAATGTATTGAACCCATTGGTTAATAACAAATAGGTCAGTTTTCCTCGTACCTGCTGTTCTCTGTCTAATCTCCCCTGATCCTTTTCCAACAGTCCAAACTACAAAATAATAAAAGTCTGTTTGATCCCTGCTGACATCGGGACAGCCCTAGTGTCTCAGGGTCTGACTGCCTGTCTGTCTGTCTGTCTGACTGCCTGTCTGTGTCCTTCTGACTGCCTGTCTGTCTGACTGTCTGTCTGTTTGTCTATCTGTCTGTCTGTCTGCCAACACCTGTTTGTCTGTCTGTGGTCTCACTGTCTGACTTAACTGTCTGTCCTGACTGCCTGACTGTGCCTGCCTGTCTGACTGCCTGTCTGTCTGTCTGTCTGTCTCTCACAGGGTCAGTCTTCATGATGTGGTCTCAGGGTCTGGGCTCACAGGGTCAGTCTTCATGATGTGGTCTCAGGGTCTGGGCTCACAGGGTCATGATGTGGTCTCAGGGTCTGGGCTCACAGGGTCAGTCTCCTTTATGATGTGGTCTCAGGGTCTGGGCTCACAGGGTCATGATGTGGTCTCAGGGTCTGGGCTCACAGGGTCAGTCTTCATGATGTGGTCTATTTGTCTGTCTTCATGGGTCTGGGCTAACATCTGATGTGTCTCTGTCAGTCAGTCTCCATGATGTGGTCTCTCTGTCTGTCTGTGGTCTCCGGGTCTGGGCTCACAGGGTCATGATGTGTCTGTCTGTCTGTCTGTCTGTCTGTATAGCAGCCTGTCCGTCTGTCTTTCTGTACTGTCTGTCTGACTGCCTGCATGTCTGTCCATCTGTTTGTCTGTCTGTGACACCTGCCTGTCGTCTGTTAGTCTGTCTGTCTTTCCTGTCTGTCTGGGCTCACAGGGTCAGTCTTCATGATGTGGTCTAAGGGTCTGGGCTCACAGGGTCAGTCTTCATGATGTGGTCTAAGGGTCTAGGTTCACAGGGTCGGTCTTCATGGCTCTGGTGAAGCTCACTGTTGTTCCTGCTGAAGAACATCATGGCTCCCCTGAGCCTGAACATTAGGGTGAACATTAGCGTGAACATTAGCATGAACATACCTGAGTGCTGACACACGGCTGCTCGGCTGTAACGGGCTAAAAATAAACTGCTGCAGATGTTTGAGGAACCCGCTCTGCTGTAGTCTGGAATAACCTCCTGCAGGACCAGGACCATGTTGGCCTGTGGCTCAGACTCAGCAGTCCTGTGGTCTAGCGGTGATGACGGCGTGGTCACGGCTCATTCTTATTCAGACGGTCTGATCCAAACAGCTTCCTGTGCCATTGTTTACCAGAGAGTGTGGGCGAGGGCGTCAGGGTTAGAGCTCCGTCACTGCAGGGCGGGAAGGCCATTGGGGAGGGGGGCAACAACCACAACAACACACAATAACACACAATAAAACACACAATAACACACAATAAAACACACAATAACACACATAATAACACACATAATAACACACTCACAGTGAATCACAACGCTGAGAATAACTTTGTCTTCAGAGGAGCACGAGGACATCTGGATTCTACTCTTTAAAAAGCAGAAGCACTTAGAAGCACTTTAATATATATTTATATGCATATATATATATATACACACATATATATGCCTCCATATATATATAGATATATCTATATATCTATATATATATATATAGGTAGATAGATAGATAGATAGATAGATAGATAGATAAATAGAATACCCAAAACCAGTGAAGTTGGCACATTGTGTAAATTGTAAATAAAAACAGAATACAATGTTTTCCAAATCCCTTTCAACTTATATTCAATTGAATACACAGCAAAGACAAGATACTTAATGTTTAAACTGGTAAACTTTATTTTTTGCAAATATTAGCTCATTTGGAATTTGATGCCTGCAGCATGTTTCAAAAAAGCTGCACAAGTGTCAAAAAAGACTGAGAAAGTTGAGGAATGCTCATCAAACACTTATTTGGAACATCCCACAGGTGAACAGGCTAATTGGGAACAGGTGGGTGCCATGATTGGGTATAAAAGCAGCTTCCCTGAAATGCTCAGTCATTCACAAACAAGGATGGGGCGAGGGTCACCACTTTGTGAACAAATGCGTGAGCAAACTGTCCAACAGTTTAAGAACAACATTTCTCAACCAGCTATTGCAAGGAATTTAGAGATTTCATCATCTACGGTCCGTAATATCATCAAAAGGTTCAGAGAATCTGGAGAAATTACTGCACGTAAGCAGCAAGGCCCAAAACCAACATTGAATGCCCGTGACCTTCGATCCCTCAGGCGGTACTGCATCAAAAACCGCATCACTGTGTAAAGGATATCACCACATGGGCTCAGGAACACTTCAGAAAACCACTGTCAGTAACTACAGTTCGTCTACATCTGTAAGTGCAAGTTAAAACTCTACTATGCAAAGCCAAAGCCATTTATCAACAACACCCAGAAACACCGCCGACTTCACTGGGCCCGAGCTCATCTAAGATGGACTGATGCAAAGTGGAAAAGTGTTCTGTGGTCTGACCAGTCCACATTTACAATTGTTTTTGGAAACTGTGGTCGTCGTGTCCTCCGAACCAAAGAGGAAAAGAACCATCCGGACTGTTATAGGCCCAAAGTTCAAAAGCCAGCATCTGTGATGGTATGGGGGTGTATTAGTGCCCAAGGCATGGGTAACTTACACATCTGTGAAGGCACCATTAATGCTGAAAGGTACATACAGGTTTTGGAGCAACATATGTTGCCATCCAAGCAACGTCTTTTTCATGGACGCCCCTGCTTATTTCAGCAAGACAATGCCAAGCTACATTCTGCACGTGTTACAACAGCGTGGCTTCGTAGTAAAAGAGTGCGGGTACTAGACTGGCCTGCCTGTAGTCCAGACCTGTCCCCCATTGAAAATGTGTGGCGCGTTATGAAGCATAAAATACAACAACGGAGACCCCGGACTGTTGAACATCTTAAGCTGTACGTCAAGCAAGAATGGGAAAGAATTCCACCTGAAAAGCTTCAAAAATTGGTCTCCTCAGTTCCCAAACGTTTACTGAGTGTTGTTAAAAGGAAAGGCGATGTAACACAGTGGTAAAAATGACCCTGTGACAACTTTTTTGCAATGTGTTGCTGCCATTAAATTCTAAGTTGATGATTATTTGCAAAAAAAAAAAAGTTTCTCAGTTCGAACATTAAATATCTTGTCTTTGCTGTGTATTCAATTGAATATAAGTTGAAAAGGATTTGCATATCATTGTATTCTGTTTTTATTTACAATTTACACAATGTGCTAACTTCACTGGTTTTGGGTATTGTATATATATACGTGGACAAAATTGTTGGTACTCTTCCATTAAAGAGAGAAAAACCCACTTGGTCACTGAAATATGCTGAAACTGACTAAAGTAATAATAAATAAAAATTTACTGAAAATCAAATAATGAAAATCAGACTTTGATTTTGAATTGTAGTCCAAGAGAATTATTTTAAAAAACAAATTAATGAACCTGGCCTGGACAAAAATGATGGTACCCTTAACTCAATGTGTTGTTGCACAACCTTTTGAGTCGATCTCTGTAATCAGGTGATGTCTGTAGCTCTCAGTGAGACTTCTGCACCTGTCCACAGGTATGTTGGCCCACTCCTCATGAGCAAACTGCTCCAGCTGTCTCAGGTTTGAAGGCTGTCTTCTCCAGACTGCATGTTTCAGCTCCTTCCACAAATGTTCAACAGGATTTAGATCAGGGATCATAGAAGGCCACTTCAGAATAGCCCAGTGTTTTGTTCTGATCCGTTCTTGGGTGTTCTTAGCATTGTGATTGGTTCATTATCCTGTTGGAGGACCCATGACCTGAGACTGAGACCAAGCTTTCTGACACTGGGCAGCACATTTCACTCCAGAATGTCTTGATAGTCTTCAGATTTCATTGTACCTGCACAGATCCAAGACACCCTGTGTCAGATGCAGCAAAGCAGCCCCAGAACATAACTTAGCCTTCTTCATGTTTCACAGTAGGTACAGTGCCCTTTTCTTTGTATGCTTCATTTTTGTGTCTGTGAACATAGAGCTGATGTGACTTACCAAAAAGCTCCAGTTTTGTCTCATCTGTCCAAAGGACATTCTCCCAGAAGCTTTGTGGCTTGTCAATATGCATTTTGGAAAATTCCAGTCTCACTTTTTTATTATTTGCTTTCAACAGTGATGTTCTCCATTAAGTCCACTTTGGCTCAAACAGTGATGGATGGTGTGATCTGACTCTGATGTACCTTGACCTTGGAGTTCTCCTCTAATCTCTTTGAAGTTGTTCTGGGCTCTTTGGTTTCCATTCGTATTCTCCGTCTCTTCAGTTTGTCATCAGTTTTCCTCCTGCAGCCATGTCCAGGGAGGTTGGCTACAGTCCTGTGGACCTTAAACTTCTGAATAATCTGTGCAGCTGTAGTCACAGGAACATCAAGCTGCTTGGAGATGGTCTTATAGCCTTTACCTTTAACATGCTTGACTATAATTTTCTTTCTAATCTCCTGAGACAGCTCTCTCCTTAGCTTTCTGTGGTCCATGTTCAGTGTGGTACACACCATGATACCAAACAGCACAGTGACCACTTTTCAGCCTTTAAATAGGCAGACTGACTGATAACAAGCTTGGAGACACCTGTGAGGCTAATTAGAGGACATACCTAAGTTTAACATGTCCCTATGGTCACACCATTTTCAATCCTTTGTAGGGGTACCATCATTTTTGTCCAAGCCAGTTTCATTATTTTGTTTTTAAAATATTTCTGCTGAACCAAATTTTAAAATCGATGTATGATTTTCGTTAAATTTTATTTACTATTACTTTTGTTATTTTCAAGTTATTTCTGTGACCATGTGGGTTTTCTTTCATTAAATGAAGGGTACCAACAATTTTGTCCACGTATATATATATATATATATATATATACAGTCATGGAAAAAATTATTAGACCACCCTTGTTTTCTTCAATTTCTTGTTAATTTTAATGCCTGGCTCAACTAAAGGTACATTTGTTTGGACAATTATAACGATAACAACAAAAAATAGCTCATGAGAGTTTAATTTAAGAACTAAGAACTATTCATTTTCCATGGTTTTCTTGATAATAACCAAAATTACTTAAATTCTTACATCAATAGCTATGGCATTGTGCCGCCAAAAACACTACTTTTAAGCATTCCATGTTTTCTTTTCTGTTTGCTTTAAACACATGATACACACAAGAGTTAATACTTGATTGCATAACCATTGTTTTTGATGACTGCAGCCATGCGTCTTGGCATGCTCTCCACCAGCTTCTGACATTGTTCTGCTGTCACAGCAGCCCATTCCTGTTGGACAAATTCAAACAAATTTTCTTTGTTTTTGGGCTTGTGGTTCTCCATTTTGAGTTTGATGATTTTCCACAGGTTTTCAATTGGATTAAGATCTGGTGATTGAGCAGGCCAAGGCATGGTCTTGAATGTTGTGGTTCTCCATCCAGGCTTTAACTGACCTTGCCGTGTGGCAAGGGGCATTATCTTGTTGGAAAATCCAGTCATTGAGGCAGGAAAGAGTTTTCCAGCTGATGGAAGAAGACTGTTTTCAAGGGTAGTCCTGTACATGACCTGGTTCATTCGGCCTTCACACAATTGCATTTGCCCTGTTCCTCAGACTGAAACAACCCCAGATCATGACTGATCCACCCCCATGTTTTACTGTAGGGGCAAGACAGTCTGGGTTGTAAGCTTCTCCAGGCTTCCTCCTAACCAGTAAGTTGGCTGGAGTGGGCATCAATTCAAAATTGGATTCATCACTGAAGAACCTTAGCCCAATCATCAACAGTCCAATCCTTGTGGTCTCGAGCAAAAGTAACGGGCCTTCCTCTGCCTTTCATTGATGAAGGGCTTCTTGCGTGCTCTGTGTGACTTCAAACCAGCTTCAACAAGTCGGTTTGAACTGTCCTTGCTGAACAAGTCACATTTCTCGACAGTGCCCACTCATTTTTAAGGTCCCTGGAGGTCTGGCGATTCCTGACACAGGAGCGGATGAGTGCCGCAGTCATCTCGTGGGGTAGAAAAGGCGTTTCCTGCCACGGCCAGGTAGCAATTTGGTAGTGCCATGTTCAGCTTGTTTTTTTTTGTTGTAATGAACGACTGTCTTGGAGATCTTCAGTTTTTTCGCTACCTGTCTCTCCCTCATGCCAATTTCCAGCAGTGCCAAGATGGCTGCCTTTGTGGCTTCACATAATTCTTTTGTTTTAGGCATTATGTGAGAGCTGACAACTTCTGAGTTGTGCTACGGCTTGAATGTAAGCAGGAAACCACTCCTAGGCCTTTGCATGTGCAGTGCTGCTTGTGACATGAAATGGCCTCTTATATACCCTGGGAATCAATTAAGCTTAAGAATGTCAAATAGGACATAAAGTATTATGTGACCAGCTGCATTTTTTGTTATTTTCAAGTTATTTCTGTGACCATGTGGCATTAAATGAAGGGTACCAACAATTTTGGTCTAATAATTATATATATATATATATATATATATATATATATATATATATATATAAATATATATATGTATATATATATATATATATATATATATATATATATATATATGTATATATATATATAGGGTATATATATATATATATACATATATATATATATATATATATATACATTTATATATGTAAACACATATATATCTGTGGTGCTCTGGTTCCTCAGCATGTGACACAGACCTTGTTAACCTGGGTGTGTCTGAGTTTGGCTGTCTGTTGGCTGGACTGTATTTACTGACGGGGCTGAAACGAGGACGCCTTAAACTACTGATGACTTCTTGAAGTGAAGAGACGTCACAGAGAAACAAACTCATGACCACTTAAAAAGACGATTCTGCACAGAGTCATCTGAACACAGATCAAACTCAGAGGTCTGACTTTACTGTAAACTTCTCCTGCAGAATAAATCAAAGATGTTTCCTAAGAGACAAAAGAACAGAAGCTAAAGGACAAGAGGCCACAAACATTAAATTATGATCAGTAATTATCAGGATCTGAGCTAACATTAGCCCGGAAAACTGACGCCTAAGAACAAAGATGTTTAATGTCGACCACTTCACAGCCAACCACAGCTCTGTTTCATCACTGAAGCTCCGCCTCCAGCCAACCACAGCTCTGTTTCATCACTGAAGCTCCGCCTCCAGCCAACCACAGCTCTGTTTCCACAGTGAAGCTCCGCCTCTGATTTAATGTGTTCACAGACAAGTAAACAACTGAGTAAACAAAGTTTAGCAGCAGACCACAGAAATGTCCCCTTCTTTGTCTCCTTCGCCAGTGTCTGTAATCCTTCGCTGTCATCCTCTTGTCCTTCTGGTCCGTCTCCTTCTCTGGAGTCCTTAATTCCTCTCCTTCTCTGGAGTCCTTAATTCCTCTCCTCTAAAGTCCTTAATTCCTCTCCTTCTCTAGAGTCCTTAATTCCTCTCCTTCTCTATAGTCCTTGAGTCCTCTCCTCTAAAATTCTTAATTCCTCTCCTTCTCTAGCATCCTTAACTCCTTTCCTTCCTCCCTTCTCCTGTCCAGGTCACGGCGTTTGTAACTGTGGTTTCTGTCAGTGTGCTCCGGACTGGCAGGGTGAGAACTGTAACTGTTCCAGACGCACTGACACCTGCATGTCTAATCTGGGCCTGCTGTGCAGTGGGCGGGGCCAGTGCGTGTGTGGCGCCTGCGAGTGCACGCAGCCCGGCGCCTACGGGCCCACCTGTGACAAATGCCCCACCTGCCCCGACGCCTGCACCATGAAGAAGTGAGTCCAACACGTCATACTCCTTAAGAGTGTAGAGATGATGAAAGCGAGCAGCAGGCCGTGTGCCTTTTCTGTTCTTCTTCTTACACGAGCAGTTCCATGGTAATCCACACCTGACATTAAAGCAGCACAAACAGACAGAGTCCTACCTGTGGCTACAGGTGCAGACATGCTCAGTGTATCACAGAAGACTGTAGCAGAGTAGCAGAAGAGGATTACAGCTGCCCACCTCCTCATACATATATATATGTATATATATATATATATATATATATATATATCTACATATATATATATATATCTTCATATATAACTCCAACACCTTCTGGATCTAGACGTTATATGATGGTGACTTTATGGATCTGGAGTAAGATGCTTCATCTCTGTCGGTGATTCAGGGAGCAGCTGCAGGCTGTTTGGGTGTCTCCTGATGAAAAACATTCACGTTCTTATCTAACGCTTGTTTTGACCGTCACAGGGAGTGTGTGGAGTGTAAGCACTTCAGGAGAGGGAAGCTGTTCGAGGACAACAGCTGCTCCAGAATCTGCAAGGATGAGATCGTGCTGGTGGATGAATTAGGTGAGTCTCGCCGTCTGCCTGAGCCTGGTTCTCTAAAGTTTAACCCGACACAGCAGAGAGAGTGGCAATAATACAAAGGTCAAAGGTCAGGCAGGAAAACTTCACCTGCTGCTCCTCCTGCTTTCTCATGATGAAGCTCTGGATCTGATGACCTTGGTTTGTCCTCCACTGCTGGTCCGAAGGTTCTTCATGGTGTAAAACTGTTTTAATGGACACAGGACAGGAACTGGACCACCGCAGCTTTAATCAGAACCAGAATCAGGACCTGACCCGGTAAAGTGAGGCAAGAACAAACGTACACTAAGAATAAGATGAAAATGAAGAATAAAACAGGCAGAAAGTCAGACAAACGGAGTTAGTATATACAACAAAAAGATGAAAATGAAGAATAAAACAGGCAGAAAGTCAGACAAACGGAGTTAGTATATACAACAAAAATATAAAATAAAACAAAAACAACAGCTGCAGTGAAGGAGCTGTGCAGAGGGGCACACATTGTTTTTAAGTATAAATATTGATACAGTGTGCATGCTGAATCAAAACACAGAACATATTAAAAACATTCAGTCTTACGGGCTAAAGTGTAAGAAAGTCTAAACGAGAAAGGGCTGGGAGCTGGAGGACCATGACCATTATTCACACGCCATTCACCAATTGTGTTAGCCATTTTGTTAACCGTTGTGTTATCCATTTTGTTAACTGTTGTGTTAGCCATTAGCCATTTTGTTAGCCATTGTTAGCTGTTGTTTTAGCCATTGTGTTTGCTGTGGTGTTAGCTGTTGTGTAAGCCATCGTTAGCTGTTGTGTTAGCCGTTGTGTAAGCCGTTATTAGCTGTTGTGTTAGCCATTGTGTTAGCCTTTTTGTTAGCCGTTGTGTTTGATGTGGTATTAGCCGTTGTGTTAGCCATTATTAGCTGTTGTGTTAGCCATTGTGTTAGCCATTGTGTTACCCATTATAAGCTGTGGTGTTAGCTGTTGTGTAAGCCATCGTTAGCTGTTGTGTTAGCCGTTATGTTTGCTGTGATGTTAGCTGTTGTGTTAGCCATCGTTAGCTGTTGTTCAACTGAATGTTTAACAACTTGTCTGGTGACAGAAGTCCTTGTATATGTGGAAAAGAAACATTAAAGCACAAAAACAGACAAACCAAAGTGTACGAACACACTCTCCTCGGTCGTTTTAAACCAAAGCGTACGAACACACACTCCTCGGTCGTTTTAAACCAAAGCGTACGAACACACTCCTCGGTCGTTTTAAACCAAAGTGTACGAACACACACTCCTCGGTCGTTTTAAACCAAAGCATACGAACACACTCCTCGGTCGTTTTAAACCAAAGTGTACGAACACACACTCCTCGGTCGTTTTAAACCAAAGCATACGAACACACTCCTCGGTCGTTTTAAATCAAAGCGTACGAACACACTCCTCGGTCGTTTTAAATCAAAGCGTACGAACACACACTCCTCGGTCGTTTTAAATCAAAGCGTACGAACACACACTCGGTCGTTTTAAATCAAAGCGCATGTTAACACACACACCTCGGTCGCTTTTAAATCAAAGCGCATTTAACACACACCTCGGTCGCTTTAAATCAAAGCGCATTTAACACACTCCTCGGTCGTTTTAAATCAAAGCGTACGAACACACACTCCTCGGTCGTTTTAAATCAAAGTGTACGAACACACACTCCTCAGTCGTTTTAAATCAAAGCGTACGAACACACTCCTCGGTCGTTTTAAACCAAAGTGTACGAACACACACTCCTCGGTCGTTTTAAATCAAAGCGTACGAACACACTCCTCGGTCGTTTTAAACCAAAGTGTACGAACACACACTCCTCGGTCGTTTTAAACCAAAGTGTACGAACACACACTCCTCGGTCGTTTTAAATCAAAGCGCATTTAACACACACTCGGTCGCTTTTAAACCAAAGCGTACGAACACACACTCCTCAGTCGTTTTAAACCAAAGTGTACGAACACACACTCCTCGGTCGTTTTAAACCAAAGTGTACGAACACACACTCCTCGGTCGTTTTAAATCAAAGCGTACGAACACACACTCCTCGGTCGTTTTAAATCAAAGCGTACGAACACACACTCCTCGGTCGTTTTAAATCAAAGCGTACGAACACACACTCCTCAGTCGTTTTAAATCAAAGCGTACGAACACACTCCTCGGTCGTTTTAAATCAAAGCGTACGAACACACACTCCTCGGTCGTTTTAAATCAAAGCGTACGAACACACACTCCTCGGTCGTTTTAAATCAAAGCGTACGAACACACACTCCTCGGTCGTTTTAAATCAAAGCGTACGAACACACTCCTCGGTCGTTTTAAATCAAAGCTGCATTTAACACACACTCCTCAGTCGTTTTAAATCAAAGCGTACGAACACACTCCTCGGTCGTTTTAAACCAAAGTGTACGAACACACACTCCTCAGTCGTTTTAAATCAAAGCGTACGAACACACACTCCTCAGTCGTTTTAAATCAAAGCGTACGAACACACACTCCTCGGTCGTTTTAAATCAAAGCGTACGAACACACTCCTCGGTCGTTTTAAATCAAAGCGTACGAACACACACTCCTCGGTCGTTTTAAACCAAAGTGTACGAACACACACTCCTCAGTCGTTTTAAATCAAAGCGTACGAACACACTCCTCGGTCGTTTTAAACCAAAGTGTACGAACACACACTCCTCGGTCGTTTTAAACCAAAGTGTACGAACACACACTCCTCGGTCGTTTTAAACCAAAGTGTACGAACACACACTCCTCGGTCGTTTTAAACCAAAGTGTACGAACACACACTCCTCGGTCGTTTTAAACCAAAGTGTACGAACACACACTCCTCGGTCGTTTTAATACAGCCTGCGTGCAGAAATGTGAACTGACGGTTCAGGATTGAGTTTCCTTCCTGTAGATGTGAACCTTTGGTCTAAATTAGACTCAAATCTGAACAGAAATGAACATGAATCTGGATTTTTCACCGACGTAATAAAACTTCTCTCCATCCAGCGCTTCAGGACACCAACGCCGTGAACTGCACCTACAAGGACGAGGACGACTGCCTGGAGCGTTTCCAGTACTACGAGGACTCCAGCGGGAAGTCGGTGCTGCTGGTGGTCAGAGAGCCCGGTGAGTCAGCCATGTTTCCTTCTGCTTCACTGCAAAGCTGCTCTGACCTCTGACCTCTGAGCCCAGTCATGAACAACCCTCTGTCTCTCTATGTGGCCCTGTGATTAGCTGGACTCAGCTTTCAGAGGAAGGACCATGTTGAAGATGTGAACAGGAAACAGCTGATGGGCTCGTCCCTAAAGTCTGTGGTCATGTTTGTGGTGACGTTAGCGGGAGAGCGGGCTAATGCTGATCACACCTGAGACAGGCAGGTAGAAACCCTCAGGTGACCCAGACAGGTGAGGCTGGGTGACCTTGGTCACTGTGTGAAGGCAGCTGTAGGTCACACTGACTGGAGCTCTACATCAGACAGCTTTTCCCTGAAATGGGACTCAGCTGTGACGTTATCGTCGTGTTGGTGTAGATCTTAAATCATTCCTCAAACTATCAAACTTAAACTTCAGCTGTGAGTGTTCGGGACAGAAGTGAAGCTGAAATGATCTTAAAAGGAGAATTTATCCATTGAACAGGAAACAGGAGTGAAACTCAGACACCCTGGACCATCTGAGCGAGTCTGTTCCTCGTGTATGTGTTAGCTCGTTAGCCCATCTGCTCGTTAAGCTTCTAAGACCTGCTTTAACGAGCACCAGTGCCCGCAGAGAAAGTCTGTCCCTGCCTCAGCCTTTCATGAAGGTGTGTGTTTCATTAAGGCGCCACAGGACTAAACCATGGAACGCCTTGAACGCCGAGGGCCCGCGGAGTCCCAGAGGCTCGTAAACATGCTAAGGTCCTGAAGCTGCTGACTCCACAGAGGAGGAGGAGGTGTGATCACAGAACCTCTCCTCAGTCTGCATGGCTGCTCGAGTTTCTGAGGAAAGCTGTGATCATGGCACAAAAACCAGGAGTTTGATCCGAGAACGCTCGTCAGAGCTAAAGCTAACACAGAGTGACGGCTCATCACGGTCAGAAGGACCGCTAAAGGGAAAATATTCAGAGGTATATATCTATATAAATGTATTTATATGTTAGGGATGTAACGTTATTGCTAAAATGATAGAACTGCAGTAATATTTTTTATGGTTAGCTTTACCATTTCCTGTTTTAATTACCCTTTAACTTAATGTATATATACATATATATGATATTATATATATATATATATAGAGAGAGAGAGAGATAGATAGATAGATAGATATAGATATATATATCCTGTATGAGTCTGCTCCTCGGTGAAGCTGCAGCAGTTCGGGTTAGGGTTTGTGTTTGGCCTCTAAAAATTAAAGTTTGGCAGCTCAGACTCTACAGCAGAGATTTTTCCCCTCAAAATGGACAAAGTCTAAAGTCTGGTCAAAGTTTGGATTTTAAAGGATGTGGAGGGGAAACTGACTGAAGACGGTCACCCTGTCTGAAACATAAAGCTGTGGAGAAAGAAAAAGACGATTAGAAGTGGTGTGACTCCTCGAGTGAGTGAGCTGACTGAGCCGGAGAGAGAGGAGATTTAGAGAGCCTTACCTGAGAGAACTAAAGGTGGAGGGGAGACAGGAGGAGAGTCATGAAGGTGGATATAATATATAATATATATATAATATAACTGACTCAGTAACAATCATCAGTAAAAAAAAAAAAAAGGCCTGGACATGGTCTGATATAACGAGCTGGAACATGGACACTAATGCTGCAGGAAAACTAAAATAAGAATATAATTTTTTTATCTCAAAACTTTGAACATGTTCATTTACATTGTTTATAAAGAGAATCCTGTTAAAGTTAAAATCAGTTTTTTCTTTTCTTGTAATTACACACTGTTTAACCATTTAATACATAATAATGACAAATACTTACCAGAATTGTTTACTTTTATTTCTAATGAAAAAAGGGTGAAAAATGTGCTCATGTTACATTTCCTGACACATTAACTGACTAAAAAGACAAAAAAGCCTGTTAAAATTACAAAACCCAAAAACCAGTGAAGTTGTCACGTTGTGTAAATCGTAAATAAAAATAGAATATAATGATTTACAAATCCTTTTCAACCTATATTCAATTGAAAACACAGCAAAGACAAGATACTTAATGTTCAAACTGAGAAACGTTATTTTTTGCAAATATTAGCTCATTTGGAATTTGATGCCTGCAACATGTTTCAAAAAAGCTGCACAAGTGTCAAAAAAGACTGAGAAAGTTGAGGAATGCTCATCAAACACTTATTTGGAACATCCCACAGGTGAACAGGCTAATTGGGAACAGGTGGGTGCCATGATTGGGTATAAAAGCAGCTTCCCTGAAATGCTCAGTCATTCACAAACAAGGATGGGGCGAGGGTCACCACTTTGTGAACAAATGCTTGAGCAAATTGTCCAACAGTTTAAGAACAACATTTCTCAACCAGCTATTGCAAGGAATTTAGGGATTTCATCATCTACGGTCCGTAATATCATCAAAAGGTTCAGAGAATCTGGAGAAATTACTGCACGGAAGCAGCAAGGCCCAAAACCAACATTGAATGCCCGTGACCTTCGATCCCTCAGGTGGTACTGCATCAAAAAGCGGCATCACTGTGTAAAGGATATCACCACATGGGCTCAGGAACACTTCAGAAAACCACTGTCAGTAACTACAGTTCATCTACATCTGTAAGTGCAAGTTAAAACTCTACTATGCAAAGCCAAAGCCATTTATCAACAACACCCAGAAACACCGCCGGCTTCACTGGGCCCGAGCTCATCTAAGATGGACTGATGCAAAGTGGAAAAGTGTTCTGTGGTCTGACCAGTCCATATTTACAATTGTTTTTGGAAACTGTGGTCGTCGTGTCCTCCGAACCAAAGAGGAAAAGAACCATCCGGACTGTTATAGGCCCAAAGTTCAAAAGCCAGCATCTGTGATGGTATGGGGGTGTATTAGTGCCCAAGGCATGGGTAACTTACACATCTGTGAAGGCACCATTAATGCTGAAAGGTACATACAGGTTTTGGAGCAACATATGTTGCCATCCAAGCAACGTCTTTTTCATGGACGCCCCTGCTTATTTCAGCAAGACAATGCCAAGCCACATTCTGCACGTGTTACAACAGCGTGGCTTTGTAGTAAAAGAGTGCAGGTACTAGACTGGCCTGCCTGTAGTCCAGACCTGTCCCCCATTGAAAATGTGTGGCGCATTATGAAGCGTAAAAGTTGATGATTATTTGCAAAAGAAAATAAAGTTTCTCAGTTCGAACATTAAGTATCTTGTCTTTGCTGTGTATTCAATTGAATATAGGTTGAAAAGGATTTGCCAATCATTGTATTCTGTTTTTATTTACGATTTATACAACGTGCCAACTTCACTGGTTTGGGGTTTTGTATACAGGGTGGGCCAGAAAGATTTACCCATCATATATCTCCATTTCATTTGCTTTGCTTTTGTCCTAGAAACTTATAATTTTGAATAGTTTCTCTTAAAAGGCATAGCTTTTGATGTACCTGAGTTCATTTGTTTACTCCTAATGATTGTCGAGTATGGCATCGAAGGGTAAGCGCAACCAGATTGTGGCCTTGAAGGAGGCTGGACTGACAACAATGCAAATCATGAAAAAGGTTGAATGTTTGTCGCAAGACAGTCTACAATGTCATGAAACGATACAAGGAGACTGGCAAGACCACCAGCAAGCCAATCCCTGGAAGAAAACGTTCAGTCCGGACCAAAAGGGTTGTTGAGATGGTGAGGAAGAGAATCCAAAGGAAGTGAACATCTCAAGAACTTCACTGAGAAGAATCGTCAAACAGGATCTCGGACTGAAAGCACTAAAAATGCAACACAGACAACTGATTTCAGCCGCTTCTAAGATAAAACGGCTTGACGGGGGAAAATGATGCTGCAGGAGATCCAGAGTGCCGCAGACAAAGTCCTGGTTTGGTCTGATGAGAAGATCTTCACCGTTCAGGCAGTGGTCAATTCCCAGAATGACAGGGTTTATGCACATAGTGCACAGCGCCTACCCGAAGGCTGCAGAACTCATTTTCGTCGTCAGAAGCCAGCTGGAGTCATGGTGTGGGCTGCTGTTGCATCTGATGGCTCAAAGTCTCCTTTGTTCTTCATTCAGGAGGGTGTGAAAGTGAACAGCCAGGTGTACCTTCAAATACTTGAAGAAAAAGTGTTGCCTTGGTGTACCAATGCGTTTGGAAACCAGTATGTCTTCACACAAGATGGTGCACCAGCTCACACATCCAATGTCACACAGGCCTGGTGCAAGCAGCACTTTCCTGGCTTCTGGGACAAGAACATGTAGCCTCCGTCAAGTCCTGACATCAATCCAATGGACTTTGCGATCTGGTCTATCCTGGAGAGGGAGGTCTCAAGAGTATCTTACAGCAGTGTCACCGCTTTGAAGACAGCTCTGATGAAGTCATGGTCAAAACTTGATGCAGAGACAGTGCTGCGCTCATGCCAGGCAGTGCCAGGTTGTCTCCAGGCTATGATAAAATCAAAGGGTGGCCATATTGAGATGTAAATCATTTTGGTGACAGAGAATAAAGTATAGAAACTGTGTTCAATGTTTGTTATGTTTGTCTGCAAGCATTTTTGGATAGTGCAGAAAAAACGATGGGTACATCTTTCTGGCCCACCCTGTAATATTAAAGGGATTCACCATTTCAAGTGTGTGTTAAAGTACTTTTTGAACATTTTGAGCACACTGCAACAACATGGCGATAATAATGATAACTTTGGCCAAACAACTGTGATGTGAAATTTCCATACCCTCACCCTAATACACAAATATATCAGCAGAGGATGCTTCATCAACATTTACATCAATCAGAGGTCAAATGCAGTCACCCATGACCCTTTGAAAAAGCTCCTTGAAAGTGCTAAGAGACCTTAGCTGAGTGTCCTTGGATGTCTCCTTGGATGTCTCCTCACTTGTCTTCAGTAGATCTCTGAGTTCCTGCTGCTGACGGTGTTTGAACTCTTCACTGCACGTCTGTGCCACCATGCAGTCTTATACAGAAACAAGAACCTGAGGACGTCACACTGCCACCTAGTGTTCTGGTGCAGTACTGCAGAGGATACAGTAGAGTGAAGTGAGGTATTATAAAGTAGAGAAATGTAAAATGGCCCAGCTCTGAACGATGAAGCGGGCTGTGACTGTTGGGACAGTTTCTATTCCATGGCGGCGTGTTGCCTGTTTTCATTTTCTGTGATCGTGTGATGTCTCCCTGACTGTCAGGATGAGCCACCGATGGTTTAACGTTTCATGACTTCACTTTGTCAGGTCAGCTGCTCCGTCATATCGTCATGACAGGAAGTAGATTAGCTCTAAAATGGAGGGATTCATGATTGGCTATATGGATTCATGTTGGGTGTTGGATGTATATATTTGTATATATATGTATATGTGTATCTTTATATGTATATGTGCATTTATGCATATATGTGTATCCATAAAATGAAGAGCTTTATGCTCTATTGTAGAGTGTCTAGAGATAACACTTGTTATGAATTGGCGCTATACAAATAAAGATTGATTGATTGATTGATTGATTGATTAAACGTCCTCTTCCTGAACTCATGCCTTGTCTCCCTCTCCGTGCCTCACTGCTCGCCTCTTCCTCACTCCTCCTCTTCCTCGCCCCTCCTCGCCCCTCCTCGCTCCTTCTCTTCCTCACTCCTGGCCTCTTCCTCGCTCCTCCTCTTCCGCACTCCTGGCCTCTTCCTTGCCCCTCCTCTTCCTCGCCCCTCCTCTTCCTCAGACTGCCCCCAGGGCCCCGATGTGTTGGTGGTGCTGCTGTCGGTGGCCGGGGCCATCCTCTTCCTCGGCCTGGCCGCTCTGCTCATCTGGAAGCTGCTGTGATTGCTATTATTCATATATATGTTGATTGTATATATATATATGTATATGTGTATCTTATATATGTGCATTTATGCATATATGTGTATCCATAAATAAAGAGCTTGATTGATTGTATGATGATAAGCTGTATCCTACATCCTGAACTCATGCCTTGTCTCTCCGGGCCTCATCAGCTGCTGATTGTGTGCTCACCCTCTTCCTCTCGCCTCTCTCCTCTCGCTCTCTTTCTCTTCCTCCTCTTCCTCTTCCCTCTTCCTCTCCTCGCCTCCCTCCTCTTCCCCTCATCCTTCTCTTCCTCTTCCCTACATCAGCTCTCCTCTTGCCAGTTAGCTGCCCTCCTCTTGCCTGTGTTCAGCGGGGCCATCAGCTCTTCCCTGCTGGGACAGTTAGGCCCTACATCAGCTGATGATTGTGGTGTGCTGGGACAGTGAGGGCGGGGCCAACATCAGCTGACATTGACAAGCCGTGTGCTGGGACAGTTAGGGCGGGGCCTACATCAGCTGACGATAACGAGCCGTGTGCTGGGACAGTTAGGGCGGGGCCAACATCAGCTGACATTGACAAGCCGTGTGCTGGGACAGTTAGGGCGGGGCCTACATCAGCTGACGATAACGAGCCATGTGCTGGGACAGTTAGGGCGGGGCCTACATCAGCTGACGATAACGTGCCGTGTGCTGGGACAGTGAGGGCTGGGCCTACATCAGCTGACGATAATGAGCCATGTGCTGGGACAGTTAGGGCGGGGCCTATATCAGCTGATGATCAGCTGACAGTAACGAGCCGTGTGCTGGGACAGTTAGGGCGGGGCCTACATCAGCTGATGATTACGAGCCGCGTGCTGGGACAGTTAGGGCGGGGCCTACATCAGCTGACGATAACGAGCCATGTGCTGGGACAGTTAGGGTGGGGCCTACATCAGCTGACAATAACGGGCCGTGTGCTGGGACAGTTAGAGCGGGGCCTACATCAGCTGACAATAATGGGCCGTGTGCTGGGACAGTTAGGGCGGGGCCTACATCAGCTGACAATAACGGGCCGTGTGCTGGGACAGTTAGGGCGGAGCCTACATCAGCTGACAATAATGGGCCGTGTGCTGGGACAGTTATGGCGGGCCTACATCAGCTGACATTAACGAGCCATGTGCTGAGACAGTTATGGCGGGGCCTACATCAGCTGACATTAACGAGCCGTGTGCTGGGACAGTGAGGGCGGGGCCTACATCAGCTGACAATAACGAGCTGTGTGCTGGGACAGTTAGGGTGGGGCCCACATCAGCTGACAATAACGAGCCATGTGCTGGGACAGTGAGGGCGGGGCCTACATCAGCTGAGGATAACGAGCCGTGTGCTTGGACAGTTAGGGCGGGGCCTACATCAGCTGACATTAACAAGCCATGTGCTGGAACAGTTAGGGCGGGGCCAGGCTGACAATAACAAGCTGTGTGCTGGGACAGTGAGGGCGGGGCCTACATCAGCTGACGATAACGAGCCGTGTGCTGGGACAGTTAGGGCGGGGCCTACATCAGCTGACATTAACGAGCTGTGTGCTGGGACAGTTAGGGTGGGGCCTACATCAGCTGACGTTTACGAGCCATGTGCTGGGACAGTTCGGGCGGGGCCTACATCAGCTGATGATCATGAGTTGTGTGCTGGGACAGTTAGGGCGGGGCCTACATCAGCTGACGATAACGAGCCATGTGCTGGGACAGTTAGGGCGGGGCCTACATCAGCTGACGATAAAGAGCCGTGTGCTGGGACAGTTAGGGCGGGGCCTACATCAGCTGACGATAAAGAGCTGTGTGCTGGGACAGTTAGGGTGGGGCCTACATCAGCTGACGATAAAGAGCCGTGTCCTGGGACAGTTAGGGCGGGGCCTACATCAGCTGACGATTACGAGCCGTGTGCTGGGACAGTTAGGGCGGGGCCAACATCAGCTGACATTAACGAGCCGTGTGCTGGGACAGTTAGGGCGGGGCCTACATCAGCTGACGATAAGGAGCCGTGTGCTGGGACAGTTAGGGCGGGGCCAACATCAGCTGACATTAACGAGCCGTGTGCTGGGACAGTTAGGGCGAGGCCTACATCAGCTGACGATAACGAGCCGTGTGCTGGGACAGTTAGGGCGGGGCCTACATCAGCTGACGATAACGAGCCGTGTGCTGGGACAGTGAGGGCGGGGCGTACATCAGCTGACGATAACGAGCCCTGTGCTGGGACAGTTAGGGCGGGGCCTACATCAGCTGACGATAACGAGCCCTGTGCTGGGACAGTTAGGGCGGGGCCTACATCAGCTGACGATAACGAGCCCTGTGCTGGGACAGTTAGGGCGGGGCCTACATCAGCTGACGATAATGAGCCGTGTGCTGGGAAAGTTAGAGCGGGGCCTACATCAGCTGATGATAACGAGCCGTGTGCTGGGACAGTTAGAGTGGGGCCTACATCAGCTGATGATAACGAGCCATGTGCTGGGACAGTTAGGGCGGGGCCTACATCAGCTGATGATAATGAGCCATGTGCTGGGACAGTTAGGGTGGGGCCTACATCAGCTGATGATAACGAGCCGTGTGCTGGGACAGTTAGGGCGGGGCCAACATCAGCTGACATTGACAAGCCGTGTGCTGGGACAGTTAGGGCGGGGCCTACATCAGCTGACGATAACGAGCCATGTGCTGGGACAGTTAGGGCGGGGCCTACATCAGCTGACGATAACGAGCCGTGTGCTGGGACAGTTAGGGCGGGGCCTACATCAGCTGACGATAACGAGCCGTGTGCTGGGACAGTTAGGGCGGGGCCAACATCAGCTGACATTGACAAGCCGTGTGCTGGGACAGTTAGGGCGGGGCCTACATCAGCTGACGATAACGAGCCGTGTGCTGGGACAGTTAGGGCGGGGCCAACATCAGCTGACATTGACAAGCCGTGTGCTGGGACAGTTAGAGTGGGGCCGTGAAGAACAAGATGCATGATGTTTAATGTAGCGTTTAACCGACTAGGAAAATACTAAACGATTAATAAATAAGTAGGCGGTTAAATGATGAAACGACTAGTCGTGCACATCCCTAGTGATTACCATCATTACTGATACACCTGGTTGTCATGCTCATAGACATAATGTACATTTTGAATGACCTTGCCTAACTGACGTATCAGCGTTGCTACCATCTTGGATGGGTCTTCCATGCCCCCCCCCCCCCCTGCTGTTAATGCAATTTTTTTATTCTTCTGATCTTATTATGCTTGGTGTTTTTATGCCCTTATGGTTTTTCATGTACTCTGTAGCACTTTGAGATTTGCCTTAATGAAAAGTGCTTTGCAAATAAAATGCATTATAGTTATTATTATTATCATGATTATTTTTATTATTATTCATTATTTATTTCTACTGAGGAAGGTGTGTTATGACCAACTGCAATAATCATAATCCCCAAAGTTTTACCCAGTTTTCACACAGTTTGGTTTGATTATGCTGATATACTTTGTATTATACTCGTTTTATTGTAAAATGAGACAGTACAGTGGGACAAACAATGAGTCAGAAGGAACAATAACAATTAAAGAAAAAACAAAACTAAAATAGAATAGTATAGTAGATGCATTGGCCGCGGTGGGAGACTAGAAAAGACCATCCAATATGGCGGCAGCGCTGGCTTACACTCCAGCTCGTAATGAGGCATCTATGATTATCATGTCTTTGGTCCTGCTTCAGATGTCTGCTACACTGACTTTTAAATGTTGACTAAAAACCTTTTGTGATAATGAAACAGTAAATATCAGCACAGGTGTGATGCAGGAACAGGCAGGTGATCCAAGCTGAAGGTGGAGGAACAGCAGTCTGACTCTGTGAGGTTTGACTGTCTGTGTGATCTCAGAGCTGAGAGCAACAAACCAAAGCTCTGAACAGAGCCATCAGCTCACAGGATGTTCAGTTTAATGTTTCGGAATGATAAAATTTGATCTCTGACGTCTTCACAGGGACACAACCCTCTGTACAAAGGAGCCACGTCCACGTTCACCAACATCACCTACAGAGGGAAGGACTGACAGAGCGCCACCTACAGGCCTCTACCGTCACTCCAACACCACCATTACTGTCCATGTGGAGAGATGATTAAAGGACTCACTTCAGGGATTTATCATTGATAATAATAATTCTCTGATCAATATGCTGACCCACAGACTTCTCCACCAAGGACACATCTGAGCTCTTTCCTGACCTGCAAATGTTTAATCATGTGTTTCATCTGATCAATAACCTGCTGTGGACACTTCTCCACCCATGATCATGTGTTTCATCTGATCAATAACCTGCTGTGGACACTTCTCCACCCGTGATCATGTGTTTCATCTGATCAATAACCTGCTGTGGACACTTCTCCACCAGTGATCTTATTTATGCTTCAATCCAAGGACGTGAAGGTCGTGGGATTCAAAGAGCGATGTCTGTTTTAATTCAGTTATTTTGGACTCCTCGTTTGTTTTATTCTTGGAGACCTGGACAGAGAACCTGTTGGACAATCAAGTAAATTATTTTATTTACTGAACTATTTTTGTGTGTGAACTCAAGTAAGAGATTTAGTCAACTGTATACCACCTCATTAAATTTAATACATCACTGTTTGAGTATTTTTACTGTAAAGAATAATTATTTAAGTGGTCAAAGTTTGGTCATTAAAGTTCATTTCAGTGAGTTGTCTGAAATTGGTCAATAGGTCTATGTTGTTGTCAAACATGCTTAGTGACTGGTCAACAGGTCAGGCTGTGGTCAACCACTAATCATCAATGTTTTAATTAATGATGTATGTAAACAGTCCAACTATAGACGAACGGGGTCAGAGGGCATTTCAATAAGTGGTCAAAAAGTGGTTAAAGTGTTTCCAATAGCTCGTGTTCAATAACCGGTCAATGGGTGGGGAAAACGGTAACTAATCCTCACAAAGAGGTAAAGATTGAAAAGTTGTTTGGTAATGAAGAAGAATGTCAACAGGTCACTGTTAGATAGTCACAGAGCTCTAAAGATGGTCCGGGATTGGTCAATAAGGTATCGGTCAGTCAGCATCAACCATAATGGTGAAGGGGGTGAAAATATGGATGTTAGAGTAATGGTTCAGTCTGAGTGATGTCAGAAAAGGAGCCTGAGGTCATGAACGTGTCCAAACTGAAATAAAACCCTCTGCCGCCCTCTGCTGGACGAACATCACAGTAAGTGAGGTCAGATACTGAGGTCTGTTCTGAGCTTAATTTAGTTTTTTAATAAAGTCTAATTGCCATTGACCATTTGACTGATACAGAGGTGTGCCACATTAGAACTAGTGTTAAGTATAAACTGATACATGTTTAAATGAGATCCTACTTGGGCTCAAACTGCAAGATTGTAGACAGTTCCAGTTCAGCTTGAGCTGGATGCATTAGTTTCTGACCTGCAGTCAAATGTAACACCAAACACAGTTTAACTGGTTCAGCCAGGCTTTAACTTGTTTTTGGGAATAATTCAGTAGAATCATGCACACACTGGTTTGAACTTTGATTTAACTGTTTTCATGAAGAAAAACTGGTTTTAAATGACTTTTAACCGGAGAGTTTGACAGAGTTTCTTTTATTTTGACTTATCCAGGTCTCTCTTAACACTTTTGGCTCCGCCTCCCTCTTCTTAAAGAGCTCTGATTGGTCACAGCCTGTCTTCACACTTGTGGCTCCGCCTCCCTCTTCTTAAAGACCTCTGATTGGTCACAGTCTGTCTTCACACTTGTGGCTCCGCCTCCCTTCTTAAAGACCTCTGATTGGTCACAGCCTGTCTTCACACTTGTGGCTCCGCCTCCCTCTTCTTAAAGACCTCTGATTGGTCAGAGCCTGTGCAGACCTACCTCAGACACTCCAGTCTCTGAAGCTCAGGTGTGATCTATCTGCTCAGTTTGGTTGTCAGACTTAAAACAGGTGAGTCGTTGATGAATCAGATTATCTTTGATACACTGAAGCAGAAAGTGTTGAGCAGCTTTAATCGAACATGTGAGATAAATAAAGAGTCTCAGGCTGATTATCATCTTTTAACTTTATTAGTTTGATTCTGTCCTGACAGCAGCAGCTCTGGAGGTCACCTGACTGAACTCTAAACTTTTAACGAGGTGACGACATCATCACTGAACTCGCTGATTCATGAGGAACCGTCCAACCAGAGACGAGGTCGATGAAACCTCGGGACCATGCAGAGGATTTTTGTCTCATCAACAACCGTCCAACCTGAGATCTGCAGCCAGGGGTCTTATCCTTTGGACAGGTGTCCTCATAACAGTGACGTCCACCAGGCTGCAGGTGCTCACCCGGCAGGTGTTCACCCCGCAGGTGCTCACCCCGCAGGTGCTCACCCGGCAGGTGCTCACCCCGCAGGTCTTCACCCTGCAGGTCTACCTGTTGTAGAACTGCGAGGTGACCCAGGCCAGACCCCACTTCAGGTTGGTCAGCATGAACTTCAGGGCTTTGGTCCACTGCTCCTCGGAGTTGAACTGGGTCTTGATGGAGTAGGAGCCGCCGCTGCCCCCGGTGTCCTCAATCTTTCCTTTCTCCACGTCCATCCTGGACACAAAGAGCACAGCGGTTAGCAGCGGCTGACACGTCTGAGAACATTAACAGATAAGCAGCCAAATCCCTGGCAGCAGCTCAGTGCACTTAGTCCTGGTGACCTGCTGAAGATCAGACTGAGTATCAGGATGGAGACAAGAGATTTATGTCACTTTGAAAATGGCTGGATCTACTAAGATCTTCACGAGACCGTCTCTAGCTTTTACAGCGGATGGTCTGAAAAAGAGAAAATATTGGTTATACTAAAGACAGAGGCTGAGAGAGTTGTTCAGAGTAGAAGTTCTTCATCTAACTATTGAAGATTTTGTTAAATATTTAATAACCTAATCTAACAGGTCGGATCAGTGATCTCCAACAGTCCGATGTTCTGATCCCACCTGACCTCCAGAGCAGGGGCTGATCTCCTGACTGAGACCTTTGGACACACCTGGACAGGTGCACCATCACAGTCAAACATCTAACGTGATGTTCTCCTGCCTTTAGGACGATGAACTTCATGAACATTTAAAATGTCCAGCAGAGTAACCATACCTGCTCCACAAGGATGAGGTTCTCCTGGTCTGAAGGTACCTTACCTGTATAGCCTTCTGGTCTGGAGGTACCTCACCTGTATGGCCTCCAGGTCTGGAGGAGCCTCACCTGTATGGCCTCCTGGTCTGGAGGTACCTCACCTGTAAGGCCTCCTGGTCTGAAGGTGCCTTACCTGTATGGCCTCCTGGTCTGGAGGTGCCTCACCTGTATGGCCTCCTGGTCTGGAGGTGTCTCACCTGTAAGGCCTCCTGGTCTGGAGGTGTCTCACCTGTATGGCAGGCAGAAGCCTGTGTCTCCTTTCTCCACCTCCTCCTTAAACTGCTGCACACAGTCCAGGAAGGCCACCATGGCGTGGTCGAACTTATTGTCCCAGAAGAACCTCAGGCCTCCTGTGCAGTACAAGGGGAGCTCCTGGAAGATGGAGATACACAACAAGGTCAGATCTGAGTGGAGGGTCTGAGGTCAGATGGTCCAGATCATTCATCCTGAAGGTCTCACCTTGGATTTATCGGACAGAGACTCTAAATACGAGTGGTTTCCATACGGGACCAGGCGGTACCTGAATACAAGAAAGCAGATGGAACCTTCATTCAACCATGATCACAGGAGAACATGAAGAACTGTGACTTCAGCCTTGACAAGACCATCCGAGCAAAGTCCAGACCACCTGGAGGAAAGACTTGGTCCCTGGTGGAGCAGGTGTTCGTACCTCTGAAAGCGAAGACCCATCTTATTGGCCAGAGCGTGAAGCAGCAGCACCGTCTGTCCCCATGCCGCGTTGATCTCATTCCACTCAACGGGAACACTGGGAAGGCGACCCAGGCGGAAGTTATTGATGGTTCCAAACTGACCGCTGTGCCTGCAGACGGACCAGAGACCAGAGATCAGAGACCAGGGTTAGACACCAGAGACCAGAGGCCAGGATTAGACACCTGGGTTAGAGACCGTAGTACAGAGACCAGGGCTTAGACACCAAAGACCGGGGTAAGAGACCAGAGACCAGGGTTAGACACCAGAGACCTGAGATCAGTGATAAGAGGCCAGGATTAGACACCTGGGTCAGAGACCATAGTACAGAGACCAGGGCTTAGACACCAAAGACCGGGGTAAGAGACCAGAGACCAGGGTTTAGACACCAGAGACCAGAGATTAGGGATCGGACACCAGAGTCCTGAGACCAGGGTTAGCCACCAAAGACCAGAGACTGGAGTTGAACACCATAGACCAGAGTAAGAGACCAGAGACCGGAGTTAGACACCATAGACCAGGGTAAGAGACCAGAGACCAGGGCTTAGCCACCAGAGACCAGAGATCAGAGACCAAGGATCAGACACCAGAGTCCTGAGACCAGGGTTAGACACCAGAGACCAAAACCAGGGTTAGACACCAAAGACCAGAGACCAGGGTTAGACACCAGAGACTGTGGTCAGAGACCAGAGACCAAGACCAGAGACCAGAGCTAAGACACCAGAGACCAGAGCTAAGACAGCAGAGACCAGGACCAAGACCAGGGCTTAGACACCAGAGACCAGAGATCAGAGATCAGGGAACATGGTTAGACACCAAAGACCAGAGACCAGGGCTTAGGAACCAGAACCTGAGATCAGGGTTAGACACCAGAGACCAGAGACCAGGGTTAGACACCAAAGACCCGGGTAAGACACTAGAGACTAGGCCTGTGCTCAAAATATTGATACGGCAAAATATCGTATCGCACTCCTTTTGGATACGTGTATCGATACGGATTCTACAGAATCGATACGGCCTAAATATTTTGACAGTTGTTGTAAATACACTTTGGGTAATGTTAACCATGGCACAGTTCAAGGTAGAAGATGAGCTACATAATGAAGCATATGTTCTAAATTTGAACTTGGGTCTACCATCTTTGAGGATCTGAATTTATGCCTCTGAAGTTGTAGAACCACTTAAAACTCTTCCTTGTTCTTTTTCTTCTTATAAGAAAAAACTAAACTTGTCAAGAATTTAGCTTAAAGTACAGTCAATGTTCACAATTTACGTGTATCGGGATACGTATCGTATCGTAGCCTTAGTATCAGGATACATATCCTATCGTTAAGTTGCTGGAAATACCCAACCCTACTAGAGACCAGGGTTAGACACCAGAGACCACAGCTAAGACACCAGAGACCAGAGTTAGACTCTAGAGATCAGGGCTTAGACACCAGAGACCAGGGCTTAGAGACCAGAGACATAGACCAGAGACCAGGATTAGACACCAGAGACCAAGACCAGAGACCAGGGCTTAGACAACGGAGACCGGAGCTAAGACATCAGAGACCAGAGACCAGGGCTTAGACACCAGAGAGCATTGACCAGAGCACAGACACCAGAACCAGAGCTAAGACACCATAAACCAGAGATCAGGGTTAGACGTCAGAGACCAGGGCTTAGACACCAGAAACCAGAGACCAGGAATAGACACCAGAGACCAGAACTAAGACACCAGAGACCAAAGCTAAGACGCCAGAGATCAGAGTTAGACTCCAGAGACCAGAGACCAGGGCTTAGACACCAGAGACCAGAGAAAACACACCGAAGACCAGATCTAAGACACCAGAGACCAGAGCAAGACACCAGAGACCAGAGACCAGTGCTTAGACACCAGAGCCCAAGACCAGAGACCAGGGTCAGATATCAGAGACCAAGACCAGAAACCAGGGCTTAGACAACAGAGACCAGAGCTAAGACACCAGAGACCGGGGTTTAGATGCCAGAGAGCAGAGACCAGAGCTTAGACACTGAAGACCATAGCTAAGACACCAGAGACCAGGACTTAGACAACAGAGAGCAGAGTCCAGGGCTTAGACACCAGAGACCAGGTCTCACACACCAGAGACCTGGGCTTAGACACAAGAGACCAAGACCAGAGACCAGGGTTAGACACCAGAGACCAGTGCTTAGACATCAGAGACCAAGACCAGAGACCAGGGTTAGACACCGTAGACCAAGACCAAAGACCAGGGCTTAGACACCAGAGACCAAGACCAGAGACCAGGGTTAGACACCAGAGCAAAGACACCAGAGACCAGTGCTTAGACATCAGACACCAGAGCAAAGACACCAGAGACCAGTGCTTAGACACCAGAGACCAAGACCAGAGACCAGCGTTAGACACCAGAGACCAAGACCAGGGCTTAGACACCAGAGACCAGAGCAAAGACACCAAAGACCAAGACCAGGGCTTAGACATCAGAGACCAGAGCAAAGACACCAAAGACCAGAGACGAGGGCTTAGACATCAGAGACCAGAGCAAAGACACCAAAGACCAGAGACCAGGACTTAGACACCAGAGACCAGGGCTTAGACACCAGAGACCAGAGCTTAGACACCAGAGACCAGTGCTTAGACACCAGAGAGCAGAGACCAAAGCTTAGACACTGAAGACCAGAGCCAAGACACCAGAGACCAGAGCTAAGACACCAGAGACCAGAGCTTAGACACCAGAGACCAGAGTTAGACACCAGAGACCAGTGCTTAGACATCAGAGACCAAGACCAGAGACCAGGGTTAGACACCATAGACCAAGACCAGAGACCAGGGCTTAGACACCAGAGACCAAGACCAGAGACCAGGGTTAGACACCAGAGACCAAGACCAGAGACCAGGGCTTAGACAGCAGAGACCAGAGCAGAGACACCAAAGACCAGAGACCAGGACTTAGACACCAGAGAGCAGAGACCAGGGCTTAGACACCAGAGACCAGGGCATAGACACCAGAGAGCAGAGACCAGAGCTTAGACACCAGAGACCAGAGCTAAGACACCATAGACCAGAGACCAGGGCTTAGACACCAGAGATCAGAGGCAGATGTACAGAAGACATTCATGCATCAATAGCTGAAGGAAAAGTGAACCTAAAGTCATGCTGTCCCGTATTAAACATCACTTGTCGTATATCAAACACCTGTCACGTCCTGATCTGCAGAAAAACTCGGTAACTTCTAACTATGGACCACACTGTGTCCGAGTACCAGATGTGGAAGGTGGCGTTGAAGACGTTGGTCTTCTTCAGGCGGTCCAGCTGGATCTGACAGTAGCGCATCTGATTGTCCACACTCTTCAGCTCATCGTCCAGCTCCAGCTGCTGACGCTTGAACTCACTGTACTCCTTCTGGTACCTTCAAGAACAGAGCAGAAGATCAGACATGAAGCTCTAAGCTCGTCATACTCCTCACACCCTTGGTCACTCACTGGAGCTCCTCGGTGTCCAGCTGCTGGGACTGGATCCTGCTCTCAGAAAGGTCCTGAGCCACCGCCGCCCTCTGCTCCTCCACGGACTCCAGCTCCTGGACCAGAGCCTCCTCCTCCTGCTTCAGCTGCTGCAGCTCAGCCAGCAGGGAGTCCTCCTGCTCCACTGGCAGCTGGGACAGCAGCTCCAGGCACTGCCTGAGGACACAGAAGAACTTCAGCATGAAGCACAGTGAAGACCCTGGACCTGAGCTGGACCTGAGCTGGACCCACTTGTAATTCTGACACTCGTTCTCCGTGATGTTCAGCTGAGTGTCCAGGTGGTCCAGCAGGGTGTCCGTGCACTCCTCGCACAGCGGGTGGTCCACATCCGTCTGTCCTGACATGATGTCAAACAAGTCGCTGGTCACCTGGAGGAGAAGACCACACGGTCAGACCTTCTGATCATCAGCTGATCTAACTGATCATCCACAGTTCCTCACCTTCAGCCTTCGACTGAGGTGCTCCATGGTGCACACGTCAGAAGCTTCTCCGATCAGGGTGAAGCTGTTGGCACTCTCCGTGGACATCATCCTGAGGAGGACATGTTTGGTTAAAGTCACAGCAGGTGAAGTCAGAAGATCGTTAAGGCAGGTCTCTGCAGATGGTCTTCTGCTGTCTTAAACACATCCACAGTCCTCAGTCTCCTTTGGTTTAACAACCAGACCCTGACCAGTGGACCTCAGAGTCCTTCTGCTTAGACCATCACAAGACCTTAGAGCTGGACTGGACTGGAAACTGACAGGAAGACTGAGCCTTCAGCTCCAAGGCTCCCATGACCTTCAGACTTGAGGCTCCCATGACCTTCAGATTTAATTATCTAGCTTAGGAGTTTTACAGTCTTTATAAGTATGAGAATAAGGCCTGATTATACTCGAGTACTCACCTTGCTGGAGGGATGTACTTCCTTGATACTCCGTCCGGTTTGTTTTCTACAAAAGTCTCCTGAAAGACAAAAACCACTGGTGGTCAAACATGAGGGACGTTATTTACCGACTGATGAAGACATGAGCTCAGCCTCAAGTCTAAGAATCAAAATGAAGTGAAATAGGTCAAACAGACCACCTGATCATATGTAAACATGCAAACAACAGCTGAGCTCTAAGGGATATGCTGATGAGGACTATTACCCCTTTTCCACCAAGCTGGTTCCAGGGCTGGTGCTAGTGCTGGTGCTTGAGCCGGTTCACAATTGGTTCAAGAGCGTACCGGTTAAGAACCGTTTGCTTTTCCACAAACGGGTGCCGAGCAGAGGGCTACGTCATCACGCCGATGTATACGTCTGTATATGTCACGCCAGTTTCCCATAACAACTAGCGCCAAATTCAATTGCCACAACAAAGATGGAGGACTACGTTGTGGTTCAAGTGTTGCCGTTGGCTTTTCGAGCCTTCCTTGGAGAGCAAAAGTTGGCGATCCAGCAAGTTAATGCTGCTCGACGATTATGCAACGAACAGCGATCACGCTTGAGAAGACGGGTAAGAGTGCTTCCGTGCTTTTACTCTGCTTTGGTTGGTCAATAATCCCGCCCCCACCCCCTGACGTAAGCCGTAGCCCCCGACGTAACCTGGTTCTTTCTGCTGGCCCAGCAAAGAGTTGGTGCTTGCCAAGCACCGGTTTTGAGAGCCAGCAACCGGTGCTTAGTCTGTGGAAAACCAAAGAACTGATGCTAAGTCTGGCTCTAGCTCCGAACCAGACCTGGAACCAGCTTGGTGGAAAAGGGGAATGTGAGCCTGGACAACACAGCTGCTTTAAAATGAAGATGACCGTTTACGACCTGCGACCTTACCTCAGGTGCTGTCTCTCCTTCTGTGCTGTCTGACTGTTTGCTGGGAGTCACTGTGACCAGAGGGGCTGCGAAGATATGACACAGAGAAAACACCAAACTACATCACTACCAGAGAGATAGACACCAAACTACATCACCATCATGGAGGTAAACACCAAACTACATCACCATCATGGAGGTAAACACCAAACTACATCACCATTATAGAGGTAAACAACAAACTACATCACCATCATGGAGGTAAACACCAAACTACATCACCATTATAGAGGTAAACAACAAACTACATCACCATCATGGAGGTAAACAACAAACTACATCACCATCATGGAGGTAAACAACAAACTACATCACCATCACCCTGGCATGCCGCTGGTCCACAGGCTCCTCACCTATGAGCTCCGGGATGGTCACCCTGTCCAGCTTTATAGAGATATAACACTAAACTACATCATACCTATGAGCTCCTGGATGGTCACCCGGTCCAGCACGTTGAAGGACGTGTCCAGCTTTATAAAACACTAAACTACATCATAACTACATCACACCTATGAGCTCCTGGATGGTCACCCGGTCCAGCACGTTGAAGGACGTGTCCAGCTTTATAAAACACTAAACTACATCATAACTACATCACACCTATGAGCTCCTGGATGGTCACCCGGTCCAGCACGTTGAAGGACGTGTCCAGCTTTATAAAACACTAAACTACATCATAACTACATCATACCTATGAGCTCCTGGATGGTCACCCGGTCCAGCACGTTGAAGGACGTGTCCAGCTTTATAAAACACTAAACTACATCATAACTACATCATACCTATGAGCTCCTGGATGGTCACCCGGTCCAGCACGTTGAAGGACGTGTCCAGCTTTATAAAACACTAAACTACATCATAACTACATCATACCTATGAGCTCCTGGATGGTCACCCGGTCCAGCACGTTGAAGGACGTGTCCAGCTTTATAAAACACTAAACTACATCATAACTACATCATACCTATGAGCTCCTGGATGGTCACCCGGTCCAGCACGTTGAAGGAGGTGTCCAGCTTTATAAAACACTAAACTACATCATAACTACATCTTACCTATGAGCTCCTGGATGGTCACTCGGTCCAGCACGTTGAAGGACGTGTCAAGCTTTATAAAACACTAAACTACATCATAACTACATCATACCTATGAGCTCCTGGATGGTCACCCGGTCCAGCACGTTGAAGGACGTGTCCAGCTTTATAAAACACTAAACTACATCATAACTACATCACACCTATGAGCTCCTGGATGGTCACCCGGTCCAGCACGTTGAAGGACGTGTCCAGCTTTATAAAACACTAAACTACATCATAACTACATCACACCTATGAGCTCCTGGATGGTCACCCGGTCCAGCACGTTGAAGGACGTGTCCAGCTTTATAAAACACTAAACTACATCATAACTACATCACACCTATGAGCTCCTGGATGGTCACCCGGTCCAGCACGTTGAAGGACGTGTCCAGCTTTATAAAACACTAAACTACATCATAACTACATCATACCTATGAGCTCCTGGATGGTCACCCGGTCCAGCACGTTGAAGGACGTGTCCAGCTTTATAAAACACTAAACTACATCATAACTACATCATACCTATGAGCTCCTGGATGGTCACCCGGTCCAGCACGTTGAAGGACGTGTCCAGCTTTATAAAACACTAAACTACATCATAACTACATCATACCTATGAGCTCCTGGATGGTCACCCGGTCCAGCTTTATAGAGATATAACACTAAACTACATCATAACTACATCATACCTATGAGCTCCTGGATGGTCACCCGGTCCAGCACGTTGAAGGACGTGTCCAGCTTTATAAAACACTAAACTACATCATAACTACATCATACCTATGAGCTCCTGGATGGTCACCCGGTCCAGCACGTTGAAGGACGTGTCCAGCTTTATAAAACACTAAACTACATCATAACTACATCATACCTATGAGCTCCTGGATGGTCACCGGTCCAGCACGTTGAAGAGCGTGCCCAGCTTTATAAAACACTAAACTACATCATAACTACATCATACCTATGAGCTCCTGGATGGTCACCCGGTCCAGCACGTTGAAGGACGTGTCCAGCTTTATAAAACACTAAACTACATCATAACTACATCATACCTATGAGCTCCTGGATGGTCACCCGTTGAAGGACGTGTCCAGCTTTATAAAACACTAAACTACATCATAACTACATCATACCTATGAGCTCCTGGATGGTCACCCGGTCCAGCACGTTGAAGGACGTGTCCAGCTTTATAAAACACTAAACTACATCATAACTACATCATACCTATGAGCTCCTGGATGGTCACCCTGTCCAGCACGTTGAAGGACGTGTCCAGCTTTATAAAACACTAAACTACATCATAACTACATCATACCTATGAGCTCCTGGATGGTCACCCGGTCCAGCACGTTGAAGGACGTGTCCAGCTTTATAAAACACTAAACTACATCATAACTACATCATACCTATGAGCTCCTGGATGGTCACCCGGTCCAGCACGTTGAAGGACGTGTCCAGCTTTATAAAACACTAAACTACATCATAACTACATCTTACCTATGAGCTCCTGGATGGTCACCCGGTCCAGCACGTTGAAGGACGTGTCCAGCTTTATAAAACACTAAACTACATCATAACTACATCATACCTATGAGCTCCTGGATGGTCACCCGGTCCAGCACGTTGAAGGACGTGTCCAGCTTTATAAAACACTAAACTACATCATAACTACATCATACCTATGAGCTCCTGGATGGTCACCCGGTCCAGCACGTTGAAGGACGTGTCCAGCTTCAGCGGCTGGCAGCAGCGCTGACACACGAAGCTCACCTGCATGGTGGAGTTGGATGATTTGGAGCCCTCCATGGAGACCTGAGGAGAAACATGGTCACTGTGATCACGGACTGCATCAGGACATCCACACTGATTGATCAAGCTCTCAGGTGTGATCCTGACGTCAGTCCCCTCAGGTCTATCCCCCCTTAGAGCTAAACCGTTACTGTTTAGCTAAATGCTAACACAGTTAGCTCGTCAGTCTTAACCTGTGATTAGATGTTTGAACCATTATTCGTGTGAATTAGACTCACTGGTGTTGATAAAGGATCAATTATATCTCATTATACGCTCCACTCTGTCAGGCACAAACATTAAAATTAGTCTTTAGTGTTTTTATCGTGACTCCTCCATTTTGTTCCTCGGGATCGCTCTCCTCTTCCGTGTTGTTGTTTACGGCGGATGTGACGTCAGCTTTAAAGTGACGTATCGCGGACTTGCCAAAATAATGGAGTAGGGTCTAGCTGCCATAGACATAAACACTAGACGCCGCGCTGCCTGTGTCCGCCCAGCGCTTTGATACGTCGGCGCGGCCGCCATATTGTGACGGTCGAGTCAGCCCTGTCAATCAAAACATGTCATCGTGAAAGCGATGTGTTATCTGATAAAAAACACGAACGTTTGCATTTACGTGGATGTCAAGCATCATTTTAGACATCGATTCATAGTTATCGACGTAAAATACTCATGTAAATTCTTTAGGTTGCTAATCGGCGCTGGAGTGGCAGCTATTTTGTTCAATAAGCAATAACTGAGAGAAATGAAAGAAGTCGGCAGATCGGATATTGAACTGCATGGGGCATAGGAACATTTATTAAATACTTACATACTTAACATATTTACAGATACTTTCATTTTTATATTTCATACATCATATTTTACATATTTACACATCATTCAGTATTTTCATTTCATATTTACATTTTTTTGTACACATCATTCAAAATTTACATTTAATGTATGCATATTTTGAATATTATTTATAATTATTTAGATATAGTATATATAAATATATGATATATATATACATATATATATAAATACATATATTTATTTATATATGTATATATATGTATATGTATATATATATATATATATATATATATATATATATATATATATATACATACATATATATTTAGCCCATGCGATATGAACTTGAGACTAGATAAGTTGGAATTGTTGAAAATGCTTTCTATTCTTCGCTCAAGCTAGCCCTGAACAACAACAGCAGCGTCTATTCGGTTCATTTATTTATATATTAAATATATTTATTTATAAATATCTTATAAATATAAATATACATATATATATATACGTATATATTCATATTTATTTATATCATTTATATTTATTTATTTATACTATATTTATTTAAATAGTAATAATAAATAGTTTTCAAAATATGCATATATTAAATGTAAATATAGAATGTTGTGTTAATAAGGAAATTATGCATTTATTAAATTTAAATATGATATATGAAATATAAATATGAAAGTATCTGTAAAATATGTTAAGTATGAAAGTATTTAATAAATGTTCTGTAAATGCAGTTCAATATCCGATATTCTTTCATTTCTCTCAGTTATTGCTTATTGAACAAAATAGCTGCCACTCCAGCGCCGATTAGCAACCTAAAGAATTTACATATATTCACAATATAAGTATTTTACGTTGATAACTGGAAGTAGGTGTCGAAAATGATGGTTGACTTCTACGTAAATGGAAACGTGTTTTTATCAGAAAACACATCGCTTTCACGATGACATGTTTTGATTGACAGGGCTGACTCGACCGTCACAATATGGCGGCCGCGCTGACGTATGATCCGGCCAGTCGGTGAGGCGTCTAGTGTATATGTCTATGCTAGCTGCAGCCGCAGCCACTACAAACACCACCCCCTGGCTCATACAAAACACGCCCACTTCCTCATACAAAACACGCCCATTGCTTCCTCTTCATTGTTGAGAGGAAGCGAGATGGCGATGCCGGTTCAGGTGAAACTTATACAACACAGATTTTAATGCAACTAGCCTAAGCCTTTTTTATGTCAAACTTGGAGCAAAATTTCAGAGGATTTAGGGCCGTATGATTTTTTTCGAAAACACCAGACTCGATTTGCAAGAAATGTAGTTTTTACCTGTGAAAACACATGTTTTACATCACACTGAAAATGGAGAAAAAACGTTTTGTGTTTGAAACTTTACAAAATTAAAAAAACAATATTGGTAAATGTTCGTACTGTAACTAAATAGCAAAGAGAGGCGCCAAGAAACAGATTTAAACTCATTTTACAAAGATGACGAGGTAAAATCTCCCTTCAATCATAAAACACACGATACTACGTGGCATTACCACGGTTACTGTGATTGTTTTGGCGTTACCATAACTGTGATAGCGCTGACCGGATCATCCCAACATAGTCTTGTGCCCCGACAACAGCACTGAGTAATAAATGATTTTTTAATTTAGGCTTTCATCACATTTTGGAAAAGAACTCTTCACATATCTCTCTCTCTCTCTCTCTCTCTCCCTCTATATATATATTTATACATATATATATATATATATATATACATATATATATTTATACATATATATATATATATATACATATATATATAATATGTATATATATATATATATATATATACATATTATATATATATGAAAATATATATATAAACATTCATATATGCATACAAACATATATATAATATATATATAAAGAAGGGTATCTTTCTCACACACACACGCTTAAATGTACACAAATATAAATTCAAATACACGAAACAGAAGAGTAAGCAGAATGTGTACTTCTCAATTGTAATAAGTTGAAAAATAGAGAAAAAAATGCATGAGTACTTCATATACGTAAAACATAAATATAAAATATGCGATAGGTAGAAGGCATACTTTAGAAAAAAGGAAATTCTGTATCTATCTAGCTATGTATAGGCTATATATATATATATATATACATATACATATGTATGTATGTATATATATATATATATATACATATACATATGTATGTATGTATATGTATATATATATATACATATATATACATTAGTGCTGTCAGATGATTAAAAAAAAAATCGAATTAATTACTGGATTTATAATTAATTAATCTAATCATATTTTAATCTCATATCGAATTCTAGGATATTATAAAATTGTAGTGCAGAACTAATCAAATGAATACACTAAGAAGAGATTTTTGTAAATCCACATTTTTATTGGTGACTAAATAAAACCAAGGTCAGAGAAACTTGTCCAGAAAATTCTAAGCAGGAAAAATAACACTTGTGAAATCAATTTGGTTTTCATGGAGTAATGAT
This sequence comes from Scarus forsteni, assembly GCA_036419115.1. Taxonomy (NCBI): domain Eukaryota; kingdom Metazoa; phylum Chordata; class Actinopteri; order Labriformes; family Labridae; genus Scarus; species Scarus forsteni. The sequence goes on from JAZDUH010000263.1 coordinate 17,352,937, forward strand.
TGATTAAATGCGCTGACACTTCAATGTTCCAGGCAAATGCATTACACTGAACGGAGCGGCTGACCGGACCAAGATGGCGGCCGTATTTCTTGCGTCTACTCTTTCTTACGTCTATGGTAAAAAAGGCCAAAACTCTTTCCAAAAGCTGGGTCGAGAGGACACAGCTGAAATAAGTTTGTACCATGATTAACAGAGCGATAAAGGTACACATTAAGTACTTAAGAACAAAAAAAATGAAAGACTAGCTTAAAGAAGCCTACGAAGTTGACGCATGCGCACAAAAATTACCTTCTCGGCCGCCGTCGCAAAATTGAGCGTGTTTTGTAGAGTGTTCGTACGTACGTAGGCGTGGGCGTGGTTTGCATGGGCGTGGTTTGTATGGGGCGTGGTTTTGAGGAGGTTTGGAGGTTCTGCGGTCTGCAGCTAGATATAGTTGGGAAATAATGCTGCGTTCCATTATGGTGCGTTCCAGTTGTAGTCGGAGGTCGGAATTTCCCACTTCCGAGTAGGAAATTTTATCTTGAACGCCCCCCGAGGTCGGAATATCCTACTCGGAACTCGGGGAGACCTCGCCACCCCCGAGTTGACAAACAAAGATGGATGCCCCCAGTGTGAACAGTTATTTAGCTCCTGTAATAATCCATTTATTTGCACTTCTGACTGGGGTGTGTCGCTCTAGATCAGCTGTATACATAGTATTGTTAGACTTATATTTACAAAAATGCTTCCATAGTGATAATCACATTCTTCATGTGATATTTGTGAACAACAACACAGGGCGTGCTAACAACAGCTAACAATAGCCTGGTAGATCGGCATGTTTTTTTCAGACTTCAACTGGAATGCAGATCGGAGATGATGTCATGCCCATTTCCCAGTTCCGAGGTTAATGGAACGCAGCATGAACAAATATGTAAACTCCTTTAACTGTGAATGTTAAGGACAATTCAGTTCAGTTTAAAATAAATTGAAACGATTAACCATCACTGATTTTGAGTCAGTTTAAGTTACATAAATAATAATAATAGTAAATGTAACATAAGGAGTATACTTCCTTATGAATAATAATAACAATCATGAGCATTTAATCACTGAATATGCTATCAAGAGTTACGAAAAATCCAACATAATAAAACAAACGCAGGTATGAATATATATATTATATATATATATATATATATATATATATATATATATATATACACATACACACGTTTTGTTTATAGTGTGAGCAGAAAACATGCGAGAGGAGAAAAAGAGAAAATGCTTCACTTTCAAAACGCTCAAAAATGAGAGCATATTCTCTTTTATATATATGTGTATATATATATATGTGTGTGTGTGTGTGTGTGTATATACATACATATATATATATATATATATATATATATATATATATATATGTATATAAGGGCGTAACCATGGTATAGATATTGGGGGGGTCCAAATGTGAGTCCTTCCCCATATATTATTTTTTCAAGTGCATTTCTCACAATTTAAAATTTCCATATATTGATAAAGATTTGCTCATCTAGAACATAGTTTTGAGGAATACATTGACCATTTGAATTAACATTTCAAGAACAGTCTGAAAATTCTCTGACATAGCAGCAAATAGGATGGCTTCAAATGAGGAAAACTCTCATACCTAAAGCATGTTGGTTTAAATATTGTGACTGAAACAATAAAATGTACTATGGACTTTTAAGTAAGTCAAAGTAAGTCAAAGTGAATTCACATTTTGTTGATTTGTCTCAAAATAAATTACTGCACATTTACACTGGAAAGTTTTATGTGAACGAAATCGTAGATTAAATAAAAATTAAATGTTAAATCTTGGTGTTAATTGACTACCAGGCAACAAAACACGTAAACAAGTGATGCCTGAGTCCGGCCTGAGTGATATGGTTGAAAAGTCTATCACAATAGTTAAGTTTCATATCCAAACTGCTTGATATTGAAAAACATTGACCTCTAATAATGACATGTACTTTTTTAGTATTTATGAAATATAGACAAAAAACGTTTCACTTCTTTAATTTGAACTTAACCACTTTGTCAGGTAATAGTTAACATAACATTACAGACTTACAATTCCTTGGCCTGTGCAATCTATTAAAATCCAATACAACTCTGCTATAAATTCATATTTTATAAAGCTCCTGCATTTTCATTTTTTGTTGAAGTTGATACAGATTGATAATACTTCATTTTCTCTATTATATAAAAGTGCTCCTAATATTGTCCACTCAATTCAAATACATGAGGGGTGCTCTTCTCTGGATGTGTGTGGCTGGTCTTTTTTTCCTCTACACTGCTCCCTAACAGGTCAAAACAACATAGAACTGTGTATAAAACAAGTAATAAGTAATGTATTTTAGAAAACATTTGATAAATGTGTTGGCAGTAACAGCAATGAGTGGGCTAGTTCCCTCTGATGCCCTTTTGTATTGATTAAAAGAATCCAATGAATGAATAAATGTAAATAATATAATGAATGGATGAATAGTAACTGGTCTACATGACTGCATAGATTTTAAATGAAATAGGTTAACTAAAATTTGCTGTAATCTGAGATCAGTTTTGTCTCACGTAACACACTCACATACTCATTCCTGTTACCCATTTTCATTCTTGTTACCAAATGTTTTTTTTTTCTGATTATTTAATTGTTACTTCAAAAATAAAGAAAATAAACTGTATTTTTACATTTATATTGGTTCCAACAGCTGCCTGATTGCTTAATGAACTACATGCTCAATCTTTGGATAAAATTTATTTTTTATGTCCTACAAAGGAAAAGTTTGGATTTGCATTCTCAGAAAAATACAACTCTGGTAAAAAAAATCATCTTTTGTCATAAATATTAGTATTTTCATCATGTAACCAACCATTTCTTCTAAATTAACTCTTTTTTTAAGGGAAAACATCGTATGTGATTGATATTCTTTTAAACATGGTTTTAAAATGGCATTTGAGTTTTGGTAACAGCAGAGAAAAAATTGCAATGATAATAAACTTTTAAAAGTTGCAATAAATTAAATAAAGTAGCCTGAGATTGACCAGTACTCATTTTGAATGAGTAAATGTGTATATTACTAAATTCTAAATTGAAATGGAATGAAAAATTAAGTTAATATTTTGAAGAGTTACAACAAGCAAATTGCACTCTTTTGGCGGAAAGACCCAAATAATGTTTTTACGCTGTTTAGAGACTCATATTACAATGCTTCACCTGTTCATCTTCAGAGCAGGTATCTGCTTGTCCACTCCCTCCATCTTGGACGGAGAGAGTGGACATCATTGGACTAAAAAAATTCATTGGACTAAAAAAAATCAATGACTGAGCAAAATGATCATTTTAAATTGATGCATTGAATAATCTGCTTTTATTGCTGCTAGTGCTATTTGCTTTAACCTTACCAAGCCTGTTTGAGTGCCAAGTGAAGTATAAAACCATCAAACAATATCTCCCTCTCTAACATACACGCACACCCACACGACACGGGGAGGGGGGGTGGGGGGCGATAAAAAGAACAGCACGCACTGATGAAACAGTTCAAATGGACCCCTTTAAAAAGTTTTTTCCCCCACCACAATTAAGCCTCCGGATCAGATCAGAAAGTTTTCCATTAAATTCAATTTGTGATATTACACTGGATCCGCTCCGGCTGGTTCACAACCATCCTATTTTGCCGGCGCTGCGATGCTGAAGTTTTCATGCAGCGGAGGGCAGATCGAACAGGACCGGAAGTTGTGCACGGAAACTTCCTAACAAGGCCCTGTGACTTTCAAAATAAAAGAAACTGTCTCAAAACCAGATCGCAGTTAACTTGACTACAAAAATAAACCGACATAATAAGCGGAGCCAGACCAGGAGTCAACAGGTCACAATATTCAAAGTATATGGCAGTTACGCGGTAGTATATATATATATATGAGAATGAGAGCATGCTCTCACATAAAGCTTTTAAGGAGTTTATTCCACATCACCGGGTGGAGCGCACAGGTTAGGTCCTCCTCCTGGCCTGTCGGTGGCGCTGCGGCGCTGGCCTTCGCTGTGAGCCTCGGAGCGGAAGGAGATGAAGAAGACAATAGTTGCGGGAAAACTGAAGCGGATGTTTGCGGTGCCCTCCGTGCAGACTGAGAAACACGGTAAAAACTGAAATACCATCTTTTATCCTGAACAGTGAAGACATCTTATAAAAAACGAAAGGTTATTATTGATATCACCTCAGCCCGCTGACGTGTTTACCTGTGCGGCAGAGCTCAGGTGTGAATCACAGCCGCTGACGGGCATCAACCCTGACGCGGAGGTGGACATTAAAGCTGTGCCTCACCTGTAGGTGGACATTAAAGCTGTGCCTCACCTGTAGGTGGACATTAAAGCTGTGCCTCACCTGTATGAGCCCAAAACGCCCTTTAGCTGCGTGTAAGCAGGCTTTCACCTCAGGCAGGTGCTTCACCAGGTGTGTCTGAGTTTAAAGGACTTTATATTATTAAAAATAAAAAGTTACAGAAAGACCGCGAAACTCCGAAGATCACCTGGCCAGGTACAAAGGTATGTCCTCCTGCTACTGTCTGTCATGTATGTCACGTTGTTTTATCCTGTACAGTGTCCTTGGGTGTTTTGAAAGGTGCTTTCATATAAAATGTATTATTATTATTGTTATTATTAACTCTGCTGTCATGTATGTTTAACTCTGCTGTCATGTATGTTGTTTAACTCTGCTGTCATGTATGTTTAACTCTGCTGTCATGTATGTTATTTAACTCTGCTGTCATGTATGTTTAACTCTGCTGTCATGTATGTTGTTTAACTCTGCTGTCATGTATGTTTAACTCTGCTGTCATGTATGTTGTTTAACTCTGCTGTCATGTATGTTTAACTCTGCTGTCATGTATGTTTAACTCTGCTGTCATGTATGTTTAACTCTGCTGTCATGTATGTTGTTTAACTCTGCTGTCATGTATGTTTAACTCTGCTGTCATGTATGTTTAACTCTGCTGTCATGTATGTTGTTTAACTCTGCTGTCATGTATGTTTAACTCTGCTGTCATGTATGTTGTTTAACTCTGCTGTCATGTATGTTTAACTCTGCTGTCATGTATGTTGTTTAACTCTGCTGTCATGTATGTTGTTTAACTCTGCTGTCATGTATGTTTAACTCTGCTGTCATGTATGTTGTTTAACTCTGCTGTCATGTATGTTTAACTCTGCTGTCATGTATGTTGTTTAACTCTGCTGTCATGTATGTTGTTTAACTCTGCTGTCATGTATGTTGTTTAACTCTGCTGTCATGTATGTTGTTTAACTCTGCTGTCATGTATGTTGTTTAACTCTGCTGTCATGTATGTTTAACTCTGCTGTCATGTATGTTGTTTAACTCTGCTGTCATGTATGTTTAACTCTGCTGTCATGTATGTTGTTTAACTCTGCTGTCATGTATGTTTAACTCTGCTGTCATGTATGTTGTTTAACTCTGCTGTCATGTATGTTTAACTCTGCTGTCATGTATGTTTAACTCTTCTGTCATGTATGTTGTTTAACTCTGCTGTCATGTATGTTGTTTAACTCTGCTGTCATGTATGTTATTTAACTCTGCTGTCATGTATGTTATTTAACTCTGCTGTCATGTATGTTGTTTAACTCTGCTGTCATGTATGTTGTTTAACTCTGCTGTCATGTATGTTTAACTCTGCTGTCATGTATGTTGTTTAACTCTGCTGTCATGTATGTTGTTTAACTCTGCTGTCATGTATGTTATTTAACTCTTCTGTCATTTATGTTGTTTAACTCTGCTGTCATGTATGTTGTTTAACTCTGCTGTCATTTATGTTGTTTAACTCTGCTGTCATGTATGTTGTTTAACTCTGCTGTCATGTATGTTGTTTAACTCTGCTGTCATGTATGTTTAACTCTGCTGTCATGTATGTTGTTTAACTCTGCTGTCATTTATGTTGTTTAACTCTGCTGTCATGTATGTTGTTTAACTCTGCTGTCATGTATGTTATTTAACTCTTCTGTCATTTATGTTGTTTAACTCTGCTGTCATGTATGTTGATTAACTCTGCTGTCATGTATGTTTAACTCTGCTGTCATTTATGTTATATAACTCTGCTGTCATGTATGTTGTTTAACTCTGCTGTCATTTATGTTGTTTAACTCTCATTTATGTTGTTTAACTCTGCTGTCATGTATGTTGTTTAACTCTGCTGTCATGTATGTTATTTAACTCTGCTGTCATGTATGTTGTTTAACTCTGCTGTCATGTATGTTGTTTAACTCTGCTGTCATGTATGTTATTTAACTCTGCTGTCATGTATGTTGTTTAACTCTGCTGTCATGTATGTTGTTTAACTCTGCTGTCATGTATGTTATTTAACTCTGCTGTCATTTATGTTGTTTAACTCTGCTGTCATGTATGTTGTTTAACTCTGCTGTCATGTATGTTATTTAACTCTGCTGTCATGTATGTTGTTTAACTCTGCTGTCATGTATGTTTAACTCTGCTGTCATGTATGTTATTTAACTCTGCTGTCATGTATGTTGTTTAACTCTGCTGTCATGTATGTTATTTAACTCTGCTGTCATGTATGTTGTTTAACTCTGCTGTCATGTTTGTTGTTTAACTCTGCTGTCATTTATGTTGTTTAACTCTGCTGTCATGTATGTTGTTTAACTCTTCTGTCATTTATGTTGTCTAACTCTGCTGCCATGTATGTTTAACTCTGCTGTCATGTATGTTGTTTAACTCTGCTGTCATGTATGTTTAACTCTGCTGTCATGTATGTTGTTTAACTCTGCTGTCATGTATGTTATTTAACTCTTCTGTCATGTTTGTTGTTTTACTCTTCGTCATGTATGTTTAACTCTGCTGTCATGTATGTTGTTTAACTCTGCTGTCATGTATGTTGTTTAACTCTTTATTTATTTAACTCTTCTGTCATTTATGTTGTTTAACTCTGCTGTCATGTATGTTGTTTAACTCTGCTGTCATGTATGTTGTTTAACTCTTCTGTCATGTATATTGTTTAACTCTGCTGTCATTTATGTTGTTTAACTCTGCTGTCATGTATGTTTAACTCTGCTGTCATGTATGTTTAACTCTGCTGTGATGTATGTTGTTTAACTCTGCTGTCATTTATGTTGTTTAACTCTCATTTATGTTGTTTAACTCTGCTGTCATGTATGTTATTTAACTCTGCTGTCATGTATGTTGTTTAACTCTGCTGTCATGTATGTTGTTTAACTCTGCTGTCATGTATGTTGTTTAACTCTTCTGTCATTTATGTTGTCTAACTCTGCTGCCATGTATGTTTAACTCTGCTGTCATGTATGTTGTTTAACTCTGCTGTCATGTATGTTTAACTCTGCTGTCATGTATGTTTAACTCTGCTGTCATGTATGTTTAGCTCTGCTGTCATGTATGTTGTTTAACTCTTCTGTCATGTATCTTTAACTCTGCTGTCATGTATGTTTAACTCTGCTATCATGTATGTTGTTTAACTCTGCTGTCATGTATGTTTAACTCTGCTGTCATTTATGTTGTTTAACTCTGCTGTCATGTATAATATTTAACTCTGCTGTCATTTATGTTGTTTAACTCTGCTGTCATGTATGTTGTTTAACTCTGCTGTCATGTATGTTTAACTCTGCTGTCATTTATGTTGTTTAACTCTGCTGTCATGTATGTTGTTTAACTCTGCTGTTATGTATGTTTAACTCTGCTGTCATGTATGTTTAACTCTGCTGTTATGTATGTTTAACTCTGCTGTTATGTATGTTTAACTCTGCTGTTATGTATGTTTAACTCTGCTGTCATGTATGTTGTTTAACTCTGCTGTCATGTATGTTGTTTAACTCTTCTGTCATTTATGTTGTCTAACTCTGCTGCCATGTATGTTTAACTCTGCTGTCATGTATGTTGTTTAACTCTGCTGTCATGTATGTTTAACTCTGCTGTCATGTATGTTTAACTCTGCTGTCATGTATGTTTAGCTCTGCTGTCATGTATGTTGTTTAACTCTTCTGTCATGTATCTTTAACTCTGCTGTCATGTATGTTTAACTCTGCTATCATGTATGTTGTTTAACTCTGCTGTCATGTATGTTTAACTCTGCTGTCATTTATGTTGTTTAACTCTGCTGTCATGTATAATATTTAACTCTGCTGTCATTTATGTTGTTTAACTCTGCTGTCATGTATGTTGTTTAACTCTGCTGTCATGTATGTTTAACTCTGCTGTCATTTATGTTGTTTAACTCTGCTGTCATGTATGTTGTTTAACTCTGCTGTTATGTATGTTTAACTCTGCTGTCATGTATGTTTAACTCTGCTGTCATGTATGTTTAACTCTGCTGTTATGTATGTTTAACTCTGCTGTCATGTTTGTTGTTTAACTCTGCTGTCATGTATGTTTAACTCTGCTGTCATGTATGTTGTTTAACTCTGCTGTCATGTATGTTGTTTAACTCTGCTGTCATGTATGTTGTTTAACTCTGCTGTCATGTATGTTGTTTAACTCTGCTGTCATGTATGTTGTTTAACTCTGCTGTCATGTATGTTGTTTAACTCTGCTGTCATGTATGTTATTTAACTCTGCTGTCATGTATGTTATTTAACTCTGCTGTCATGTACGTTGTTTAACTCTGCTGTCATCTATGTTATTTACCTCTGCTGTCATGTATGTTGTTTAACTCTGCTGTCATGTATGTTATTTAACTCTTCTGTCATGTTTGTTGTTTTACTCTTCGTCATGTATGTTTAACTCTGCTGTCATGTATGTTGTTTAACTCTGCTGTCATGTATGTTGTTTAACTCTGCTGTCATTTATGTTATTTAACTCTTCTGTCATTTATGTTGTTTAACTCTGCTGTCATGTATGTTGTTTAACTCTGCTGTCATGTATGTTGTTTAACTCTTCTGTCATGTATATTGTTTAACTCTGCTGTCATTTATGTTGTTTAACTCTGCTGCCATGTATGTTGTTTAACTCTGCTGTCATGTATGTTGTTTAACCCTGCTGTCATGTATGTTGTTTAATTCTGCCGTCATGTTCGTTGTTTAACTCTGCTGTCATGTATGTTGTTTAACTCTGCTGTCATGTATATTGTTTAACTCTTCTGTCATGTATATTGTTTAACTCTGCTGTCATTTATGTTGTTTAACTCTGCTGCCATGTATGTTGTTTAACTCTGCTGTCATGTATGTTGTTTAACTCTGCTGTCATGTATGTTGTTTAACTCTGCTGTCATGTATGTTGTTTAACTCTTCTGTCATGTATATTGTTTAACTCTGCTGTCATTTATGTTGTTTAACTCTGCTGCCATGTATGTTGTTTAACTCTGCTGTCATGTATGTTGTTTAACCCTGCTGTCATGTATGTTGTTTAATTCTGCCGTCATGTTCGTTGTTTAACTCTTCTGTCATGTATGTTATCTAACTCTGCTGTCATGTATGTTATTTAACTCTGCTGTCATGTATGTTGTTTAACTCTTCTGTCATGTATGTTATTTAACTCTGCTTTCATGTATGTTGTTTAACTCTTCTGTCATGTTTGTTGTTTTACTCTTCGTCATGTATGTTTAACTCTGCTGTCATGTATGTTGTTTAACTCTGCTGTCATGTATGTTGTTTAACTCTGCTGTCATTTATGTTATTTAACTCTGCTGTCATTTATGTTGTTTAACTCTGCTGTCATGTATGTTGTTTAACTCTGCTGTCATGTATGTTGTTTAACTCTGCTGTCATGTATGTTTAACTCTGCTGTCATGTATGTTTAACTCTGCTGTGATGTATGTTGTTTAACTCTGCTGTCATTTATGTTGTTTAACTCTCATTTATGTTGTTTAACTCTGCTGTCATGTATGTTATTTAACTCTGCTGTCATGTATGTTGTTTAACTCTGCTGTCATGTATGTTGTTTAACTCTGCTGTCATGTATGTTGTTTAACTCTTCTGTCATTTATGTTGTCTAACTCTGCTGCCATGTATGTTTAACTCTGCTGTCATGTATGTTGTTTAACTCTGCTGTCATGTATGTTTAACTCTGCTGTCATGTATGTTTAACTCTGCTGTCATGTATGTTTAGCTCTGCTGTCATGTATGTTGTTTAACTCTTCTGTCATGTATCTTTAACTCTGCTGTCATGTATGTTTAACTCTGCTATCATGTATGTTGTTTAACTCTGCTGTCATGTATGTTTAACTCTGCTGTCATTTATGTTGTTTAACTCTGCTGTCATGTATGTTATTTAACTCTGCTGTCATTTATGTTGTTTAACTCTGCTGTCATGTATGTTGTTTAACTCTGCTGTCATGTATGTTTAACTCTGCTGTCATTTATGTTGTTTAACTCTGCTGTCATGTATGTTGTTTAACTCTGCTGTCATGTATGTTTAACTCTGCTGTCATGTTTGTTGTTTAACTCTGCTGTCATGTATGTTTAACTCTGCTGTCATGTATGTTGTTTAACTCTGCTGTCATGTATGTTGTTTAACTCTGCTGTCATGTATGTTGTTTAACTCTGCTGTCATGTATGTTTAACTCTGCTGTCATTTATGTTGTTTAACTCTGCTGTCATGGATGTTGTTTAACTCTGCTGTCATGTATGTTATTTAACTCTGCTGTCATGTATGTTATTTAACTCTGCTGTCATGTACGTTGTTTAACTCTGCTGTCATCTATGTTATTTACCTCTGCTGTCATGTATGTTGTTTAACTCTGCTGTCATGTATGTTATTTAACTCTTCTGTCATGTTTGTTGTTTTACTCTTCGTCATGTATGTTTAACTCTGCTGTCATGTATGTTGTTTAACTCTGCTGTCATGTATGTTGTTTAACTCTGCTGTCATTTATGTTATTTAACTCTGCTGTCATTTATGTTGTTTAACTCTGCTGTCATGTATGTTATTTAACTCTGCTGTCATGTATGTTGTTTAACTCTGTCATTTATGTTGTTTAACTCTGCTGTCATTTATGTTGTTTAACTCTGCTGCCATGTATGTTGTTTAACTCTGCTGTCATGTATGTTGTTTAACCCTGCTGTCATGTATGTTGTTTAATTCTGCCGTCATGTTCGTTGTTTAACTCTGCTGTCATGTATGTTGTTTAACTCTGCTGTCATTTATGTTATTTAACTCTTCTGTCATTTATGTTGTTTAACTCTGCTGTCATGTATGTTGTTTAACTCTGCTGTCATGTATGTTGTTTAACTCTTCTGTCATGTATGTTGTTTAACTCTTCTGTCATTTATGTTGTTTAACTCTGCTGCCATGTATGTTGTTTAACTCTGCTGTCATGTATGTTGTTTAACCCTGCTGTCATGTATGTTGTTTAATTCTGCCGTCATGTTCGTTGTTTAACTCTTCTGTCATGTATGTTATCTAACTCTGCTGTCATGTATGTTATTTAACTCTGCTGTCATGTATGTTGTTTAACTCTTCTGTCATGTATGTTATTTAACTCTGCTTTCATGTATGTTGTTTAACTCTTCTGTCATGTTTGTTGTTTTACTCTTCGTCATGTATGTTTAACTCTGCTGTCATGTATGTTGTTTAACTCTGCTGTCATGTATGTTTTTTAACTCTGCTGTCATGTATGTTATTTAACTCTGCTGTCATGTATGTTTTTTAATTCTGCCGTCATGTTCGTTGTTTAACTCTTCTGTCATGTATGTTATCTAACTCTGCTGTCATGTATGTTATTTAACTCTGCTGTCATGTATGTTGTTTAACTCTTCTGTCATGTATGTTATTTAACTCTGCTTTTATGTATGTTGTTTAACTCTTCTGTCATGTATGTAGTTTAACTCTGCTGTCATGTATGTTTTTTAACTCTGCTGTCATGTATGTTTTTTAACTCTGCTGTCATGTATGTTGTTTAACTCTGCTGTCATGTATGTTGTTTAACTCTGCTGTCATTTATCTTGTTTAATTCTGCTGCCATGTATATTGTTTAACTCTGCTGTCATGTATGTTGTTTAACTCTTCTGTCATGTATGTTTTTTAACTCTGCTGTCATGTATGTTGTTTAACTCTGCTGTCATGTATGTTGTTTAACTCTGCTGTCATGTATGTTTTTTAACTCTGCTGTCATGTATGTTGTTTAACTCTTCTGTCATGTATGTTGTTTAACTCTGCTGTCATGTATGTTGTTTAACTCTTCTGTCATGTATGTTTTTTAACTCTGCTGTCATGTATGTTTTTTAACTCTGCTTTCATGTATGTTGTTTAACTCTGCTGTCATTTATGTTGTTTAACTCTGCTGCCATGTATGTTGTTTAACTCTGCTGTCACGTATGTTGTTTAACCCTGCTGTCATGTATGTTGTTTAATTCTGCCGTCATGTTCGTTGTTTAACTCTTCTGTCATGTATGTTATCTAACTCTGCTGTCATGTATGTTGTTTAACTCTTCTGTCATGTATGTTATTTAACTCTGCTTTCATGTATGTTGTTTAACTCTTCTGTCATGTTTGTTGTTTTACTCTTCGTCATGTATGTTTAACTCTGCTGTCATGTATGTTGTTTAACTCTGCTGTCATGTATGTTTTTTAACTCTGCTGTCATGTATGTTATTTAACTCTGCTGTCATGTATGTTGTTTAATTCTGCCGTCATGTTCGTTGTTTAACTCTTCTGTCATGTATGTTATCTAACTCTGCTGTCATGTATGTTATTTAACTCTGCTGTCATGTATGTTGTTTAACTCTTCTGTCATGTATGTTATTTAACTCTGCTTTCATGTATGTTGTTTAACTCTTCTGTCATGTTTGTTGTTTTTACTCTTCGTCATGTATGTTTAACTCTGCTGTCATGTATGTTATTTAACTCTGCTGTCATGTATGTTTTTTAACTCTGCTGTCATGTATGTTGTTTAACTCTGCTGTCATGTATGTTTAACTCTGCTGTCGTGTATGTTATTTAACTCTGCTGTCATGTATGTTTTTTAACTCTGCTGTCATGTTTGTTATTTAACTCTGCTGTCATGTATGTTTTTTAACTCTGCTGTCATGTATGTTATTTATTTCTGCTGTCATGTATGTTTAACTCTTCTGTCATGTATGTTATTTAACTCTGCTTTCATGTATGTTGTTTAACTCTTCTGTCATGTTTGTTGTTTTACTCTTCGTCATGTATGTTATTTAACTCTGCTGTCATGTATGTTTTTTTACTCTGCTGTCATGTATGTTGTTTAACTCTGCTGTCATGTATGTTGTTTAACTCTGCTGTCATGTATGTTTTTTAACTCTGCTGTCATGTATGTTGTTTAACTCTGCTGTCATGTATGTTGTTTAACTCTGCTGTCATGTATGTTGTTTAATTCTGCCGTCATGTTCGTTGTTTAACTCTTCTGTCATGTATGTTATCTAACTCTGCTGTCATGTATGTTATTTAACTCTGCTGTCATGTATGTTGTTTAACTCTTCTGTCATGTATGTTATTTAACTCTGCTTTCATGTATGTTGTTTAACTCTTCTGTCATGTTTGTTGTTTTACTCTTCGTCATGTATGTTTAACTCTGCTGTCATGTATGTTGTTTAACTCTGCTGTCATGTATGTTTTTTAACTCTGCTGTCATGTATGTTATTTAACTCTGCTGTCATGTATGTTGTTTAATTCTGCCGTCATGTTCGTTGTTTAAATCTTCTGTCATGTATGTTATCTAACTCTGCTGTCATGTATGTTATTTAACTCTGCTGTCATGTATGTTGTTTAACTCTGCTGTCATGTATGTTATTTAACTCTGCTTTCATGTATGTTGTTTAACTCTTCTGTCATGTTTGTTGTTTTACTCTTCGTCATGTATGTTTAACTCTGCTGTCATGTATGTTATTTAACTCTGCTGTCATGTATGTTTTTTAACTCTGCTGTCATGTATGTTGTTTAACTCTGCTGTCATGTATGTTTAACTCTGCTGTCATGTATGTTATTTAACTCTGCTGTCATGTATGTTTTTTAACTCTGCTGTCATGTATGTTATTTAACTCTGCTGTCATGTATGTTTTTTAACTCTGCTGTCATGTATGTTATTTATTTCTGCTGTCATGTATGTTGTTTAACTCTTCTGTCATGTATGTTATTTAACTCTGCTTTCATGTATGTTGTTTAACTCTTCTGTCATGTTTGTTGTTTTACTCTTCGTCATGTATGTTATTTAACTCTGCTGTCATGTATGTTTTTTAACTCTGCTGTCATGTATGTTGTTTAACTCTGCTGTCATGTATGTTGTTTAACTCTGCTGTCATGTATGTTTTTTAACTCTGCTGTCATGTATGTTGTTTAACTCTGCTGTCATGTATGTTGTTTAACTCTGCTGTCATGTATGTTGTTTAACTCTGCTGTCATTTATCTTGTTTAATTCTGCTGCCATGTATGTTGTTTAACTCTGCTGTCATGTATGTTGTTTAACTCTTCTGTCATGTATGTTTTTTAACTCTGCTGTCATGTATGTTGTTTAACTCTGCTGTCATGTATGTTGTTTAACTCTGCTGTCATGTATGTTGTTTAACTCTGCTGTCATTTATGTTGTTTAACTCTGCTGTCATGTATGTTTTTTAACTCTGCTGTCATGTATGTTGTTTAACTCTGCTGTCATGTATGTTGTTTAACTCTGCTGTCATGTATGTTTTTTAACTCTGCTGTCATGTATGTTGTTTAATTCTGCTGCCATGTATGTTGTTTAACTCTGCTGTCATGTATGTTGTTTAACTCTGCTGTCATGTTTGTTTACCTCTGCTGTCATGTATGTTGTTTAATTCTGCTCTCATGTATTTAGTTTAACTCTGCTGTCATGTATGTTGTTTAATTCTGCTGTCATTTTATGTTGTTTAACTCTGCTGTCATTTTATGTTGTTTAACTCTGCTGTCATTTATGTTGTTTATCTCTGCTGTCATGTTCGTTGTTTAACTCTTCTGTCATGTTATGTCTCTGCTGTCATGTATGTGATTAATCTCTTTTGACATGTATTTTATATATCTCTGCTGTCATATTTGTTGTTTAACTCTGCTGGCATATGTTATGTATCTCTGCTTGCATGTATGTTATTATCTCTGCTGGCATGTATTTATTTATTTCTCCTGGCATGTATGTTGTTTAACTCTTCTGGCATGTATGTTATATATCTCTGCTGGCATATATGTTATATATCTCTGGTGTTATATATGTTTTATATCTCTGATGTCATGTATGTTATTGGCTTTGCTGGCATGTATGTTATATATCTCTGCTGACATATGTGTTTTATATCTCTGATGTCATGTATCTTATTATCTCTGCTTGTATGTATGTTATTATCTCTGCTGGCATGTATTTATTTATCTCTGCTGGCATGTATGTTATATGTCTCTGCTGGCATGTATGTTATATATCTCTTCTGGCATATATGTTATATATCTCTGGTGTTATATATGTTTTATATCTCTGATGTCATGTATGTTATTATCTCTGCTGTCATATATGTTTTATATCTCTGATATATATGTTATTGTCTCTGCTGGCATGTATGTTATATATCCCTGCTGGCATATGTGTTATATATCTCTGCTGTCATATATGTTTTATCTCTCTGATGTCATGTATGTTATTTCTCTGCTGGCATGTATGTTATTTATCTCTGATGTCATGTATGTTATTATATCTGCTGGCATGTATGTTATTAGCTCTGATGTCATGTATGTTATATATCTCTGCTGGCATGTATGTGTAACTGGTGTTCCCGTGTCAGCAGCCATGACGCCTCCACCAGCCTCCCACGTGAGGAGGGGGATCTCTGTCCTGTGGGAGACGCTGCAGTGCCCCATCTGGTCAGTTTTTGCTGAATTCAGACTCATATGTTTTCTCCTTTTTGATCAGGAAGTTGATCCAGCAGCTTCTTTCTTTGCCCTTCTCTCCATGTGCATACATGGGTTTAGTCCAGGTACTGTTTGTTTCATGAGTTTTAAGGTAATTGTTGACGTCAAATTGATCTTTGGTGTGAAAGTTTGTCTCTGTGTGTCAGCCCTGGGATTAACTGCAGACCAGTCCGTGGTGTAACCCTGTCTGTAGCTGATCGTCAGCTGGGATAGGCTCCTCCCCAAGAGCCATAAAAGGATAAATTAAAATATAAAGTGATTCTGATGATGTAGGATGGACTGATGGGTAGAATGGTTGATGGCTGGATGAAAAGATGGGTTCATAAGTGGATAGATGGGTTAACAGATGGATAGATGGATGGCTGGGTTAACAGATAGATTGATGGATGGATGGATGGATGGCGGGGTTAACGGATGGATGGATGAATGGATGGCAGGGTTAACGGATGGATAGATGGATAGATGGCTGGCTGGGTTAACAGATGGATGGATGGATGGATGGATGGATGGCTGGGTTAACAGATGGATGGATAGATGGCTGGATGGCTCGGTTAACAGATGGATGGATGGATGGATGGATGGATGGCTGGGTTAACAGATGGATGGATGGATGGATGGCTGGGTTAACAGATGGATGGATGGCTGGATGGCTGGGTTAACAGATGGATGGATGGATGGGTTAGCGGATGGATGGATGGATGGCTGGATGGCTGGGTTATCAAATGGATGGATGGATGGCTGGGTTAACAGATGGATGAATGGATGGATGGATGGCTGGGTTAACAGATGGATGGATGGCTGGATGAATGGCTGGATGGCTGGGTTATCAAATGGATGGATGGATGGCTGGGTTAACAGATGGATGAATGGATGGATGGATGGCTGGGTTAACAGATGGATGGATGGCTGGATGAATGGATGGATGGCTGGGTTAACAGATGGCTGGATGGATGGATGGATGGATGGATTAACAGATGGATGGATGGATGGGTTAACAGATGGATGGATGGATGGATGGCTGGGTTAACAGATGGATGGATGGCTGGGTTAACAGATGGATGAATTGATGGATGGATGGATGGCTGGGTTAACAGATGGATGGATAGATGGCTGGGTTAACGGATGGATGGATGGCTGGATGGTTAACGGATGGCTGGATGGCTGGGTTAACAGATGGATGGATGGATGGATGGCTGGGTTAACAGATGGCTGGATGGCTGGGTTAACAGATGGATGAATGGATGGATTGATGGCTGGGTTAACAGATGGATGGATGGCTGGATGGCTGGGTTAACAGATGGATGGATGGATGGATGGATTGCTGGGTTAACAGATGGATGAATGGATGGATGGATGGCTGGGTTAACAGATGGATGGATGGATGGTCGGTTAACGGATGGATGGATGGATGGATGGATGGATGGCTGGGTTAACAGATGGATGGATGGCTGGGTTAACGGATGGCTGGATGGATGGATGGATGGCTGGGTTAACAGATGGATGGATGGATGGTTGGGTTAACGGATGGATGGATGGATGGATGGATGGATGGATGGCTGGGTTAACGGATGGATGAATGGATGGATGGATGGCTGGGTTAACAGATGGATGAATGGATGGATGGATGGCTGGGTTAACAGATGGATGAATGAATTGATGGATGACAGACTGATAGACCAGGGCGATCCCCCCTCGCTGGCATTGACTGGGTTATTGCTCTGCGCCTTGCTCCGCTCTTGTCTTTGGGACACAGCTTGAACAGCGTTGAGGAGGAGTCGTCTGCTCTGTAGGTGATGAAGAGCTGCTGCAGCTGTGAGACCTAGATCTATGTTACCAGAGAGTGCAGCTCCTCTCCCACTCAGCCGGGTGTTTGTGAAACAGATCTATGGTGCTGCTTCACCTTCAGACACAGTCTGCAGAGAGCTGTCGTCAGACGCTACAAAACCAAAACAATTACAAATTACAGACGTTGAGGGACCTTTATTGGCCAGGAGCCCCTCTTTCTCCTCGCTGCCTACGGCCACCTACAGCCGCCGCCATGTTGTCTATGTTGTTTATGTGCGTGGCGTCTCGGGGGGGTGACATACTGCAGGAAGTGCACTACAGAAAGTCTCGGGCCCTCACAAATGTGAAATAAACAGGTTGGATTAAAAAAAAAATGTCAAACTCGAGTTTCAGGAAAAACGAATCGATTTGTAGGGATGGGAATTGATAAGATTTTATCAATGCTGTTAACGACCCTGCTAATGGATCCAATTCTTTATCCATTCTTGCAGATTTTCTATGTGGGCAAAAGTTGGTCTGATTTTCAGTGTCAACAATGTCAAACACGTCACAGCAGAGATATCTGCTTCTGCAAAGTGTTTCCACTCACGTAGGGCTGTGTCGTAGGTGCAATTAAAGTTAAACTATAATTCTGACTCTTCTGAACCCTGTCAGTGGAGGAGTTGATAAGCAAAAAGATTAATGATATCGATTCTTTGATGGAGCTGTTAACGATTCTCAGCTGGAATTGGTTTTCCATTCCCATCCCTATTGATTTCACCTGCCAACTGGATTTTTGAATCTTATGGATTTGTTGCCCAGCCCTACTGACTGATGTCCTTCTGTCTCTGTAGCCTGGACCTGATGAGCGCCCCTGTGTCCACGAAGTGTGACCATCAGTTCTGCAGGTAGGTGTCCTTCATGATGTTGATATCAACAAAAAAACAAATATTAAATATTATCTGCCTTCACCTAAAATCTGTGATATAAGCCCTCTGGTCCAAGCAGTTCATTCTAATTTATTTTTATTTATTTAATTCAGTTGTAGAATATGTTTATTTAGACACAGTGGTTATTTTAAAATTTAAAAAATCATGTTTTTGTTTGTACTGGATTTATTGAGGTTACTTTTCAGGATCTTCTAATTTATTTTTCATTTTATTTTTTGTATATTTGTATGTTTAAGGTTAAGTTTATTGAACCCATTGGCTAATAACAAATAGGTCAATTTTTCTCATACCTACTATTGCTGCCTACTGTTCTCTGTTTGACTAATCTGACCTGATCAAGCCTTTTCTTACAGTCCAGACAGAATAATAAAAGTCGGTTTGATTCCTGCTGATATATATTATTGGATCGATATCGATATGGGCCAATACTCAAAGCTGTAATATCAGTATCATATCAGAGGTGAAAAGGTTGTATCTGCACACCCCTATAAATGACTCTGGTGTTTTAAATCTGTCCATAAGCAGGAACATTTGGCCCGTTTGTGTTTTCTATATATGATCACATAAATTAAATTTGTTCCTCGGAGACGATAGCTGATGTTTTTCTGTTTTGTTTTCCAGATTCTGTCTGATGAAACTGTTGGACAACACCAAAAAGAACAGTGCCAGCTGTCCTGTGTGCAAAGCCAAGATCACCAGAAGGTTGGGCCTGATCACGGATACAAACACTCTGGATTACGGTGTGGTCCTGACACCTGTGTCTTTATTCACCTGTGCAGGAGCCTGCAGGAGAGCCCGGGCTTTCAGAGGCTGGTTTCAGGACTGCAGGACATGATCCAGGCGTACGAGCACGACACGGGGACGAACTGTGAGAACACTGAGGATTAATGAGCTTTACTAATTTAATTAAAGGTTTTAAAAGCTTGGAGTTTGGATGAGGGGCTGAAAGTGCTTTAATGTTAAATAATAATAATAATTATTATAATTATAATATTAACAGTAATGTAGCTGAAATGGGTGATTCTTTAAGCTGAACGATCAGGTGATCATTCTGCCTGCACTGACATAGTCTGCACTTTAATTTGAGTTTCATTGACTTAATTCAGAATCATAATCGTGGTCATCAGACCTGTTTTAGGATTTTTAAGGACATGTGCAGAAACATCTTCATCAGTTTCCTCAGACGTTGTCCCATCCTTAAACCCTGCTGGTGCTCTGCCCCCCCCCCATTTATATAGACAGACCAGTTTTAACAAGTCTGCATCTCTTCAAGAGTTTAACGTACCACACTGCTGATGACTGCTGTTGTCTGCCATGTTAAAATAATCCTGTTCTGTTCTTAGTTCAGGCCCTAACACCATGTTGTGGGTTTGGATGAAGTGGAGCCCTGATTACATCAAGTTTAATACCCTAAAAAAGTTAAAACAATATCTTTTTTAAATATGTCATTTTCAATTAACAACAATAAACTGGTGTTTTATCAATTGTTTATTGGCTGTTTTTCTAGTGATTTTATGACCTCCGCCAAGGAGGTGATGTTTTCGGGAGAGTTTGTCTGTCCGTGAACAAAATTACTCATAAAGTTATGGATGGATTTTGATGAAATTTTCAGGAAATGTTCAGCATGGGAAAAGGAAGAACTGATTCGATTTTGGTGTTGATCCGGATCAGCGTCTGGCCTCCATGACGAAAAATGTAATTTCTGTGAATAACTACTGAACTAAAATAGATATCATTATGAATCTAGTTGCTAATGGTATGTTTTCATGGTCAAGGAATCTAAATATTTAGATGAAATAAAGGTAGGACTAATATTTATGGTCAAAATTACAATATGGCTGAGGACTGTGGTGCTGGCGGAGGTCTACGCTCTCCGGGTTCTTTCTAGTATTGTTGTTGTGCTCTGGACATCATTGTAAATGAGGGCTCTCCCTCAATGATTCCTTGAGATTTAAATAAAGGTGAAATGAAATGAAACAAACAAAACAAAGAACCACACTAAACAGTACAACAGGTTGGTCAGATGATTCTAATTAAAATAAACTGTCATGGAAAGGGCATCAATATGAATAACTTCAGACTAAAAACAAAATAAAACATAAGAACATCCTTTGCCTGTTCAAGTGTCCATGAATTGAAAACAATAAAAGAGATCTGCTGATCTCAATGGGACTAACCTGGTTAAATAAATAAACAATCATTTGAGTGTAAAGTATATTTGATTCAATACAGACGTAAGGTCCTGGAAAAGCTTAATGCTCCTGGAAAGTGCTGGAATTTGACCTTAAAGACAAACAAACACTGTTTTTAAACATGTTTGTCTTTTCTTGACTTCAGACTTCACCGGGCTGTCACAGTGTGGAGAGGAACGAAGGTGAGGGCCTCAAACGTCCTTAAACACCCACACACCTTTATATCTTCACCTGTGTGACCTTGACTTTATATCTTCACCTGTGTGACCTTGACTTTATATCTTCACCTGTGTGACCTTGATCCAGAGTGACGCCTGCTGACGCTGCCCGACACAGTGAAGAGGTTTCACCTGAAGAAACTTCAGCATCTGAGCACCAGGAGAACCGTGAAGCTCCACGGACTCCATCCTCGACCACAGCAGGTGACAGAATCCACAGAACCAGAACCAGAGCTTCTGTTCAGACTTAAGTCCACAGAACCAGAACTAGAGCTTCTGTTCAGACTAAAGTCTACAGAACCAGAACCAGAACTTCTGTTCACAGACTAAAGTCCACAGAACCAGAACCAGAACTTCTGTTCACAGACTAAAGTCCACAGAACCAGAACCAGAACTTCTGTTCACTGACTAAAGTCCACAGAACCAGAACTTCTGTTCACTGACTAAAGTCCACAGAACCACAACTAGAGCTTCTGTTCAGACTAAAGTCCACAGAACCAGAACTTCTGTTCACTGACTTAAGTCCACAGAACCACAACTAGAGCTTCTGTTCAGACTAAAGTCCACAGAACCAGAACCAGAACTTCTGTTCACAGACTAAAGTCCACAGAACCAGAACTTCTGTTCACAGACTAAAGTCCACAAAACGAGAACCAGAACTTCTGTTCAGACTAAAGTCCACAGAACTTGAACTTCTGTTTGTTTATTGGTCTTCTCATTTTGATGCGTTTGCTCTCGTTGTAAAGGTGCGTTCACACCGCGAGCGACCTAGCGACAAAAGTCGCGTCACCCACTGAGGTAGCGTCGCGCGTCCATAAATAGCCTACCTGTTTGGTCGCCTGGTGTCGGACGTCGGTCGGTGACGTCACGTCCGCTCGAGTTTTACCGCGATCGTATCATATATCCCATCATAGGGTGTATAAGCGGACATTATTCCAGCTGTGTCCTTTTCACTCACTTATCAGACACAAAACTCTGCAGCTGATGATGCAGCAGCATCATCTGTGAGTTTACTGCGGTCCGTCTGCAAATGTCGTCACTGAGATTAGTTCCGCCTATGCGGAAGTCATCCGCTCTGTAGTCCGGATGAATAACAGCACCTGTTCACTGACACACACTGCTGAGTGGCTGATGCTGCACAGCCACACACGACATCGCCTGAATAGATCAGCTTTTTTTTTTACTTTGACATCGCGCGACGAGTGAAGCGGTCGTCTTGTCGCCGGCTGTCGCATCGCGGGAGGGTTAGCCCCGCCCCATCGCGGCTGTACATTGACTTTGCATGGAGAGTGATCGCCGAGGTAGTACAGGTAGCGTCCGGTGTGAACGCACCTTTAGACATCCTGGTGAAATACCGGTCTGTGATTGGACCACAGGTTAACTCTGAAATGTCACAGGTTCATTATTTTTCGTCCTTTTCAGCTCAGAATGATTTTGCCCGACTGATGGGGCTTAACGACTCGAGTCCTCTGACCACGGAAAACGAAGGCCTGAACAGTGGCCTGGGAGGTGCACCACCAACTTCTCACAAGAAAGTTCCTCAGGATTCAGAACCATCTGGACCAGAAACTTTAGAAGCTGCTGAAAATGCAAACTCAGCACACCAGTCCAAACGAGAATCTGAGCTTCTTGAATCAAAGGAGGACTCTCCATCTCAGGTGATACAAGGTGACACCAAACAGCCTCTGAGGAGGTCCTCCAGGAAGAAGAAGACAAAGGAGTCTGGGCCGGAGAAGGTCCTGGAGGAGAAGCAGAAGAAGAGTCTGGAAAAGGTGGCGGAGTGGCTCATGAAGGTCCCGACAGAAGGAGGTCTTCAGTTTGATGGTGAGGATGAAGACTCGGACGGCTCGGGCAGCTCCTGCTCCACCTCGACCATCGACGTCAGGCAGCAGAGCAGTGAGGCGCTGGTGAGGAGAGACGATCGAGCTAAAGGCCTGGAGCAGCAGGTGTTCGGGGCCGTGTACAAACGAGAGCGACGACGGGCCAGCCCTCCTCTGAGGACGAACACCAAAGACCACCAGAACCAGGACCACACAGGAAACGATGCTGAGATGAAAACCAGCGAGGATACCGAAGAAGAAGCAGGACAGGACTCCAGCAGGGAGGACTTCAGAGAGGCAGATCTGCTGGAGGTCATTGAGAGGGAACAGGAAGGAAACAAACACCAGGAGGAGTTACCAGGAGGTGACAAAGAGGACGGTCCGGATGAGTCTGTGCCTGAGAAAGAAGAAGAGGCAAAAACAAAGCTGAAGATGAAGACCAACCCCGTGCAGCAGGTCGATGCTGATTTAAAAGAACAAGAGAACACAGAGGTCAAAGTTCAAAAGAAAACCTCCAAGAGGAAGAACAAGCCTGCCCGGGCACCAAAACCTCTGGTCCTGGTCGGGGCCCAGAATGAAGAGTGCAGTCACCCAGCTAGACCAAAGTCTGAGCAAGTCCAGGTCCATATCGAGAACTACCCGAGCAGCGAGGACCAGGATGCTCCTCTGAAGAGGAGCACCAGGAACAGCAGGAGACTACAGGAGTTTGCTGAGGAGGTCCAGGAAGGAAGCAAAAGACAGCGTGTGAGAGCGAGGGCTCCAGCAGAGCAGAGCGATGAGGGAAAGGAGCCTGAAAGTCTGAGCGATGAAGCTTCAGCTGAGAAGGCCTCACCGCCCAACGAAAACAGAAGAAATGGGTGTGTTTGCAGACACGACGTAGGGGGCATCGAGGACATGGACACGAATGATCCGACTTCACACATGAGGCAAGCAGAGGAGGCTCCAAACACTCAAACTCTGTCTGAAAGTAGCTCCGCCTGTCCAGTCCCGGTGGTCCCAGAGTCCACAAGTCCTGCCGAAGACTCCATGGTCAATCCAACGCCTCAGATGGACAGCCCGGCACGTCAATTTCCAAACAACGATCAAGCAGAGACCTCGGTTTGTGAGTCCAAATGTGCTGAAACAGAACAGGATGACGAGAAGAACGACAGCGAAATAGACACAGAGCAACTCCTGAGGAGCTTCAAAACCATCAAGAGGAAGTCCTTTTACCTGGGCGGTCCAGGTGTGAAGAGAAGCAGAAGTTCAGAGCATGACGCAGAGGAGGAGAGGCACGAGTCTGTAAAGATGTTAGAGAAACAAAAGAGGCCAAAGGAACTGCAGAGCTCTCCCTGTCTTGGTCTGATCCCGTCATCGGACTCGCCTGGTGTGGACAGAAGAGAAGACCAGGAGCTCCAAGCCTCCAGTCCTCAAAGATCCGATCAAGACCAGGCTGAGGACAACTTGGTTTCCCTGACGAGTGTCAGCAGTGTCCTGCCTCCAAACAAGGAGTCCAAACGTGAGACGGAGAGTCCAGATCTGTCTGCTGTTCCTCGAGTGGTTGATTCAGGCATCTGCTACACCGAGATTGAACCTGAGGAGCCGTGTGAGGCCTCGAAGGATTCCCAAGTCCTGGAGAACGATCCAGACACAAGGAGTGATGGAGGCATGAAGCCTGAGTGGACTTCAGACAAGAACCAATCAGCCACTGCTGAACACCTCCTACATGCAGAGTCCTCCTTAACTCCTGAAGGTCTCGGAGCTGCTCAGGTGGACCCTGATCCAAAGTCTCACAGCCAGCGAGGAAGTGGAGACCTCAGCATCAACTCCTCCCTTAAGAGGAGAAGGAGAAGAACTCAGAGGCTGGAGTCTTCATCAGAGTCAGACTGCAGTGAGGAGGAGCTGCCAGCTCTGAAGGACATCTTAGGACCATCAGCTCCTCCCTGTGCTGTAGAGACACCTGAAGCCAACACTTTTAAGGTTCCTCCTGCTCAAGAAGGAGCCAACCGTCCGAGCAGCAGCAGCCCCGATGTCGTAAACTCCAGCCAAGGATCTGAGGACCTGTTTGGGACACCAGAAGAATGTGAGTAAGCCCCCATTAGGTGCTGAACCTGAACGTAGCATCCAAACTGAAACTGAACGTAGCATCCAAACTAAAACTGAACGTAGCATCCAAACTGAAACTGAACGTAGCATCCAAACTGAACCTGAACGTAGCATCCAAACTGAAACTGAACGTAGCATCCAAAACCCGACCGCACGTAGCAAACCGAAACCGGAACGTAGCATCCAAACCGAAACCGAACGTAGTAGCATCCAAACTAAACCCGTAGCATCCATCCAAACCCGAGCTTCTGTCAAATGCAAATCTGAACCCTGAACTTCAAAGCATCAACAAACCTCTTTGATCTTCTGTCAAACATCTTTTCAGTTCTTCCCAGTCCTGCAACTGAGCATCCAAAGAAAACTCGAGTCCACCTCGTTTCAGGTGTGAGCACTATCTGATACAAGGAGGCGGCAGTCAGAGCCCTGCAGCGAGGTCCCTGAAAGCCACCTGGTTCAGCCTGAACAGGTAGGCATCTAAACCCAGCCTCCAGCGTTTTCAGGTCACCTTCAAACACCTGTCAGCATGTAACATCTGCAAACTAAACAGCTTCAGTCTGCAACCAGCATCTGTTTCAAATCTCATGAAGTGAACACCTGCACACCTGTTCAGCCTGTTAGTCCAGAGAAGATGTCCTCAGATCTGCAGTCCAGTGCTTCAAATCCCCCAAACAGAACGTGCAGATGCAAACTAAACCTGAGTCGAGCTGCTATGTCTGAAACTGCGGTCGTGCAAGCCAAAGCAGCGGCTGCAGCAAATTTGAAGGTGCATCAGATGCAGAAGCAGTCCGAAAGAAAAACTGAGTCCTACAAGGTGAGACAGGATCAGTCTGCTGGTACGGTGATGTCGTTTTCAGGTGAAGAGGATCTGCTTCAGGAGAGTCTTTCTGAGGCGAGAGCGGTGGGCATCCAGTCTTCACAGTCTTCTGCTGTCAGTCTTCTTCAGTCTTGTGTTTCAGTCTTCTGCTTCAGTCTTCTGTTTCAGTCTTGTGCTTCAGTCTTCTGCTTCAGCCTTCTGTTTCAGTCTTCTGCTTCAGTCTTCTGCTTCAGTCTTCTGTTTCAGTCTTGTTTTTCAGCCTTCTCCTTCAGCCTTCTGCTTCAGCCTTCTGTTTCAGTTTTCTGTTTCAGTCTTCTGCTTCAGTCTTCTGCTTCAGTCTTCTGTTTCAGTCTTCTGTTTCAGTCTTGTGCTTCAGTCTTCTGCTTCAGTCTTCTGTTTCAGTCTTCTGTTTCAGTCTTGTGCTTCAGTCTTCTGTTTCAGTCTTCTGCTTCAGTCTTCTGTTTCAGTCTTGTGCTTCAGTCTTGTGCTTCAGTCTTCTGTTTCAGTCTTCTGTTTCAGTCTTCTGCTTCAGTCTTCTGTTTCACTCTTGTGCTTCAGTCTTGTGCTTCAGTCTTGTGCTTCAGTCTTCTGTTTCAGTCTTGTGCTTCAGTCTTGTGCTTCAGTCTTCTGTTTCAGTCTTGTGCTTCAGTCTTCTGTTTCAGTCTTCTGCTTCAGTCTTCTGCTTCAGTCTTCTGCTTCAGTCTTCTGCTTCAGTCTTCTGTTTCAGTCTTCTGTTTCAGTCTTCTGCTTCAGTCTTCTGCTTCAGTCTTCTGCTTCAGTCTTCTCTTTCAGTCTTCTGCTTCAGTCTTCTGTTTCAGTCTTCTGTTTCAGTCTTCTGCTTCAGTCTTCTGTTTCAGTCTTGTGCTTCAGTCTTCTGTTTCAGTCTTGTGCTTCAGTCTTGTGCTTCAGTCTTCTGTTTCAGTCTTGTGCTTCAGTCTTCTGTTTCAGTCTTCTGCTTCAGTCTTCTGCTTCAGTCTTGTACTTCAGTCTTGTGCTTCAGTCTTGTGTTTCAGTCTTCTGCTTCAGTCTTGTGCTTCAGTCTTGTGCTTCAGTCTTCTGTTTCAGTCTTGTACTTCAGTCTTCTGTTTCAGTCTTGTACTTCAGCCTTCTGCTTCAGTCTTCTGTTTCAGTCTTCTGCTTCAGTCTTCTGTGTCAGTCTTCTGTTTCACTCTTGTGCTTCAGTCTTGTGCTTCAGTCTTCTGCTTCAGTCTTCTGTTTCAGTCTTCTGTTTCAGTCTTGTGCTTCAGTCTTCTGTTTCAGTCTTCTGCTTCAGTCTTCTGTTTCAGTCTTGTGCTTCAGTCTTCTGTTTCAGTCCTCTGTTTCAGTCTTGTGCTTCAGTCTTTTGCTTCAGTCTTCTGTTTCAGTCTTGTGCTTCAGTCTTCTGTTTCAGTCTTCTGCTTCAGTCTTCTGTTTCAGCCTTCTGCTTCAGCCTTCTGCTTCAGTCTTCTGTTTCAGTCTTCTGCTTCAGTCTTGTGCTTCAGTCTTCTGTTTCAGTCTTCTGCTTCAGTCTTCTGTTTCAGTCTTCTGTTTCAGTCTTCTGCTTCAGTCTTCTGTTTCAGTCTTCTGCTTCAGTCTTCTGTTTCAGTCTTCTGCTTCAGTCTTCTGTTTCAGTCTTGTGCTTCAGTCTTCTGTTTCAGTCTTCTGCTTCAGTCTTGTGCTTCAGTCTTGTGCTTCAGTCTTCTGTTTCAATCTTGTGCTTCAGTCTTCTGTTTCAGTCTTCTGCTTCAGTCTTCTGTTTCAGCCTTCTGCTTCAGCCTTCTGCTTCAGTCTTCTGTTTCAGTCTTCTGCTTCAGTCTTCTGCTTCAGTCTTCTGTTTCAGCCTTCTGCTTCAGTCTTCTGTTTCAGTCTTCTGTTTCAGTCTTCTGCTTCAGTCTTCTGTTTCACTCTTGTGCTTCAGTCTTCCGCTTCAGTCTTATGTTTCAGTCTTCTGCTTCAGTCTTCTGCTTCAGTCTTGTACTTCAGTCTTGTGCTTCAGTCTTGTGTTTCAGTCTTCTGCTTCAGTCTTCTGTTTCAGCCTTCTGCTTCAGCCTTCTGTTTCAGTCTTCTGTTTCAGTCTTCTGTTTTAGTCTTCTTTTTCAGTCTTCTTTTTCAGTCTTCTGTTTCAGTCTTGTGCTTCAGTCTTGTGCTTCAGTCTTCTGCTTCAGTCTTCTGTTTCAGTCTTCTTTTTCAATCTTCTGCTTCAGTCTTCTGTTTCAGTCTTCTGCTTCAGCCTTCTGTTTCAGTCTTCTGTTTCAGTCTTTTTCAGTCTTCTGCTTCAGCCTTCTGTTTCAGTCTTCTGTTTCAGTCTTCTTTTTCAGTCTTCTGCTTCAGTCTTCTGTTTCAGTCTTATTCTGAGTTAATCCAGACGCTGAGCTGTAACAGCCGTTGAAGTTTAAGAGAATAAAATCATTAAAGAGCTCATTACTCCACTGAGTTTGGAACTATTGTTTCCTTTTCTCTGTTTTTACTTTTCATGTCTCTGATGTCACGATCTGGTCTAACTCATGATCCGCCTGCTGGTGCTGTCCTTAGGCCCAGACCCTCAGGGACCCCCCACTGCAGACCAGAACCAAGGCAGGGGTCTAGACCCTCAGGGACCCCCCACTGCGGACCAGGACCAAGGCCGGGGTCCAGACCTGTGAGTAAAGTCTGATGGTTCATGTCCACCTTGACGGTCCAGGTCTGGAGCAGGAGCTCTGATCAGACCAGAAGTTTCCAGAACAACTGGAGACTTGAAGATTGAACTAAATGTATCAGCTGCTGGTCCGCCTTAACCCTGGTCCTCGGGGATCAGGGCATACATGATTAATCCGCCTTAAATGGATCAGCTCATACATGTTTAATCCATCTTAAATGGCTCTGCACATTACCCTGAGCAGTGTTGAGGGTCTGCAGAGGTAAAGTCAGAGTCTGATGAGTCTGCTCACGCTGCAGAGGATAATGAAGTCACTTCTATCTTCTGTGTCACTGGGAGCACTTAGAGAGGAGCTGGAGTCACCACAGCAGCTCCTCCTGCTCCATCAGCTCCTCTGGAGTCCCCACAGCAGCTCCTCCTGCTCCATTATCTCCTCTGGAGTCCCCACAGCAGCTCCTCCTGCTCCATCAGCTCCTCTGGAGTCCCCACAGCAGCTCTTCCTGCTCCATCAGCTCCTCTGGAGTCCCCACAGCAGTTCCTCCTGCTCCATTATCTCCTCTGGAGTCCCCACAGCAGCTCCTCCTGCTCCATCAGCTCCTCTGGAGTCCCCACAGCAGCTCCTCCTGCTCCATTATCTCCTCTGGAGTCCCCACAGCAGCTCCTCCTGCTCCATCAGCTCCTCTGGAGTCCCTACAGCAGCTCCTCCTGCTCCATCAGCTCCTCTGGAGTCCCCACAGCAGCTCCTCCTGCTCCAGCAGCTCCTCTGGAGTCCCCACAGCAGCTCCTCCTGCTCCAGCAGCTCCTCCTGCAGCTCCAAGCTCTGAGAGCTCTGCTCCAGGCGGAGGAGACGGAGGCACCGAGGCTCTGAGCTGAAGCTGCTGTGACTTCAGGGCAGAGCCTCTGTCTGATCATGGAGGGTCTGCACATGTGAAGGAGGCAGCAGGACTCTTTAACGCTCCTGAACCATCACAACAACAGTAATAATAATAATGATAATAATAATAATAATAATATTATATATAAGATCACCAACACTACAACAACAATAATAATAATAATAATAATATTGTATATAAGATCACCAACACTACAACAACAAGAATAATAATAATAAGAATAGTAATAATAATAATAATAATAAGATATATAAGATCACCTCTGTTGCTGAAACGCTTATCAGAACACATCGAGCATCCATTTGTACTCATCCTAAAGCTTAAATCACAGATCTATAGATGCTTGTAGATTTAGACTGTTTCAGGTGCTTAAAGGAACACTACACCCAAACAACAATTTGGCCTCATTTTCTACTCACCCTCATGCTGAGCAACACTCTGGAGCACTTTTTTGATGTCTCAAATGCAGCCGGGGGTCCGGGGGGATTTTCGCTGTCAACAAACGTCCATCTAACAGGGGACGACGGAGCCCGAAGAAAAAGGTGCATAAAAGTCCACAAAAACGTGCCTATTTTCCTTCATACTGCTCGTCCACTGTAATCCAAGTGTCCTGAGCGAGTAACGTCCATAATTAATTCGAAACGAGGTCATTTAGTTCATTTTTCGAGCCTAAACAGTGCTATAGCGTACTTCCGCAGTGCACGTCTAAGCGCGCTCCCTGAACTACGTAAGCCACGGCAGACCAATCCAGACGGATTGGATTACAGCGGACGAGCAGTATGAAGGAAAATAGGCACGTATTTGTGGACTTTTATGGACCTTTTCTTCGGGCTCCGTCGTCCCCTGTTAGATGGACGTTTGTTGACAGCGAAAATCCGCCCGAACCCCCGGCTGCATTTGAGACATCAAAAAAGTGCTCCAGAGTGTTGCTCAGCATGAGGGTGAGTAGAAAATGAGGCCAAATCGTTGTTTGGGTGTAGTGTTCCTTTAACAGACTCTGAGAAGTCTGATGGTCGGGGGCTGAGGTTCCCATCCTAAAGGCGTACAGTTTACCTGAGAGTGCAGGTGAGCTCTCGCTGCTCCTCCTCCTGTAGTTCCGTCCTGACCTTCGGTTCCTGCTGTTTGTAGCTCTGCTTGTTCTTCTGTGCAGAGAACGCTCACGAGGCCTAAACATGTTCATGTGTCTGCAGGAGGAACCCCCAACCAGAAGACCGGCAGTCTGGACCGTCCAGCAGCAGAGTGGAGACAGGTGAGGAGCAGGGAGTCGTACAGTAAACCCTAGAGTACAGCAGAGGTGAGGGTGGATTGATAAGACAGTCTCAGCAGCTGAGGGTCAGATTCATAATCAATCTGATCAGACAGACTTCAGTCTGTGTTTGATTCTGTTTCCTCTTTCTTCACAGCAGCTCAGCTCTCCACACTCTCATCTCCAACCCGCCCTGCAGCCTCCAAAACCCTCAATCCAAGCTCATCAACCCGGACCATGACCACCAGAGGGTCTCCTTCAGAGGACAAGGAGAACCGAGCGAGCAGCCGAGCCTCCATGGTGTTGGTGTCATCAGGACTGAGCCCCAACGAGCAGGTGAGCACTCACCTGGTCAGGAGGACACCGTCTGTAATCAGGGCGGAGGATACTCCAGAGCTTTAGCCAATCAGACGCCTCCATGCTCCAGAGCTTTAACCAATCAGACGCTTCCATAATCCAGAGCTTTAACCAATTAGACAAACAATACTCCAGAGCTTTAACCAATCAGATGCTTCCTCCTGCAGGTCATGTTGAAGAAGTTTGTAAAGAGAGTGGGTGCTCGAGTGGTTTCCCAGGTAACAGAGGAAGTGACGCACGTCATCATGCACACAGGTGAGGATCAGTCAGGCACCTTTAGGCCTCCAGGGCTTTTTACTGAAGACGTGCTTAGAATGTTCCAGACCTGATCCACAGGTTTTTTTAACCATTTGTTGACATTCTGATATTAACAGTGTAGCTATATAAAATATATTTAATAACTAACCCTAACTCCAGTAACACTGTAACTATATAAAATAAAATAGATAATAGCTAACCCTATATAATGATATATATATGTAATTACTAACCCTATAAATATATATATATATATAAATATATATACATATATATATGTATATATATATATATATACATATATATATGTATATATATATATATATATGTATATATATATACCGTAAATTCCGGACTATAAGCCGCTACTTTTTTTCTACACTTCAAACACTGCGGCTTGTTTATGGGTTTTTTTTCGTGGCGGCAAAAACAGTTTGCCGAGCAACAGCAGACCAATAAAATTCTTCTGTTTTAATCTCTTGGACATGTTTGCCCTGCTCTCTGTGACTTGTTCTCTGTGGAATGGGAATATAAAAATTAATATGAGCTGAAAACAAAGCACGCGTCATAAAAAAAAAGCGCATGGCGCGCTCTCCGCTGTGGATAAAAGTAAATAAACTGGCTTTGATCAGATGATTTGACAGGCCGAACTAGTGCCGAATTATCTAAAAATTAATATTTTGTGGTCACCTAGGTGTAGATGGGCGGGGATGTGGTGTACAAAGTGCTAATAATAAAAAAACTCTAGTTTTTGAATGGGGTTTGGCCCGCTGCCATGCGCGTCTCAGGGCGCATTTGCGGGTATGTGCATCAGCTGATCAAACAGCTGTTCACCACAACACGCACACAGGCACAAACAACACAAAGCTCATGGATGTTTTTCAAAATTTACAAGCACGTTTCACAGAGAGGTTTCAAGTTTTTATGAGTTTATGTTTTATTCAGTTGGGCATATTTGACAAACAACTCGGAAAAAAATGGTGAGGTCCGGACCTTGCTGACCTCATACCTGGCTACGGCCAGGTGGATAAGTCGTGTGCAGCCGCAGGTGCAGCGTTAATGCGAGTAAACTTCAGTGGGCGGGGCGGAGAGTGAGCCAACATCAGAGAAGGGGTATTTACGCGCCCGCCGATCTTCACAGCGGGCTTTACGCGCCGTTACGCTGCAAAGAACCGGCACCGCAGGCTCGTACCGTAAGCACGCATGATAAAAAATTAAGACAACGTGGTGCTCCCTCCGCTACATCACTGGCATGGAGTGACACCGAGCTAAAGAGCCACATCCGGCACCGGAACCGCGGGCTGCATGCAGGGAGCCGCAACAAGTAGCCGCATGCGGCTCCGGAGTTTAGACAGTAAATGAGGCCGCTCTTCGTCCTCCATTAAAATCCGTTAATATCACAAACAGTGACAGCTCCTTCCCCCCGCCACACACACACACACACACACTCATACGCGCGCGCACACACACACACACGAACTCTCTCCGCCCGGTTGACTGAAATCCGTCGCAGCGACGGTGAACTTTAATCCATGCTAATTTCTTAATAAAAATAATGAAAGAATGAATGAGTGTTTGAGCTAATTTTTCATATTACTACGTGGGATACTGCGGCTTTAAATCCAGTGCGGCTTGTACAAGTACAATATTGATTTTTTTTCTAAAATTAGACTGTGCGGCTTTTAATCAGGTGCGCTCTGTAGTCCGGAATTTACGGTATATATATTTAGGGATGGGAATTGATAAGATTTTATCAATGCCAATGCTGTTAACGATCCTGCTAATCGATCCAATTCTTTATCGATTCCTGCACATTTTCCGTGTGGGCAAATGTTGTCCTGATTTTCAGTGGCAACAATGTCAAACAATTCACAGCATAGATATCTGCTTCTGCAAGTTGCTGGTGTTTCCACTCACTTAAGGATGTGTAGTAGGTGCAATGAAAAATAAGCTGCAATTCTGATGCTTCTGAACCATGTCAGTGGAAGGAATTGATAAGGGAATTGATAAGCAAAAACATTAATGATATCGATTCTTTGATGGAGCTGTTAACGATTCTCAACTGGAATTGGTTTTCGATTCCCATCCCTATATATATTAGTGCTGTCAGGCGATTAAAAAAATTAATCTAATTAATTACAGGATTTGTAATGAATTAATCTAATTAATCGCATTTTCATCTCATATCTGCTTAAAGTCCCCACATAAAGAATTTGAATTCTAGGACATCACAAAATTGTAGTGGATGACTAATCAAATGAATAAACTAAAAAGAGAAGATTTGTAAATCTACATTTTTATTGGTGACTAAATAAAAGCAAAGTCAGGACAACTTGTCCAGAAAATTCTAAGCTCAATCAGGCAACTCAAATTACACTTTGTGTGTTTCATAAATCAAATTCAACATAAGAAAAAGGTCGAGGACATCCAGCAAAACAATTAGGCCTGATGCATTATTAAAGAATGTAGTACAAATATAGATAAATACATTCAAAAATAAAATAAAGCTGAGTCTCAAATATGCCATTCCTGTTGTCACCTGGGCTTTGTTTGGTTTGTCTAGAGACGCATGTGTGAAGTGACACGTGCCACTGCAATGTACGGGTCCTCCAGCTGGACAATATCAAAATGTTTGTGTGCTATGATTAATCTGTGATTAATTTTTTTAATGCATTAATTTGTGTTGTAATTAATTAATCTAATTAATGCACTAAAGTGACAGCCCTAATATATATATTTACTGTAAAGTCCTCATGGTGTTGTGATAACCCTATATAATGATATATGTATATATGTATATATATATCTATATATATATATATATATATATGTATGTACTGTAAAGTCCTCATGGTGTTGTGATAACCCTATATAATGATATATATTTATATTTATATATATATATATATATATATATATACATATACAGTCATGGAAAAAATTATTAGACCACCCTTGTTTTCTTCAGTTTCTTGTTAATTTTTAATGCCTGGCTCAACTAAAGGTACATTTGTTTGGACAACTATAATGATAACAACAAAAATAGCTCATGAGAGTTTAATTTAAGAACTAAGAACTATTCATTTTCCATGGTTTTCTTGATAATAACCAAAATTACTTAAATTCTTACATCAATAGCTATGGCATTGTACCGCCAAAAACACTACTTTTAAGCATTCCATGTTTTCTTTTCTGTTTGCTTTAAACACATGATACACACAAGAGTTAATACTTGATTGCATAACCATTGTTTTTGATGACTGCAGCCATGCGTCTTGGCATGCTCTCCACCAGCTTCTGACATTGTTCTGCTGTCACAGCAGCCCATTCCTGTTGGACAAATTCAAACAAATTTTCTTTGTTTTTGGGCTTGTGGTTCTCCATTTTGAGTTTGATGATTTTCCACAGGTTTTCAATTGGATTAAGATCTGGTGATTGAGCAGGCCAAGGCATGGTGTCTTGTGTGTTCTCCATCCAGGCTTTAACTGACTTTGCCGTGTGGCAAGGGGCATTGTCTTGTTGGAAAATCCAGTCATTGAGGCAGGAAAGAGTTTTCCAGCTGATGGAAGAAGACTGTTTTCAAGGGTAGTCCTGTACATGACCTGGTTCATTCGGCCTTCACACAATTGCATTTGCCCTGTTCCACTCAGACTGAAACAACCCCAGATCATGACTGATCCACCCCCATGTTTTACTGTAGGGGCAAGACAGTCTGGGTTGTAAGCTTCTCCAGGCTTCCTCCTAACCAGTAAGTTGGCTGGAGTGGGCATCAATTCAAAATTGGATTCATCACTGAAGAGAACCTTAGCCCAATCATCAACAGTCCAATCCTTGTGGTCTCGAGCAAAGAGTAACCGGGCCTTCCTCTGCCTTTCATTGATGAAGGGCTTCTTGCGTGCTCTGTGTGACTTCAAACCAGCTTCAACAAGTCGGTTCGAACTGTCCTTGCTGAACAAGTCACATTTCTCGACAGTGCCCACTCATTTTTAAGGTCCTGGAGGTCTGGCGGCGATTCCTGACACAGGAACGGATGAGTGCACAGTCATCTCGTGGGGTAGAAAAGGCGTTTCCTGCCACGGCCAGGTAGCAATTTGGTAGTGCCATGTTCAGCTTGTTTTTTTTGTTGTAATGAGCGGCTGTCTTGGAGATCTTCAGTTTTTTTTGCTACCTGTCTCTCACTCATGCCAATTTCCAGCAGTGCCAAGATGGCTGCCTTTGTGGCTTCACATAATTCTTTTGTTTTAGGCATTATGTGAGAGCTGACAACTTCTGAGTTGTGCTACGGCTTGAATGTAAGCAGGAAACCACTCTAGGCCTTTGCATGTGCAGTGCTGCTTGTGACATGAAATGGCCTCTTATATACCCTGGGAATCAATTAAGCTTAAGAATGTCAAATAGGACATAAAGTATTATGTGACCAGCTGCATTTTTTGTTGTGTTCATTGTATTATACGTTTAGTGGTACCAGATATTAGAATGAACAAGAAATTGAAGAAAACAAGGGTGGTCTAATAATTTTTTCCATGACTGTATATATATATATATATATATATATATATATATATATATATATATATATATATATATGTACTGTAAAGTCCTCATGGTGTCGTGATGCCTGTGGAGCGACTGTCTGATGGACGCCTGCAGATGTTTAGATGTTATGTGAGCTCACAGCAGAGTCTCCTGCAGCAGCTGCTTATTGTTGCTAATGTCAGACTGTCCGGGTTTACAGCTGAGCCCGCCACTGATGACTGTAGGCAGCAGCTCCTCATGTCCTCTGCTGTGTGCAGTGACCTCTGACCCTTTACCTTCGTACCTGGACTGAAGTCCGCCCCCTCCTCTGCTCGATGATTAATGTCCTTCTCTCCTCAGACGAGCGGCTGGCCTGCGAGCGCACGCTGAAGTACTTCCTGGGCATCGCGGGGAGGAAGTGGGTGGTTGGTTTCCAGTGTAAGTCGCCTGACTGTGTTATATGAGCAGAGTGTCTGTGGCAGTCAGCTCATGACTCTATGCTCTGTCTGCAGGGATCTGCGAGTGCTTCAGGCAGAAGAAGCTGTTAGCCGAGGTAGGCCTGCCCGAGCTAGCTGTTTCCGAGCTGAATCAGAGCGTGGTGATGAATCGCTCTCATACCTTCATCTATTATTTCACAGCCATTTGCTGGAGTAATCTGTGCCTGCTCTGGGGCTCCCTGCAGACTCTACCCTGTCCATTCACGTCTGCTTCCTCTGTCTCAGGGACATGAGCTGAGGCTTAGAGCAAGGCCGTGCCATAATTATAGACCGGAGGAGGCTGCATGCTCTCTGAGGAGCGTTTATGTGAATCATTACTGCTCTGATGCAGACTCTGAAGCTCCTCTGAATACAGAGACTGAGAGTGAATCAGGAGGATCCAGCTGCACTGCAGGGTTAAAGCAACATCTAAATTAAATCCAAATACTTCCTCACAAAACTAGATTTCCAATTTCTGAATATTTTCTCATCAAAAGGTGAAAAACTGATTCATGAAAACATGTTAGCCCTGAATGTCATCATAACGTGAGTTTCTTTATAGAAATAGAATCTCTGTTAACCCTCTTAAAACTCTTTATTTAATCTAAATAAAAACAGCAGGCACAAACATGAAACTCTTTATTTAATCTAAATAAAAACAGCAGGCACAAACATGAAACTCTTTATTTAATCTAAATAAAAACAGCAGGCACTAACATGAAACTCTTTATTTAATATGAATAAAAACAGCAGGCACAAACATGAAACTCTTTATTTAATCTGAATAAAAACAGCAGGCACTAACATGAAACTCTTTATTTAATATGAATAAAAACAGCAGGCACAAACATGAAACTCTTTATTTAATCTGAATAAAAACAGTAGGCCACGCCTTCATACCTGTCCACCAGGTGTCAGGGCCCACCACTTTAAAGGTTTTCATCTTTTTTAATGTCATCGGGTCATGAATACATCATCATGTGGCAGGGCTGCAAACATGCTCATCACCTTTAGTTTTCTTTAATTTTCTTGGTATTTATTGAACATGATAAAGTTTATGATTCCGAACGCTGACGTTCTTTTGAACTCAGTAACAGACTTCATATTTCCTCTTTTCTGCTGCAGGCATGTGTCGAGCACTTTAACAGTCCATAATGAGCCAGAGTTTCTATCTCAGCTTGTGTTGATTTATTTTTCCTGTCCACAGAGCCCGTATGAAGTCAGAGGAGACGTCGTGAACGGACCAAACCACCAGGGCCCCTCGAGGGCTCGAACCACCGACGACGGTCATGTGAGTCCTCTGCACTCTGAGCGATGGTTCAGTGTTCAGTTTCAGTACAAACGGCAGAGAACAGTTAGAATAATATTAATTTAGAAAGCCTTTAAGCTCAGCCAAACAGCACAGTGATAAAGGCACCACCAGCACGTCACAGCGGTTTAAGGGTAATATATATCCTCAATGTCACACCTGTTCACTGTGGGCTTAACAAACCTCTGCAGCAGGAAAATCCTCCTCACCTGCTCCAGACTGGACATACCGGACCAGACCCTGCAGAGTCCTGCTGCCTCAGACTTTTATCAGTTTAATCTTTGTTAAAGTTCATGAGGAGCTGTTGTGGTCTGGTTCATGTGGAGCTGCTGTGGTCTGGTTCATGTGGAGCTGCCGTGGTCTGATTCATGTGGAGCTGTTGTGGTCTGGTTCATGTGGAGCTGCTGTGGTCTGGTTCATGTGGAGCTGCCGTGGTCTGGTTCATGTGGAGCTGCCGTGGTCTGGTTCACGTGGAGCTGCCGTGGTCTGGGTCATGTGGAGCTGCCGTGGTCTGATTCATGTGGAGCTGCTGTGGTCTGGTTCATGTGGAGCTGCTGTGGTCTGGTTCATGTGGAGCTGCCGTGGTCTGGTTCACGTGGAGCTGCCGTGGTCTGGGTCATGTGGAGCTGCTGTGGTCTGATTCATGTGGAGCTGCTGTGGTCTGGTTCATGTGGAGCTGCTGTGGTCTGGTTCATGTGGAGCTGCCGTGGTCTGGTTCATGTGGAGCTTCCGTGGTCTGGTTCATGATGAGCTGCTGTGGTCTGGTTCATGTGTAGCTGCTGTGGTCTGGTTCCTGTGTAGCTGCTGTGGTCTGGTTCCTGTGGAGCTGCCGTGGTCTGGTTCACGTGGAGCTGCCGTGGTCTGGTTCACGTGGAGCTGCCGTGGTCTGGTTCACGAGGAGCTGCAGTGGTCTAGTTCACGTGGAGCTGCCATGGTCTGGTTCACGTGGAGCTGCCGTGGTCTGGTTTATGTGGAGCTGCCGTGGTCTGGTTCATGTGGAGCTGCTGTGGTCTGGTCCATGTGAAGCTGCTGTGGTCTGGTTCATGTGGAGCTGCCGTGGTCTGGTCCATGAGGAGCTGCTGTGGTCTGGTTTATGTGGAGCTGCTGTGGCCTGGTTCATGTGGAGCTGCTGTGGTCTGGTTCATGTGGTCTGGTTCATGAGGAGCTGCCGTGGTCTGGTTCATGAGGCGCTGCCGTGGTCAGGTTCATGTGGAGCTGCTGTGGTCTGGTTCATGTGGTCTGGTTCATGAGGAGCTTCTGTGGTCTGGTTCATGTGGAGCTGCTGTGGTCTGGTTCATGTGGTCTGGTTCATGAGGAGCTGCCGTGGTCTGGTTCATGAGG
Source organism: Scarus forsteni (assembly GCA_036419115.1). Taxonomy (NCBI): domain Eukaryota; kingdom Metazoa; phylum Chordata; class Actinopteri; order Labriformes; family Labridae; genus Scarus; species Scarus forsteni. The sequence goes on from JAZDUH010000263.1 coordinate 17,391,646, forward strand.
CGCTGCCGTGGTCAGGTTCATGTGGAGGTACTGTGGTCTGGTTCATGTGGTCTGGTTCATGAGGAGCTGCCGTGGTCAGGTTCATGTGGAGCTGTTGTGGTCTGGTTCATGTGGAGCTGCTGTGGTCTGGTTCATGTGGAGCTGCTGTGGACTGGTTCATGTGGAGCTGCCGTGGTCTGGCTCATGAGGAGCTGCTGTGGTCTGGTACATGTCGTCTAGTTCATGTGGAGCTGCTGAGGTCTGGTTCATGTGGTCTGGTTCATGTGGAGCTGCCGTGGTCTGGTTCATGAGGAGCTGCTGTGGTCTGGTTCATGTGGTCTGGTTCATGAGGAGCTGCTGTGGTCTGGTTCATGTGGAGCTGCCGTGGTCTGGTTCATGTGGAGCTGCCGTGGCCTGGTTCATGTGGAGCTGCTGTGGCCTGGTTCATGTGGAGCTGCTGTGGTCAGGTTCATGTGGTCTGGTTCATGAGGAGCTGCCGTGGTCTGGTTCATGAGGCGCTGCCGTGGTCAGGTTCATGTGGAGCTGCTGTGGTCTGGTTCATGTGGTCTGGTTCATGAGGAGCTGCTGTGGTCTGGTTCATGAGGAGCTGTTGTGGTCTGGTTCATGTGGAGCTTCTGTGGTCTGGTTCATGTGGAGCTGCTGTGGTCTGTTTCATGTGGTCTGGTTCATGAGGAGCTGTTGTGGTCTGGTTCATGTGGAGCTGCTCTGGTCTGGTTCGTGTGGAGCTGCCGTGGTCTGGTTCATATGGAGCTGCCGTGGTCAGGTTCATGTGGAGCTGTTGTGGTCTGGTTCATGTGGAGCTGCTGTGGTGTGGTTCATGTGGAGCTGCTGTGGTCTGGTTCATGTGGAGCTGCCGTGGTCTGGCTCATGAGGAGCTGCTGTGGTCTGGTACATGTCGTCTAGTTCATGTGGAGCTGCTGAGGTCTGGTTCATGTGGTCTGGTTCCTGTGGAGCTGCCGTGGTCTGGTTCATGAGGAGCTGCCGTGGTCTGGTTCATGTGGAGCTGCTGTGGTCTGGTTCATGTGGAGCTGCTGTGGTCTGGTTCATGTGGAGCTGCTGTGGTCTGGTTCATGTGGAGCTGCTGTGGTCTGGTTCATGTGGAGCTGCTGTGGTCTGGTTCATGTGGTCTGGTTCATGTGGAGCTGCTGTGGTCTGGTTCATGTGGAGCTGCCGTGGTCTGGTTCATGTGGAGCTGCTGTGGTCTGGATCATGTGGTCTGGTTCATGTGGTCAAGTTTATGTGGAGCTGCTGTGGTCTGGTTCCTGTGGAGCTGCTGTGGTCTGGTTCATGTGGAGCTGCTGTGGTCTGGTTCCTGTGGAGCTGCTGTGGTCTGGTTCATGTGGAGCTGTTGTGGTCTGGCTCATGTGGAGCTGCTGCGGTCTGGTTCATGTGGAGCTGCTGTGGTCTGGTTCATGTGGTCTGGTTCATGTGGAGCTGCCGTGGTCTGGTTCATGAGGCGCTGCCGTGGTCAGGTTCATGAGGCGCTGCCGTGGTCAGGTTCCTGTGGAGCTGCTGTGGTCTGGTTCATGTGGTCTGGTTCATGAGGAGCTGCTGTAGTCTGATTCATGTGGAGCTGTTGTGGTCTGATTCATGTGGAGCTTCTGTGGTCTGGTTCATGTGGTCTGGTTCATGTGGAGCTGCTGTGGTCTTGTTCATGTGGTCTGGTTCCTGTGGAGCTGCTGTGGTCTGGTTCATGTGGAGCTGCTGTGGTCTTGTTCATGTGGTCTGGTTCATGTGGAGCTGCTGTGGTCTGGTTCATGTGGTCTGGTTCATGTGGAGCTGCTGTGGTATGGTTCCTGTGGAGCTGCTGTGGTCTTGTTCATGTGGTCTCGTTCATGTGGAGCTGCTGTAGTCTGGTTCCTGTGGAGCTGCTGTGGTCTGGTTCATGTGGTCTGGTTCATGTGGAGCTGCTGTAGTCTGGTTCCTGTGGAGCTGCTGTGGTCTGGTTCATGTGGTCTGGTTCATGTGGAGCTGCTGCGGTCTGGTTCATGTGGAGCTGCTGTGGTCTGGTTCATGTGGTCTGGTTCATGTGGAGCTGCTGTGGTCTGGTTCCTGTGGAGCTGCTGTGGTCTTGTTCATGTGGTCTGGTTCATGTGGAGCTGCTGTACTCTGGTTCCTGTGGAGCTGCTGTGGTCTGGTTCATGTGGTCTGGTTCATGTGGAGCTGCTGTAGTCTGGTTCCTGTGGAGCTGCTGTGGTCTGGTTCATGTGGTCTGGTTCATGTGGAGCTGCTGTAGTCTGGTTCCTGTGGAGCTGCTGTGGTCTGGTTCATGTGGTCTGGTTCATGTGGAGCTGCTGTGGTCTGGTTCCTGTGGAGCTGCTGTGGTCTGGTTCATGTGGAGCTGCTGTGGTCTTGTTCATGTGGTCTGGTTCATGTGGAGCTGCTGTAGTCTGGTTCCTGTGGAGCTGCTGTGGTCTGGTTCATGTGGTCTGGTTCATGTGGTCTGGTTCATGTGGTCTGGTTCATGTGGTCTGGTTCATGTGGAGCTGCTGTGGTCTGGTTCCTGTGGAGCTGCTGTGGTCTTGTTCATGTGGTCTGGTTCATGTGGAGCTGCTGTAGTCTGGTTCCTGTGGAGCTGCTGTGGTCTGGTTCATGTGGTCTGGTTCATGTGGTCTGGTTCCTGTGGAGCTGCTGGTCTGAGTGCGGCTGTGATAGTTTCAGTAGTTTCTGTTTGACCTTCATGAACGTCCTGGTCCTTGTCATCACTTCCTGTCTCTTCTCTCTGCAGCTCCTGATGAAGGGCTACAGGATCTGCTTCCAGGGGCCGTTCTCAGACATGACCTCAGGTAAACCATCAGACTGGTGACCTTCAGACACACCTGTGAAGGTCATAGGTCAGACTCTTCTGAGACTAAAGCCCCTCTCTCTCAGTCAGAAGGAGTCTGCTGCTCCACCTCCTGCCTCCTCCTCCTCCTCTGCTGCTCCACCTCCTGCCTCCTCCTCCTCCTCTGCTGCTCCACCTCCTCCTCCTCTGCTGCTCCACCTCCTGCCTCCTCCTCCTCCTCTGCTGCTCCACCTCCTGCCTCCTCCTCCTCCTCTGCTGCTCCACCTCCTGCCTCCACTTCCTTTGCTGCTCCACCTCCTGCCTCCTCCTCCTCCTCTGCTGCTCCACCTCCTGCCTCCTCCTCCTCTGCTGCTCCACCTCCTGCCTCCTCCTCCTCTGCTGCTCGATCTCCTCCTCCTCTGCTGCTCCACCTCCTGCCTCCTCCTCTGCTGCTCCACCTCCTGCCTCCTCCTCCTCTGCTGCTCCACCTCCTGCCTCCTCCTCCTCTGCTGCTCGATCTCCTCCTCCTCTGCTGCTTCACCTCCTGTCTCCTCCTCCTCTGCTGCTTCACCTCCTGTCTCCCCCTCCTCTGCTGCTCCACCTCCTGCCTCCCCCTCCTCTGCTGCCCCACCTCCTGCCTCCTCGTCCTTCCTCTGCTGCTCCACCTCCTGCCTCCTCCTCCTCTGCTGCTTCACCTCCTCCTTCCTCTGCTGCTTCACCTACTGGTCAGTGGGTGGAGATGTTCCTGATGTCTTGGCTCTCCATGTGGAGGCCTGACGGGCTCTCTCTGGTGTGGTTGTCCTTGGTCTCCTGGTCAGTGGGTGGAGGTTCTCCAGGTGGAGGCTCTCTTTTGAGCGGTTGTTCTTGGTCTCCTGGTCAGTGGGTGGAGGTTCTCCAGGTGGAGGCTCTCTCTGGTGTGGTTGTTCTTGGTCTCCTGGCATGCTGATGGTTCCATAAGAAGATGAGCTGATGAGCTTGGACGTGTGCGCTGACCTGTTTAACATCCAGACCCTCACAGAAGGTCTGGACTCTGATTCACCTCCAGGGTGGAGGAGTCATGGAGGTTGAGGAGAGTCATGGAGGTGGAGGAGAGTCATGGAGGTTGAGGAGAGTCATGGAGGTGGAGGAGTCATGGAGGTGGAGGAGAGTCATGGAGGTGGAGTGATGGAGGTGCAGACCCTCCCTCTGATGGAGCTCTTTGTGTTTGCAGATCAGATGGAGTGGATGGTGGAGCTCTGTGGAGCAGCTGTGGTCAGAGATCCTCTGCAGCTGGACAGCACACAGGTGAGACATCATGAACCTCCTCCATGGAGATCACAGGTGAGCGAGCAGGTCAAACATCAACACCACCTCCTCCGTCTCCTGTCCGACACCTGCAGGTGTCCAAACTGAGGCCCATGGGCCAACGTGGACGTTTAGCTCTTCTGCTTTGTTTGTTCTTCACAGTGTGTGATTTTTCAGAAAGTAAGACATTGATGAAGTTATTATACATATATATATATATTTATATATATACATAGAGATATAGATATAGATATATATAGATATTATATAGTTATATATAAAGTATATATATAACTATATAACTATACATATATTTTAGTTATATATCTATATATAGTTATCTATATATATATATATATATATATACATATATAGTTATATATATATATATATGAAACTATATATATTTTCTATAGTTATATATATATATATTATATAGTTATAAATGTTCCCTGAGCTGATCAATAATCATCAAACGAAGGTCCAGATTCGACTGCACAGCTGTTGATGATCTGAAGCTCTGGGTTTAGAATCATGGTTATTAAGACTGTAAGAGGTAACGATACATCGATTAGTTAAACGATGATCCAATCACATCGATGGAAACTCAAAACATTGATCAACATCGTCATCTTTAGCATACGCCTTTATTTTAAATTTCGCTTTTATTTTGAAAAGTTCTGTACTTTCCTCTGAAGTCTCACACATCAGCGTATGAGACACATTTGAACACACTCAGTCTCACTCCTGATGTTTCTCCTGCTGTAAATGTGTTGTGTAGCGCCCACTGAGTAACACCGCTGTATGTAAACGGGTAGCAAGACGCTGTTAGCATCACAGAGCTAAACAGGAGCTTGACATATCAGCCAATCATAAAACAGCTCTGCTGTATCCGGGTAAGACACGGTCGACCTGACAGCAGAGGATGCAAATGGGAGTGCAGTGAGTTATCTCATCATTTGATTTTATAGTGCACTGATTAATGAAATTTCATAAAGTTATAAAGTAAAACAGCGAGAGCTTAGAGTCATTCCTCCTCCACACCGACCATTAAACAGAGAAACAAAGTCTGATCACACTGACACACAAACTGTGGTTAACGGGCATCAAAACTAAATCAGCAATGGTGAGTTAGTTAAGTTTATAGTTCTAATTTAGAACATAAGAAATGTTTTGATTTAATTAAAATCAAAACTATTCATTTATAGTTTGATAGAGCATGGTCAAATGTTGGAGGTCAATAATAATTAAATTAAAATAATTAAATAATTTGTATTATAATGTTGCATCATTACTTAATATAATATACAAACAATCTGACCCATAAGGTAACTGTGGGGGTGAATAAAGCCCCTTACCTGAATTAAACCAGTTTTAATTTAAAACATGACTGGATGATACAGATGTTATAATCCTCTATAAACTATCAGACCCACAGGTCAGCACATATTTCACATTTCAGTAATAAAACTATCAGTATTGTTTTGTATTTCTGTTTTCAGGTGAAATGTTGTTGATTGTGTTCAGTGAAAACATATCGTCTTAAATCGATCGAAGGCCCCTGAATATTATCTAATCATAATCAAATCATGACAAACTTTGTGATATCGGCAAATATTGTATCGTCGTCCAAAGAATCAACATCATATCGTATTGTCATGAAACTGGTGACGTACACCCCTAGTAAGAACATATCGTTAGAACAAAATATTAAGACGTTTTGATACTCAAAAGGGTATCTATATATGAAAAGTACTGTCCCAATTTGTTATTGAATAATAAAATAAATACAATACTAATCATAATTAATAATAAAATGTTAATTAATTCAGCCTCAGGTTATAAATATCACAGAAACCAATTATCTAATTAAATCTGATTAGAGACTGTACAAGACTTTGAGTTCAATGCTATTTATTAAATGGTGTTTAGGGAAAAATCCATTTTTGGGATAACATGATAACACTATAAACGGTATATCATATCATATATATAATATATATTATATATCAGAATATCACAGTATAACAGAAAATATCACATGTCACGTTTTAGGATATATCACAGCAGATCAGATGAAGTCAGCGTATATCTGACTAAGTCTGTATCACAATATATCAGAATGTGTATCAGGGTCTGTCACAGTAAATCATAATAAATTACAATATATCAGAATATAACAGTACATCAGCTAAAATCAGAGCATACCAGGCCATGCCACAGTATATCTGAATAAAGATATAAATATGTATGTATATATATATATATATATATATATACATCTATATAATTTATCACTCCTGATTTTCATTTCACGTCAAAAGTTAAATGTTTCGTAGATATTTTTATTAATTTGACTCATTTTGTCTTTTTTGTCTGATAGAGGTCTCATCAGCTGATCATCGTCCAGCCTCGACCAGAATCAACGTACAGCGGTGAGTGTGAACAATTAGACCTGAAGACACCTCCTGATATACACTTAGAGACATGAGGACAGACATGAGGACAGACGTGAGGACAACATAAGGACAAACATGAGGTCCTCATGTGAGGACAACATGAGGTCCTCATGAGAGGACAGACCTGAGGACAAACATGAGGACAGACATGAGGACAGACGTGAGGACAGACATGAGGACAACATGAGGACAGATGTGAGGACAACATGAGGACAGACGTGAGGTCCTCATGTGATGACAGACGTGGGGACAACATGAGGTCCTCATGTGAGTACAGACATGAGGACAAACATGAGGACAGACGTTAGGACAGACATGAGGACAGATGTGAGGACAACATGAGGTTCTCATGTGAGGACAGACATGAGGACGAACATGAGGACAGACGTGAGTACAGACATGAGGACAGATGTGAGGACAGACGTGAGGACAGACATGAGGACGGACGCGAGGTCCTCATGTGAGGATAGACGTGAGGAAAGATGTGAGGACAAACATGTGGACAGACATGAGGACAAACGTGGACAGGCATGAAGACAGACGTGAGGACAGCAGGAGGACAGACATGGGAACAGACATGAGGCCGGACGTGAGGTCCTCATGTGAGGACAGACGTGTGGACAGACATGAGGTCCTCATGTAAGGACAGACTTGAGTGCAGACATGAGGACAGACATGAGGACAAACATGTGGACAGACGTCAGGACAGACGTGAGGTCCTCATGTGAGGACAGACGTGACGACAGACGTGACGACAGACGTGACAACAGACGTGACGACAGACGTGACGACAGACGTGAGGAAAGACGCAAGGTCTTCATGTGAGGACAGAGCTGACGACAGACGTGAGTTCCTCATGTGAGGACAGACATGAGGACAGACGCGAGGTCCTCATGTGAGGACAGACGTGAGGACAGACGTGAGGACAGACATGAGGACCTCACGTGAGGACAGACGTGAGGACAAGCATGTGGACAGACGTGAGGACAAACGTGGTCAAACGTAAGGACAGACGTGAGGACAAACATGTGGTCAGACGTGAGGACTGAAGTGAGGACAAGCATGTGGTTAGACGTGAGGACAGACGTGAGGACAAGCATGTGGTCAAACGTGAGGACAAACATGTGGTCAGAAGTGAGGACTGACGTGAGGACAAGCATGTGGACAGACGTGAGGACAAACATATGGTCAGACGTGAGGACAGACGTGAGGACAAACATGAGGACAGACGTGAGGACAGACGTTAGGACAGATTTTTTTATACTTATACTGATCATCACCTGCTGATGGTGTCCAGCAGGAGGCTCCACTGTGTTAGGGGGTGAACTGCAGTTCTCCTGCTGACCCCCAGAGGGACTTTGAGGTGACTGCAGTAATTAACCCTGATCCAAAGTTGACCTTTAACGACCTTCAGCATCAGGTCCCAGACTGTTACGCAGCTAAACTGACCAGCCAGCTTTTTGTAGATGGGAGACATTTACTCACCGGCCACTTCATTAGGTACTCACTGCTTGCTCAGCTTGGACCTCCTTCACCTTCAGAGCTTCTTTCTTCAAGCTGCTGGCCCCCCTGACCCCTTTGACCCCCTGACCCCTCTCTGCTTGTTCCACAGGTCTCTCCAGACGAGCCACTGTGGTGAGCCGTGGTTGGCTGTTGGACAGTGTGGCAACGTACACCCTGCAGAGCACCCGAGAGTACACAGCATGAACCAGAGACCTCAGACCAGAGACCACAGACCATCAAACCAATCAGTCCATCAGACCATCAGACCATCATACCAGAGACCATCAGACCAGAGACCATTAGACCATCAGACCATCAGGCGATTAGACCATCAGACCAGAGCCCACAGACCATCTGACCATTAGACCAGAGACCACAGACCATCTGACCATTAGACCATCAGACCAGAGACCAGAGACCATCAGACCATTAGACCATCAGACCACAGACCATCAAACCATGAGACCATGAGACCATTAGACCAAAGACCACAGACCATCAGACCACAGACCATCAGACCATCAAACCATTAGACCATCAGACCAGAGACCATCAGACCACCAAACCATCAGACCAGAGACCATCAGACCATCAGACCAGAGACCATCAGACCATCAAACCATTAGACCATCAGACCAGAGACCATCAGACCATTAAAACATAAGACCATCAGACCACAGACCATCAGAACAGAGACCATCAGACCATCAAACCATCAGACCTGAAACCATCCAAGGTCTGGTTCTGCTTCTCGGAGTGTTTTTATTGCTTCATTTTAATGTTGACCTTTGACCTCCCTGTAATGTGTTGATGTACAGAAATGTGACCATAAACCCTCCTGACCTTTGACCCTCTGTGATTTCTGTGTCTTCATTAATTTCGCTGCAGCTCATGAAGAATCCTGTCAGTCTGACATCTTCATTTTCAGGAGCTTCAGAGGAAAACCAGCAGGTAGACCAGCACTTAGACCAGCAGGTAGACCAGCACTTAGACCAGCAGGTAGACCAGCAGGTAGACCAGCAGGTTAAACAGCACTTAGACCAGCAGGTAGACCAGCAGGTTAAACAGCACTTATACCAGCAGGTAGACCAGTAGGTAGACCAGTACTTAGACCAGCAGGTAGTGTAGGTCTGTCCCAATCAGAAAAAATGAGCAGAGACAAACACGACGCTAGGCAAGTTCAGCTCTTGAGTCCGGTGACAGTTTAATTCAGGAAGACCAAAACACAAAGCCCTGTACAATCACAGCATATCAAGACGGTGTAGAAACACCCACCTTCTTCTCTCACCTATATAGCATGTTCGTGCGTCATTAGACCTCCTCAGGAAGACGCTGATCTGTTCCCCCACCTCTGCACACTTGAATCAAAACATATTCCTTTTTTGGGGATCAGCAGTTTTGGATTCCCATAAGCAACACTTAACATGTCACGTTGACCGAATAGAGGAACTCTCTTTCATTAGATCAGCACAACGTCCAGTCTCACAGGCTCCATCAGGACAAAACAATTCCAAACATGGATAAAGAACACTTAATTTTGGCATAGCGAATTGACCATCTGTTTCCTGCTGTTCAAGGCTTTAAAGGTCTATTCTGCTACTCCAGTAGACCAGCACATAGACCAGCAGGTAGACCAGCAGGTAGACCAGCAGGTAGACCTTCGGTCAGACTCCAGTCTGCAGTGGTTCTTTTGACGGAGCTGAAAATCACAGAAACTCTGAGAACCCTCCTGTTCAGGAGTGAAGGGCTTCCCCCTGTTAACCTCGTATCTCCCACCTGTAAAGTGTAAACCTCATATCTCCCTCCCTCTGTAAAGTGTAAACCTCATATCTCCCTCTGTAAAGTGCAAACCTCATATCTCCCTCCCTCTGTAAAGTGTAAACCTCATATCTCCCTCTGTAAAGTGCAAACCTCATATCTCCCTCCTTCTGTAAAGTGTAAACCTCATATCTCCCTCTGTAAAGTGCAAACCTCATATCTCCCTCCTTCTGTAAAGTGTAAACCTCATATCTCCCTCTGTAAAGTGTAAACCTCATATCTCCCACCTGTAAAGTGTAAACCTCATATCTCCCTCCGTAAAGTGTAAACCTCATATCTCTCTCCCTCTGTATAGTGTAAAACTCATATCTCCCTCCCTCTGCAAAGTGTAAACCTCATATCTCCCTCTGCAAAGTGTGAACCTCATATCTCCCTCTGTAAAGTGTAAACCTCATATCTCCCTCTTTCTGTAAAGTCTGAACCTCATATCTCCCTCTTAAAAGTGTAAACCTCATATGTCCCTCCCTCTGTAAAGTCTGAACCTCATATCTCCCTCCCTCTGTATAGTGTAAACCTCATATCTCCCTCCCTCTGCAAAGTGTAAACCACATATCTCCTTCCCTCTGTACAGTGAAAACCTTGTATCTCCCTCCGTTAAGTGTAAACCTTGTATCTCCCTCCCTCTGTCAACTATAAACTTCGTATCTCCCCCTCCCCCCTCTTACAGACCCCAGCATTTCCTTCGCTGAGGCTCGGCTCTGAGGAGTCAGCTGACTGGATGAAGTGGCGCCCTGTGCTGCAGCGTCTGGCTCTGAACATCTGTTCCTGAAGAAAAGCTCTGAGCAAACGTGCTGACGAGGCTGTTCGTGTGAGCTCCCCACACTCAGCCACCTGGATGCTGTCTTCATAATGAATGATGCAGAGCAGCAGGATGCTGGAGAGGGCTGGAGATCCTCCGGTTCACTTGATAAAGAAGAGCAGCAGGGTATGAGGATGGAGCTGCTGTCAGAGCTTCACACGTTCAGTTTGAAGCTCACAGTTACATCACTGATGAAGGCCTCAGGTCTTCGTGTGGACTCAGGCTGATCTGGTCCAAACCCTGTGTGCAGGACTTCAGAGATTTTCTGCTGTCCCAGTCAAATGTTTCCTCATGTTGTTTCAAACAACCCTTGGAGTTTCAGAGGGTCATCATAGACGCGCTGTTGGTGCCCTCAGACGTCCCATTAGGGACGATCTCTGGACCTTAGACCTGCTCTCACCTCCAGGTGTGGGGTCTCAGTCTGGATTCAAACAGAAGCTTCACGGACCGATGAAGTAGGGCTGGGGAAAAAACCCCCAACCCTAAATAGATATAAATAAATGTATGCACGGTCCACAGGGTTAAAAGAGAGAGAAGGACGACTGAGCCGAGCAGGAAAGTCAGCTCAGGAAAACAAACTCTATAATCCAAGTTAGAGACTCCTGTCCTCCCTCTGCTGTGACGTGTTGAATTATCAATAACCAGAGTTAGCATGCATTCATCCACAGACGAGTTACTGAGGAAAACACATGTGGACCAGAACTGGTCTGTCAATCAAAGAACACACATGATCATTGTTCGATCTCAGAACTGCTGAAGTTTAATATCTATTTAATACCTGCCTGGATTTAGCTCTGCTGTGTCATCGTTGTTGTTTTATTTTGCTGGTCAGGGACAAAAATAAACCAACAAATAAACCAAAAAAAAAGTTTGAGGAAAAGCTCAGGCCTTCACAGAGATGTGGCTCTTTGAGGCAGAACTTCATTGTTAGAGGAGGAGGAGACCTGAGGTCTTCATCCTTAGAGGAGGAGGAGGCCTGAGGTCTTCATCGTTGGAGGAGGAAGAGGCCTGAGGTCTTCATCGTTGGAGGAGGAGGAGGCCTGAGGTCTTCGTCATTGTCTGAATTGTCTTTTCTGCTGAGCATTGTCTGATGACAACGTTGGAAAGACCGATGCATTCTTTCTAGCATCACACGTGAATATGATGTGAATGTGAATATGATTCTCTGCTACAGTGACCATCACCTCCCTGTAGGCTGTTCCATCAAAATTTTATTTAACCCATGATGTGAGCTGAAGGGGAGGGCCATGCCAGTCCAACTGCTGTGCTGATCTAAGTCCGAACAGGAGTTAAAGGCTGTAAGAAACCAGGGACACCAGAGATGTGGGGTCTTGATAGTAGGGGTGGGCCCACATGGATAAGATGTGGAGGAGCATGCATCACAGGACGTGAGAAGATGTGTAAGAGTTCCCTGACTCAGCATGTTCGGACAGGACCAATCAGTTTGATGCTATGCCCTGTTATGCCCGGTGAGGTCGACGTTATGCCCTGTTATGCCCGGTGAGGTTGACGTTATGCCCTGCCCTCCCCCAGAAGAGCAGAGGCCAATTCTGCCACCCAAATGCCCAAAGTGGCCCCCAGATCAGCCGCACAGAGCAGCAACTCACAGGCAGCCACCCACGCTGAGGTCCTCAGTGGGTGACAGGCCATGGATCCTGCACCACAGGCCACAGAGGGATACAAGACCCAGCAGGGCCAACCTGACTCCCAGGTGCTGGCCAGTGTCTCCACTATATATATATATATATATATATATAATATATATATATATATATATATATATATATATATACACCAAGCCTAAGCCAGTGATCCCCCCCCCCCCCCCCCCCCGTTAGTTTGTATCTTTGATCCTAGACAAAGATACCTTATCCCTTCACCATGAATAAGTGCAGCTCTAACTATAATGTGCTGCATTAAAACAGGAAAAACTGGTTGACTGGGAGCCCACCAACCCCCCTCTCTCTGCCTGCCCCAGACGAGTGAATGTTGTGTTGCAATGAAAACAGAAGGTAGGTGAGGCAGATGATAGGTAAGCAGAGAGGGGGCTCAACCAAAAACAGATTGCTCCCCCCTAGTGCCTCCCGCCCCTCCAAGTTAGTGGATGCGGTCCAACTAAAATTGGAAGGGGGGGGGGCTAGTTGCCCCTCTACCATCCCCTGCTCCAAGAACCTTAAGTGTTGTGTATGTGTTCTCATGACTTAGCAGAAAAGATGAGCTGATACCTGCACACACAGAGAAGAGCAGGTCAGCCTCTGTCAGGAGCTCCAGGTGTAGGGCATGTTAAAGGTCAAGGTAAAGGTCGTGTAGCTTCAGGCTGGTTCTGCTGTTTAGATCAGAGCTCTGCAGAGTGTGATGTCATGACATCATGAGTTGTTTGGTGTTGTCAGCCTGAGTCTGTGCCTGTGAGTGCAGCACCTTGATTGCAGTAATGTCAGACACCTGTGCTTAGAGTGAGGAGGTTACTTGACCTCCACACAGGTATACCACCTTTGAATTTAGTTATGCTAGATTAGGTTTAGTTTACATTTGTACATACACCAGACACTCTTCTCTCATGCACACCCTACACAACTGACTTTACTAATTAACATAAAGTTTGCTTTAAATATATGATTTAATCTTATTTGAACTAAATTTGAGTCATTTGGTTTAATTTGGTCTAATTTGGTTTAATCTGGTCTAATTTGGCTTTTCTGATTGTTTAGTTTTGTCTATTTTAGTTAACAGTAAACTGTTTTACTTTAACATTTGATTCGGCCTTATTTGGTTGTTTTGCTTTACCTGTTTTAATTAAAGATTCATTTGATTTCACTGTTTAATTTGGTTTGATTGAAAATAAAGACTTTGTTAAAACTTCGCCATGGTGTTGTCTCCCTCTTTTGTTGTGACCACCTGAGCCAGGTCAAGACAAGAGGCTTCATCTGTCATCACTGCAGCACACCGAACAAATGCAACTATGTGTGTTTGTGTGTCCCTGTGTGTGTTTGTGTGTCCCTATGTGTGATTGTGTGTCCCTGTGTGTGTTTGTGTGTCCCTATGTGTGATTGTGTGTCCCTGTGTGTGTTTGTGTGTCCCTGTGTGTGTTTGTGTGTCCCTGTGTGTGTTTGAGTGTGATTGTGTGTCCCTGTGTGTTTGAGTGTCCCTGTGTGTGTTTGTGTGTCCCTGTGTGTGTTTGAGTGTCCCTGTGTGTGTTTGTGTGTGATTGAGTGTCCCTGTGTGTGTTTGAGTGTCCCTATGTGTGATTGTGTGTCCCTGTGTGTGTTTGTGTGTCCCTGTGTGTGTTTGTGTGTCCCTATGTGTGATTGTGTGTCCCTATGTGTGATTGTGTGTCCCTGTGTGTGTTTGTGTGTCCCTGTGTGTGTTTGTGTGTCCCTATGTGTGATTGTGTGTCCCTGTGTGTGTTTGTGTGTCCCTGTGTGTGTTTGTGTGTCCCTGTGTGTGTTTGAGTGTCCCTGTGTGTGTTTGAGTGTCCCTGTGTGTGTTTGAGTGTGATTGTGTGTCCCTGTGTGTGATTGAGTGTCCCTGTGTGTGTGTGTGTGTGTGTCCTTGTGTGTGATTGTGTGCCGCTGTGTGTGTTTGAGTGTCCCTGTGTGTGATTGAGTGTCTCTGTGTGTGATTGAGTGTCCCTGTGTGTGTTTGTGTGTCCCTGTGTGTGTTTGTGTGTCCCTGTGTGTGATTGAGTGTCCCTGTGTGTGTTTGAGTTTGTTTGTGTGTCCCTGTGTGTGATTGAGTGTCCCTGTGTGTGTTTGAGTTTGTTTGTGTGTCCTTGTGTGTGATTGAGTGTCCCTGTGTGTGTTTGTGTGTCCTTGTGTGTGATTGAGTGGCCCTGTTTGTGTTTGTGTGTCCCTGTGTGTGATTGATTGTCCCTGTGTGTGTTTGAGTGTGTTTGTGTGTCCTTGTGTGTGTTTGTGTGTCCCTGTGCGTGATTGTGTGTCCCTGTGTGTGTTTGAGTGTCCCTGTGTGTGTTTGTGTGTCCCTGTGCCTGATTGAGTGTCCCTGAGTGTGTTTGTGTGTCCTTGTGTGTGATTGAGTGTCCCTGTGTGTGTTTGAGTGTGTTTGTGTGTCCCTGTGCCTGATTGAGTGTCCCTGTGCGTGTTTGTGTGTCCCTGTGTGTGACTGAGTGTCCCTGTGTGTGTTTGAGTGTGTTTGTGTGTCCTTGTGTGTGATTGAGTGTCCCTGTGTGTGTTTGTGTGTCCTTTTGTGTGATTGAGTGTCCCTGTTTGTGTTTGTGTGTCCCTGTGTGTGATTGAGTGTCCCTGTGTGTGTTTGAGTGTGTTTGTGTGTCCTTGTGTGTGATTGAGTGTCCCTGTGTGTGTTTGAGTGTGTTTGTGTGTCCCTGTGCGTGATTGTGTGTCCCTGTGTGTGTTTGAGTGTCCCTGTGTGTGTTTGTGTGTCCCTGGGGGAGTGAGTGAGAAGAGGACGCTGGCGTTGAATGTTCACCGCTTCTCCTCCGTCTCGCAGACTCAGTTTACCTCTTTTACCCTGGACTGTGTTTTCTTTGTTATTGCACAAACCACGGGAATCGTCTTTGTCTGGGTGATCAACAAGCCAGGTGTCCCGCTTCAGCTAGGACCGTGGTGCTAACTCGGTGCTAGCTTCCTAACATACCTCGGTGCCTGCTTGTGAACTGTCCTCTCTCTGTCTCTCTGGTCTCCCTGGCTCCTGCCTGTCACCTGGGCATATGCGGATGCACGCAAGCGGACTGCTATCCTGTTGGAAGCTCTGGGTCATCCTGGGCTGTGCGACTGTCATCCATCGTCGCTCGTCGGGACCATGGCTAATGGCTAACTCTAACATTCCAGGCTACTCCACCGTCATCTCCGTGCCGCTTCAGAGCTCCTGTCACATCAGTGCTCCATCTGGTCAACTCCAACTACCCTGCAGACGTCGTTACATCCACAGAGGCTCTGGTCGCCGGTTTGTTGTGTCCAAACACGGGGATCATGATAACTCTTACCGATCCATAACATCCCTCTGGTCCTCACGGCGCTGCGTCGCGCAACGATGGCATCATCAGAGCACTGCCGCTCCGATCACTAAAGACGGGGGCGGTCTGCTGGACAGAAAACCCGGAGTGGATCACAGCGTCCTTCACCCCCTAAATGGACTCAACTCCACTTCCCATTCCACACTGGAACTACTAAACATTCAATCTCTTTCAAACAAAGCTGGATTTATAAACAACCGAATAACAGAAAAGAACATAGACATTCTCTGTCTTACAGAGACCTGGCAACAGCCAGATGTTTTCTCTGTCCTCAATGAGGCCTGCCCCCCTGGGTACAACTACCTCAGCAAGGCCCGGACCATCGGCCGGGGGGGTGGCCTCGCTGTTTTCCATCGCAGCAATATCCAAACCTCCTTACTGTCCATCCCACCTGTCAGCAGTTTTGAACACCTGGTTTTCAATTACAAACGCATCACATCACACCACACCACCTCTGCAACCATAGCACTTATTTATCGCCCCCCAAAACCACATCCATCATTCCTCTCTGAAGTTCATGATTTTCTCATCTCACTTTGCACCTCACATTCCAACATTTTGGTACTGGGGGACTTCAACATCCACATGGACTCACTCTCCTGCCGACTGGCAGCTAATTTCAATCAGGTCCTGGACTGTCTCAAGGCCACACGTTGGACTTGGTCATCACTGACTCCATCCACATCTCAGACGATCCAGGACAATGGCATTTCAGACCACCATGCAGTCACTTTCAGGAACTCTCCAAGGCCAGGTCAGCACACTACTCCAACATCATTAACAATAACCCAGGTAACTCCAAACAACTCTTCACCACCATCAAACACCTGCTCAAACCTCAGACTTCACCACACCACAACTAAACAGTCACACAGTGCAATAAATTCATGGACTTTTTTACCTCCAAAATACACAACATCCGCGCATCTCTCTCCCCCGCCAACAGTTCCATCCCAGCACATGATACTACACCCACCACACAACTATCTCACTTCTACCTCAGTGCAGCAGGAGGTCGAGAAGGTCATCAGTAAATCCAAACCGTCCACGTGCTCCCTCGACCCCCTCCCCTCCCCTCTGCTTAAAGCTCATTGCCCCTCCATCAGTCATCTAATCACAAACATTATAAATCTCTCCCTTCAAACCGGCCATGTTCCAACCACCCACAAAACAGCTATAATCAAGCCCCTCCTCAAAAAACCCACTCTCGATCCCGAACCTCTGTCAAATTACAGACCCATTTCCAACCTCCCCTTCATCTCCAAAACTCTTGAAAGAATTGTCTCCCTCCAACTCCATAACCATCTTATACTTAATGTGTGTAGGAGCCATATTTGTGTTTTATTTACATAGTTAAGATTTTATTTTTGTTGACCTTTAATCTTGTCTGCACCCTCCGCAGGTGATGAGGGCGCTCACCTATTAGTAGGGGCAGCTGACACACACCCAGATGACGGCTCACAGGACGAAACTAACATTGACCGCAGGCTCTTGAGCTGTGATTTATTATTTTGTAAAACCTTGTTTCCTTTTTATTTATTTATTGCCTATCTTTGCAATAAAAACGCACCTTTAACCCGCTCTCAAAGGATTCATTTTTGGAAGCTTGCGCGTATGATG
This sequence comes from Scarus forsteni, assembly GCA_036419115.1. Lineage (NCBI taxonomy): Eukaryota > Metazoa > Chordata > Actinopteri > Labriformes > Labridae > Scarus > Scarus forsteni. The sequence goes on from JAZDUH010000263.1 coordinate 17,408,883, forward strand.
GTGACGCTGTGAAGATGTTCCTGTGGAGGATTTAAAACAAATAAGAGGGAGGGTTAGAGGACAAACCTTTTTTAAGGACTTTGGGACAATACAATCTGTATGAAAAATTCCAATCCGGTTTCCGCCCCTCCCACAGCACAGAGACAGCTCTCATCAGAGTCACAAATGACCTCCTGATGACCTCTGACTCCGGCTCCACCTCCCTCCTCATCCTTCTCGACCTCTCTGCTGCATTTGATACTGTTGATCACCGCATCCTCCTTCACCGCCTCCAACACGACATTGGTATCACTGGCACTGCCCTTCAATGGTTTCAGTCATATCTCACGGGAAGGACTGAGTTTGTAGCCCTGGGGGACGCTAAATCCCGCCCCCACACTGTCACCTGTGGGGTCCCCCAGGGCTCTGTCCTCGGTCCAACCCTCTTCACCATTTACAGTTGTGCCCAAAAGTTTACACCCCCCAGCAGAATTTCTGATTTTTTGGCCTTTTCTCAGAAAATATGAATGGTAACACAAAAACCTTTCTGTCACTCATGGTTAGTGGTTGGGTGAAGACATTTATTGAAAAAGAGATTAGTTTACTCTTTTTAAATCAGAATGACAACAGAAACTTCAAAAATTACCCCGTTCAAAGCTTTACACCCCCTGGCAGTTTTGGCCTGATAACATGCACAAAATTGGACACAAATGGGTTTGAATGTCTACTAAAGGTAACCATCCTCACCTGTGATCTATTAGCTTGTAATCAGGGTGTGTGTATAAAAGCTCAGTGAGTTTCTGAGCCCCTGACAGACACGTGCATCTTTCACTGTGATGAAATTTCAGGTTTCTGTTTCATAGGTAAAGCAAAAGAATTGTCAAAGGATCTGCGAGAAAAGGTATTTCAACTGTATAAAACAGGAAAAGGATTTAAAAGATATCCAAGGAATTGAGGATGCCAAGAAGCACTGTTAAAACTCTAATGAAGAAGGGGAGAGAGAGGGATTCTGTTCAAACCAAACCCCAGTCAGGCAGACCAACAAAAATTTCAGCTCCAACTGCAAGGAAAATTGTCCGAGACACAAAGAAAAACCCTCAAATAACTTCAGCTGAAATACAGGACTCTCTGAAAAAAATTGGGGTGGATGTTTCAAGATCCACAATAAGGAGACACTTGAAGAAACATGGGCTGCATGGTCGGGTCGCCAGAAGAAAGCCATTTCTACGCAAATGCCACAAAATATCCCGTTTACAATCCAAACAGTACAGAGACAAGCCTCAAAACTTCTGGAACAAAGTCATTTGGAGTGATGAGACCAAAATTGAACTTTTTGGCCACAACCATAAACGTTACATTTGGAGAGGAGTCAACAAGGCCCATGATGAAAGGTACACCATTCCTCCTGTGAAACACGGAGGTGGATCACTGATGTTTTGGGGATGTGTGAGCTACAAAGGCACAGGAAAATTGGTCAAAATTGATGGAAGGATGAATGCAGCATGTTATCAGAAAATACTGGTGGAAAATTTACACTCATCTGCCCAGAAGCTGCGCATGGGACGTTCTTGGATGTTCCAACATGACAATGATCCAAAACACAAAGCCAAATCAACCTGCCATTGGCTACAGCAGAATAAAGTGAAGGTTTTAAAGTGGCCATCTCGGTCTCCTGACCTCAATATCATTGAGCCACTCTGGGGAGATCTCTAACGTGCAGTTTATGCAAGACAGCCCAAGAATTTACAGGAGCTGGAGGCTTTTTGAGAAGAGGAATGGGCAGTTTTACCATCTGAGAAAATAAAGACCCTCATCCACAACTACCACAAAAGACTTCAAGCTGTTATTAATGTTAAAGGGGGAAATACACGGTATTAAAAACTGGGGGGTGTAAACTTTTGAACAGGGTAATTTTTGAAGTTTCTGTTGTCATTATGATTTAAAAAGAGTAAACTTATCATTTTTTCAATAAATGTCTTCACCCAACCACTAACCATGAGTGACAGAAAGGTTTTTGTGTTATCATTCATATTTTCTGAGAAAAGGCCAAAAAATCAGAAATATTGCTGGGGGGTGTAAACTTTTGGGCACAACTGTACATGCTCCCCCTCGGTCGTGTCGTCAGCAGGCATGGAATACAATTCCATTGCTATGCTGATGACACTCAGCTCTACTTAAAGGTCACCCCCTCCTCCAGCCCCCCATCCTCTGTCACTCAGCTGGACTCCTGCCTGGGGGAGATAAAGGCTTGGATGAGCGGAAATTTCTTACAGTTAAACAGTTCCAAAACAGAGGCCATCCAAATTGGCACTTCACACCAGCTCCATTCTTGAGTCATTTCCTCTGTCTCCTTTCTCGGCCACAACTTTCCCCTCTCTCCCTCAGTCACTAATTTGGGTGTCAGGTTCGACCCCCCTCTTAGTTTTGAACACCACATAACCCACATCTGCAAAACTTCCTTCTTTCACCTCCGTAATATTGCCAAACTCCGACCATCTCTCTCCTGTCCCACTGCAGAGAGGCTCATCCATGCCTTTGTCACCTCCAGGCTGGATTACTGTAACGCACTCCTCGTCGGGATCCCGGGCAAGAGCCTCCACAGGCTTCAGTATGTTCAAAACAGCGCTGCCCGGGTCCTGATGAGGGTACGTAAACATGACCACATCACCCCCATCCTTTGCACTCTGCACTGGCTACCCGTTCACCTCCCCATTGAATTCAAAATCCTCCTTCACACCCATCACTGTCTGCACGGTGCTGCCCCCACCTACCTTACTGAACTCCTCGACCCACACACTTCAGCCAGAACCCGGTCATGGCAAGCTGCACCGTCTGCACCCGCCCAGGACTCGGCTCAGGACCATGGGCGACAGGGCCTTCGAGGCTGCTGCCCCGTCTGTGGAACGCCCTCCCCGACCACCTCAGGGCCCCACAGACGGTGGACTCTTTTAAAAAAGGACTGAAACCTTTTTATTCTGTATTGCCTTTCCTGATTAATTTGTTGTATATTATTATTGCTGACTGTTTTTACTGTCATTATCATTGTTTTTATTGTTTTTTCCTACTGTGCACTTTGAGATTTGCCCACAAATGTAAAGTGCGTTATAAATAAAATCCATTATTATTATTATTTGTGTGTCCCTGTGTGTGTGTGTGTCCCTGTGTGTGTTTGTGTGTGTCCCTGTGTGTGTTTAGGTGTCCCTATGTGTAATTGTGTGTGTCCCTGTGTTTGGTTGTGTTCAGTTGTGTGTTGTCGGTCTGTCCGTGGTCTCAGTTCTCTGCTGAGCAGTTCTTCATGAATCTTTAATCTTCAGGATTTAAGTGTCTCCTCCATTTTTAATGAGCCTCTGACAGGCAGCCATGATCCTGCTGCTGCGGCCTTGGTTATGTGATAAAAGTTCTCTGATGAAGGTTCTGTGGTGAAGGTTCTCTGATAAAGGTTCTGTGGTGAAGGTTCTCTGATAAAGTTTCTGTGGTAAAGGTTCTCTGATAAAGGTTCTGTGGTGAAGGTTCTGTGATAAAGGTTTTGTGGTGAAGGTTCTCTGATAAAGGTTTTGTGGTGAAGGTTCTCTGATAAAGTTTCTGTGGTAAAGGTTCTCTGATAAAGGTTCTGTGGTGAAGGTTCTGTGATAAAGGTTCTGTGGTGAAGGTTCTCTGATAAAGGTTCTGTGGTGAAGGTTCTGTGGTGAAGGTTCTCTGATAAAGGTTCTGTGGTGAAGGTTCTCTGATAAAGGTTCTGTGGTGGAGGTTCTCTGATAAAGGTTCTGTGATGAAGGTTCTTTGCAGCCTGGAGCAGCAAAGGTTGTGTGTGTGTGTGTGTGGGGGGGATCATGGAGAATATCACAGAGAGGATCACGGAGAAGATCATGGAGAAGATCATGGAGAAGATCATGGGGCAGGTCGGCAGTTGCATATATATTTTTAAATTTTCTGCTCAACCTTCAGGCTCTTCCGCTCTGCTTTGTCTTCAGTGTTTCTTCATCAGGTGATCGGACACTGGAGGTCAGGGCAGACTTCACCAGACTGCCTACCGCAGGTGCGGTTACAGTTTGAAGTCCACTTCAGGTGAGACTGAAGGTGACGTGGAGACACTGCAGCCCTCTGATTGGACAGACTATCACCACTAGGCTGACACAAAGGTTTTCGTATTTGTCCTCAAGTGCCGAGTCTCAAGTCACAGGTGTTTGGAGGACATCACTGCAGCGTCTACAGGGTCCCCCAACGCTATCAGAGTAAAAAGGTCGAACTCAGACCAGGTGGGCCAGGAACCACAGACAAACCAGTATTCAGTCAAATCAATCAAAGGCCAGACATCGGACTGGGACTCAGCTTTTACTCAGGAGAAAGTCAAAAAGCAGGACTGGGACTCAGCTTTTACTCAGGAGAAAGTCCAAAAGCAGGGCTGGGACTTGGTGTGATCCACAATGACGAGGCTGCTTTTAAAAGTTTGGTGTCATTGCTAACCCTTAACCTGTTCCATTGAGACGCAGACACAGACGTTCATCCTGACATTCAGGGGTCAGTAGGTGGCACTAACAGTCCTCACTCATGGACTGTTACCCACTCTGACCAGGCAGACCGGAGGATCCTGGTCTCCTTCAGATGTTTGGTGAAGACCTCCAAGACAGACCCCCCATTACACATTACAGACCTCAGAGACAGCCCCCCCCCCCCCCCCCCCCATTATAGACCTCAGAGACAGACCCCTTAACAGACCTCAGAGACAGACCCCCCATTATAGACCTCAGAGACAGACCCCATTACAGACCTCAGAAACAGAACTCCCCATTATAGACCTCAGAGACAGACCCCCCATTATAGACCTCAGAGACAGACCCCCATTATAGACCTCAGAGACAGACCCCCCATTATAGCCCTCAGAGACAGACCCCCCCAGTACAGACTTTAGGTCCAGACCCTGTCCCTGATCATGAGTATGCAGATCAGAGTCTGGGGTGGTCTACAGACCTGCTCTCAGGCCCGTGGTGACCAACTGCTCCCTGCACGCCAACATGGCAGCGGCGCTGTTAAGTGTCTCTGTGGTCTGGACCAGGACTGAGGGACGGATGAAGACGAGTCTGATGAAGGTCAAATCATCGACCACAGCTGTTTCTTTATGCTACCACATTTTAGTCTGGTTAATAAACGAGACGGTCAGCAGATCAATATTCTTTATTTTTTAACGATCACATGAACAGATTGAAGCAGTCACCTCCATCATCTCAAGGGGCGTCATGACGACACAAACATCTACAACAGAACGTGGTCAGTGATTGGAAAACCTCGTTAGAGCACTTGTGATTTAGCCCAGAGTCTTCCAAATTTACTTCAAGTATTCACACACACACACACACATATATATATATATATATATATATATATATATATATATATTTATATAGATATAGATATATACATATATATATATATATATTTACACACATATATATATGTAGTTGTTTTCATGAAGTTGGCCCAGGTCTCTGTCTGACATTAAATCGTAGAAGTCTTCGTGCATCATTTTGTGTTTTTTTTATTTCATGACAGCTTCCTGCTAGTCCATGTTCTTGTTTTTGTTTTTTGTCATCCGCAGAGTCTTTCGTCTCGTCGTCCTGCGTTTCTCTTAGTGAGTGTTGAAGCCGTGAGCTCCTGTGATCCGTGAAGAACCATTTTTCCTCCTTTGCTGTGCTCATTCTTCTTTGGTTCTGCCGGCAGAGCAAAGATCTGACCAGAGTTCACCGAAGTGCACTTGGCCTTCAGGTCTACGGTCTCATGCGTCGGTCCTCTGGCCCTACATGAGGCTGCAGCTCTTGGCTCGGCCTTTGCGTACGGCGGGCGTCTGCTCGTGGATCTCCGGTGGCTGCTGGGAGGCCCGCTTCACGCTGCATCGTGACCCGGCTCGTTTGAGCTGCGGCCTTTGGATGTGAAACACAGACGACAGCGTGGTGACGTGGAAGACGTCACGAACGCTGTTCTCCGAGTACCTGGAGGTGCACTCGGCGTAGGCCACGGCGCCAATCTGCCTCGCCAGATTAGTCCCCTGAAAACACAGAAGAACAAAGATGAGTCCAAGAATGTAGTTTAAACATTTCAGATGTGAAAACCAAACAGTGGATCTAACCCAGCTGGAGTTTCCCTTGGACACAGTGGGTAGAGAGTTACCTGGGTACTGTAATCTGTGGATGAAAAAGTGTCCACAATTACACTATACATAAAAACCAAATGCATGGAACAGATAATTTTTTAAATCTGTGGTGTTTCTGTTACATAAGGAGTTATTTTACAGACGATCATCTTTAAATTCCTGTGGTTTTGGCTGTGCAATTATCCATAAAGTCGACATATTTCTGATAAAGTCTATATACAGGAATGTGCAATATTGTTGGTACCCTTCTGTTAAAGAAATAAAAACACACACTGGTCTCAGAAATAACTTTAAACTGACAAAAGTAAGGATAAATATAAATGTATTGAAAATGAATTACTTTGAATCGGGGTTAAATAGAATAGGGTTTTCTTTCTTTAGCAGAAGGGTATAAATGATTTTGTGGATCTGCATTAAAATGAAAAAGGGTTAGTGTTTGAGACTAAAAGTGTTGAAGTCCTGCAGAGGTGACCTGCCCTCTTTAGAAGAACTAAATCCTCTTAAGTGTCTTGTTGAAGGCTCTAAACTTTAGGAACACAAGGCCCCATGCTCTCAGAGCAGGAAACATGTCCCTCTTCAAGATTTAAGCTTTTATTTATGTTTGAATCTGAGATCCAGAATGTTCTCTACCACAGCAGCACAGACGAAGCTGCAGGTGTTACAGCTCACTCTGACTCACCTGACTCAGGTGTTACTGCTCACTCTGACTCAGGTGTTACAGCTCACTCTGACTCACCTGCTCAGGTGTTACTGCTCACTCTGACTCACCTGACTCAGGTGTTACAGCTCACTCTGACTCAGGTGCTACAGCTCACTCTGACTCACCTGTTCAGGTGTTACAGCTCACTCTGACTCACCTGCTCGTGGGTCACAGGTGTGAGTCTGTGTTTTGAGAGCTCTCTCAGGATGTGGGCGTCTGTCCTCAGGTCCAGCTTACATCCGACCAGCACGAGCTTCGCATTCGGACAGAACTCCTGCGTCTCGCCCTGCCACTGCGGACGGGACAGACCGTTAACAAGGTCCAACAGATTTTATAAAAATACTAAATACAAACGTAAAGGGCCGTCAGGTGATGTTCAACATATCACAAAAATATACTTAACAGAAATATAAAAAATAAAATTAAATATATATAAGATAAAGACAATCAGGTGATGTTCAACATATGACACAGACTTATCTTAACCCTAACCCTAACTTATCTTAACTAACAAATAAACTTAACAGAAATATAATAAAAATAAAAATATATATTTGATAAAGACAATCAGGTGATGTCCATGTCCAAAAACAGAGTCTATATAGAGATGCTGCTGCTGGGATGACCGTGGTGCTGCTGCAGGGAAGATCATGATGCTGCTGCAGGGATGACCGTGATGCTGCTGCAAGGATGACCGTGATGCTGCTTCAGGGATGACCGTGGTGCTGCTGCAGGGATGACCGTGATGCTGCTTCAGGGATGACCGTGATGCTGCTGGAGGGATGATCGTGATGCTGCTGCAGGGATGACCGTGATGCTGCTGTAGGGATGATCGTGATGCTGCTGCAGGGATGACCGTGGTGCTGCTGCTGGGATGACCGTGGTGCTGCTGCAGGGAAGATCGTGACGCTGCTGCAGGGATGACCGTGACGCTGCTGCAGGGATGACCGTGATGCTGCTGCAGGGATGACCGTGATGCTGCTGCAGGGATGACCGTGATGCTGCTGCAGGGATGACCGTGATGCTGCTTCAGGGATGACCGTGATGCTGCTGCAGGGATGACCGTGATGCTGCTGTAGGGATGATCGTGATGCTGCTGTAGAGATGATCGTGATGTTGCTGTAGAGATGATCGTGATGCAGCTGTAGAGATGATCTTGATGTTGCTGTAGAGATGATCGTGCTGCTGCTGTAGAGATGATCGTGCTGCTGCTGTAGAGATGATCGTGATGCAGCTGTAGAGATGATCGTGATGTTGCTGTAAAGATGATCGTGATGCTGCTGCAGGGATGATCATGATGCAGCTGTAGAGATGATTGTGATGCTGCTGTAGAGATGATCATGATGTTGCTGTAGAGATGATCGTGCTGCTGCTGTAAAGATGATCGTGATGCTGCTGTGGGGATGATCGTGATGCTGCTGTAGAGATGATCGTGATGCTGCTGTAGAGATGATCGTGATGTTGCTGTAGAGATGATCATGATGCTGTTGTAGAGATTAGACAGAACCAAACAGGGAAGTATGGTACCAGGAACTAAGGGGATTTTCTCCGCCTAAAAGAAGTCTAAAATAAAACCAGTTATAGAGGACGCGACATACACTATATTACCAAAAGTATTTGCTCACCTGCTGTGACTCACATATGAAGTTAAAGGATAAGTTCAGTTTCTACAGCTCTCACATTATTTATAGAATGAAGTAGAACAATATACTCACCCAGAAGGCTTTCCTGATCCAAACAGTGCTTCAGGAGATATTTAGATCCAAAATCGAGCGGCGGACATCCGTATAATGGTAGAACACGGGGCATGTATAGCGCCGCTCCTAAAACTGCATTAATCGTCCAAAAACTCATTAGTTTCACTAATATTTCATCATGGTCCACTCAGGCTACTCCTCCATTACAGTCTGTGTCACTCCAGACATGTTTTTGTGACTGTGCTGACCTCTGAACTGAAGACTGCTCTCTGGCCAGCTGTTGTTCTCTTTGCCTCTGCGTCCTCCTTTCGATGAGCTCCTCATCTGTAAACTCTGGCTCCAAACTGTAAGGACACCCATCATATTCAAAGTTCTCCTCCACAACATCTTCATCCCATAGATATTCGTCCATTTTGCACAAAACTGGAAGAAGAAAGTTGTTGATTAGCCGGCGGTCGCCTCTGAAACAATGAGCTGCACTGCGCATGTACGGAGCAAGCGCTCTTCTTCTCAAGTTCAGAGGTCAGCACAGTCACAAAAACATGTCTGGAGTGACACAGACTGTAATGGAGGAGTAGCATGAGTGGACCATGATGAAATATTGGTGAAACTAATGAGTTTTTGGACGATTAATGCAGTTTTAGGAGCGGTGCTATACATGCCCCGTGTTCTACCATTATATGGATGTCCGCCGCTCGATTTTGGATCTAAATATCTCCTGAAGCACTGTTTGGATCAGGAAAGCATTCTGGGTGAGTATATTGTTCTACTTCATTCTATAAACAATGTGAAAGCTGCAGGAACCAAACTTATCCTTTAACTTCATATGTGAGTCACAGCAGGTGAGCAAATACTTTTGGTAATATAGTGTATGTATGTTTTTAAGTGCATTAACTTTTCAGAAATATAAATTTTAACTTGACCTAATCGACTCCCGTCATGTATCCCTCCACACAGCGCTGAATCACTCCACCTCACTCTCAGCTGATGTAAACATAACAAGCTAGGTGGTGAAAATCCCCTTAGTTCCTGGTACCATACTTCCCTGTTTGGTTCTGTGTAACAGACTCTTACAGACTGTGTCTTACTGATGGAGAGGTGAGAACTTTCTACTGCATCTGATGGACTTAGAGACACATGGAGCTCAAACTACCACACCTCTAAAACTCTGAACTGTCCCTTTAACGGTCGATGATCCTTAAACACGAGCAGGTCGGTTTAAAAAGCCAGAGGACAGAAGAGCGACGGGCTGTAACAGCTGATGGATTAAAGTTTGAAAAAGGAAAAGATCTCGTCAGAGATTGATGACGGCCTGAGGAACAGCAGAGGTCATGGTCTAAATCTGAAGTCACGACATTTGTTGTAAACTTCAGATGACATAATGAAAAAATAAGGTCAAAGGTCACAAAGATTCATGGATCAGTTTGAACAGAGAAATTCATCCACAGAAATCTACATTCAGGACGACACAGAAAAAAAAGGCAGAGCACGACCACGGGCACGTTTTAGTGTTAGCATTCAGATAGACAACAACAAAAACACAACAGAATGTCAGACTTCAACACAAGAAACACAACAGGATAAATATGAAACACAACAGGATAAACATGAAACACAACAGGATAAACATGAAAACACAAGATGTCAGACTGAAGAAATACAACAGAATAAACATGAAAACACAACAGGATGTCAGACTTTATATTTGAAGTAATTTTACATTTTGATATCGATTTAAAGAAAAATACTGAAGTAATGAAGAGGATTCATGTTTAGGAAAGTTCAGTCTTCTTTATAGAAGGCCTTTGAAAGTGTCACTGTGGCATCCTGTGCATGCATTGTGTGGTCAGTGTCTCCTCAGCTATGATTGCAGGGACCTAAGGTCATCCACAGGGGTCAAAGGTCATGTCAGTTCTCAAGAAGCCCCCCTCCATGTCCTTCATTCACCCACCATGCAGGATGTGGGTCTGGCTTCACATTGACGATGTCTGTGATGGATTATTTAGACGGCCTTCAGTGTTAGCAGCAGAGTAAGGAGAAGCTAACCATCAGCACTTCAGATCTGCAGCCATGTTGTGAACATCAGAGTCTGGGGGCATACACGGACCCTCGCAGGATGTCCATACATGTGTATTAACAAGCTTAGGATGGTTAACAGCTGTAAACTAAATCAATACTGCTTATAAAAGAGTCTTCATTAAGAATCACATTGGTCAGTATGATGTCATGGACACACCCTAACTCAGGCTGATGTGTAACTCTGATAATCTTACATGTGTTCCTTGGGTTTGGCGGTAAATCAATCAGAATTTCATGTAGTACAATTTTATGAGGAAGATGAGTTGTAGGTTAATGTAGAACTTTATTTTAAAGAACATGGCTAATAAAGTAATGTAGTATGGCCTTAGACTGAACATGAATTAGAGTTTCATGTAGTATGGCCTTATGCAGAACATGAATTAGAGTACAATGTAGTATGGCCTTAGACTGTACATGAGTTAGACTTCCATGTAGTATGGCCTTAGACTGAACATAATTTAAAGAGTTTCATGTAGTATGGCCTTATACAGACCATGATTTAGACTTCCTTGTAGTATGGCCTAAGACTAAACATGAGGTAGAGTTTCATGTAGTATGGCCTTAGATTGAACATGAGTTAGAGTTTCATGTAGTATGGCCTTAGGCTGAACATGAATTAGAGTTTCATGTAACATGGCCTTAGACTGAACATGAATTGGAGTTTCATGTAGTATGGCCTTATACAGACCATGATTTAGACTTCCTTGTAGTATGGCCTAAGACTAAACATGAGGTAGAGTTTCATGTGGTATGGCCTTAGATTGAACATGAGTTAGAGTTTCATGTAGTATGGCCTTAGGGTGAACATGAGTTAGACTCCATGCAGTATGGCCTTAGATTGAACATGAGTTAGAGTTTCATGTAGTATGGCCTTAGGCTGAACATGAATTAGAGTTTCATGTAACATGGCCTTAGACTGAACATGAATTGGAGTTCCATGTAGTATGGTCTTATACAGAACATGAATTAGAGTTCCATGTAGTATGGCCTTAGACTGAACATGAATTGGAGTTCCATGTAGTATGGCCTTAGACTGAACATGAATTGGAGTTCCATGTAGTATGGCCTTAGACTGAACATGAATTAGAGTTTCATGTAGTATGGCCTTAGACTGAACATGAATGAGAGTTTCATGTAGTATGCTCTTAGTAAGAGCTTAGACTTTTACAGGACCAGCCTTTCTCCTATTAAACATTTTCATGACCTGAAGTCCTAACAGCAGTCCTAACAGCAGATAGAAGTTAGTTCACCTGGACCTTCACTCACTGATCATAGCCTAGCTCTTACCTTTTTGAGTACGCTGGTCAGTGTCTCCGGACGGCTGATGTCGAAGCAGATGAGCACGGCGTCTGCGTCAGGATACGCCAACGGCCGCACGTTGTCATAGTAGGCTGAACCTGAGGAGAACGCACAGGCATGAGGAACAGGTGGACGTGTGTTCAGCATCTCTGAAGGTGACCTTCTCCATCATGGAGTGGACCAGACTCTGGACCTGAATGTAGACCAGACTCTGGACCTGAATCTGGACCAGACTCTGGACCTGAATCTGGACTTGTCTCTGCACCAGACTCTGGACCTGACTCTGGACCCGAATCTGGACCAGACTCTCTGTTTCTGAATCTGACGGCTCGTTAACTGCCATCTGACGATAATGAGTGTTAATTAAACGGTCAAATCTAAAATACTGCCCTGTGACTCTAAACAGACTCAGACAGCATCATCACCTTTCTGAGGGAGACTTTAGGAGCTCTGAATGTGAACTACAAAGACAAACTTCAACTGTGACCTTTTGACCTTCAATGTTCTCTGAGAATGAAACCAGCTCCACTGCGACAGTCTCACCTGAAACACCGAGCGGCTGCAGGAGCTGAGGAAAGGTGTGCTGCCTCAAACTCTGTCCTGCCTCTGGAGGGCAACTTCCATCCATCCAACATCTGTCCATGCTTCCTCCCATCCATAAATCTCCCCATCCAACCATACTGCCATCCACCAATCTATGGAATCATCCACCGATCTGTTTAATCATCCACCGATCTGTTTAATCATTCACCGATCTGTTTAATCATTCACCGATCTATTCAACTATCCACCGATCTATTCAACCATCCACCGATCTGTTCAATTATCCACCGATCTATTCAACAATCCACAGATCTATTCAATCATCCACCGATCTGTTCAACCACCCACCGATCTATTCAATCATCCAACATGTTAGCTAGTTAATAATTATTTTTTATTGTGTTTGTAACCCTAAAACATTTCTCCTGTTATTCCGTCTTTCTCAGAACATCAAGCACATGACACGGCGTTTTCTTCTGTCTGTTCCTGAGGGCTCTGCCCTCCACAAACTCCATCAGCCGTTCATGGATCAGTGACATATATCCTGGAGATATGCAGAGCTGTCCACGGGGCTGTTAGGTACAAAGTAACATGCTCATGCACTGACACACACATGGACACACTAAGCACAAACAAAACCAGTGATGCACAATGTCATTGTCACCATATCATTGACATGATATCATGGGCACCATATCACAGGAGCAGATGATTGAATTTAATTTTTGACATCAAAAGATCAGCATGTTTATCAGCCACATAGATATCTGTTTGCTGTCACATCAGCAGAATGCATTAACACACAAAAACATATCACTACATGTACGTGATCTTAACACGTAAAAATCAACAGGATGGAGAAACTAAACTTATGTTTCACACCAATGATCATATGAGAGAAACAGATCATTTTTAAATGAGACATCATACCCTTAAGTCATTATGATGATCAGTTTATAATATCACATCAGATATCTGTAAAGATTTAGACCGTGCACCCCACGACAAACAGCTGAAGAGAGCTGTCAAACATGCACATGCCTGTGAGCACACACACACACACACACACATAGACCTCCAGTGTGTACTTACTCAAACGCAAACAGTGACGGCATTAAAAACAGAGAGTATGAGCAGAAGTTTAGTCCTCTCAAGTCTCACTGTGAGGACTACAGAAGAACATGTACCATCCTTAGATTTGACTGACCCCCCACCGAACCCAGGTCTGTACGACAGGACCCATAAGAGCTCAGGAGGAACTTTGATGAAGAACACTGAGAGAAGCCAGAGGCAGAGAGGGAGCAACAACGAAGTAGCGTATAAGATCCAAAGGAGGGCACACCTCCAGCTAACCCCAACCCTAACCTCTAATCCTACCCTTACCTCCAGCTAACCCTAACCCTAGCCCTGACATCACCTACAAATCTGAGCAGAAGTCAAAGCTGCAGTAAAGAGAAGCTGCTCTGAAAAGAGGCAGTAATATTTCATTTCTGTGGGTCAGTGTCAGAGTGGTAGATGTGCAGAGAACTCCTTTATAATGAAGCGTCAGTTCTCGGTTCTCCTACTCACAGGTCTGAAGGGCCTCTGCAGGCAGGTTGATCTCAGATGTATTGTGGGTGTCATCTTGCCCAGATGCTTTTGTCTCTTCATGTGATCCCAAACACTCCATGGTGTTGAAATCTGGGTTCTGTGGATGACATTGGCTGGATGTTTTGGGTTTTTGGTCAATCAGATGCCCTGATAGTCCTGCATGATGTAATAATCAAGAATCATTATCTCCAGACCTTCAGAGAACAGTCTTCTGCTGCAGACACATAGTTTGTCTCATCAGTCCAGAGACCTGCTGAGTTTGTCCCCCCACGGTTCTTCTGTTGTTATGCAGAGTTCAGTCTCTTGGTCTTGTTGCCATTTCAGTAAGGCTTAAAGAACCCAGGTCTTCCACGAAGACCACCTCTGACCACACTCCTCCAGACATTAGCTGGGTCCCTCTGGTTTCTCCTGATGGCCTTGCTGACCCTAACCCTACCCCTAACCCCTACTAACCCTACCCTGACATCTTTTGATCTCAAAGTGAAGTGGTCCCAGTGTTTTCTTGACCTACAGTGTTGCCCATTGCTTTGTTCTTATAAAGATTTTGAACTTCCAGCCTCAGTCTGCTTTAGCTATTTGCCCTGGTAGAACTTTTTGATGAAGTACAAGTACCTTGTGTCTTGTGGCTGTGCTCAGCCATGGTGTCTGGCCTGTGAAAGCCTCACCATGGAAGCAGAGTTGGCTGTTTGAACAGTCCTCATGAGGATGACAGTCTGCATGTGAAGCTGAAGATGTCATTGGTTAACTGGTTGACTTTATCTGAATGACTGACTTTGTCCAGATGGACCTCAAGTCACCATGCATATCTAAAGTCAACCACATTACCAAGGTCACCAAACTTGTCAAACCCTAACCCTTACCCAAGGTCAATGAACTCGTCTAGCCATAACCCTTGCCAAGGTCCTCGAGCTCGTTAAACACTAACCCTTACCAAAATAACTAGTCATCAAATAACCAAATTCACTGGTCACAAAATTAAAAGATCCTAGAATTAAAAAAATAAACAGTCACTAAAGTCAACAAAAGACCAAAATCCAAACCATTAGCTTCTCGCTGTAAACCAAACCTTAACTGTCCTTAACCGTGTCCTTCTCATCCATGTGTCGGAAATTAAGAGTTCCTGTTACCTAATGGTGGCCAGAACATAATCACAGGTAAATATATGGATTAGCTACTCTTTTTTCCTACAATAAAGATTATGAAATGATGCATAATGAAGAGTGAGCGAGCTGGGCGTCGCCATCATATCACATGTTTTTATGCAGTTTGCGTCATGACATTTGTCAGCTTATTTTGTTTACACTGCACAAACATCTTTAATGTCATGACATTTGTTAGCTTAGTTTGTTTACACTGCACAAACATCCTTAATGGAGTTCATCCCGTTGGAAATCACATGTATTTATTAATTTACTGAAATCTTGCAGAATCATAATGCTGAGAGCGGCTTTTCTCTCCATAAGAAACACACTCCTCACAGCAAAGAGTTCCTGAACTTTCTGTAATGAACACATTAGTGATGATGAACATGTGCATTAGTGCATGTTTCTCTGAGAACACATCAGTCAGTGCTGTCGTAAACAAAGCGTTATCAGACCAGATGATGGAGTAAAGTTTAGTCTGTCTCCTCACCTGTGCTGTGCTAATGCTAACTCCGTCAGGCTCTGCGCTATGGGAACAAACTTCTTCAGCACTGAGCAGTATTTTTTCATTTACCTCGGCTTTGTCGCCTCTTGTCACGTCTACAGTTTTTCACCTGTGTGATGACTCTCATGTCAATAAGTAATAACTAAACATCATCTTTAATCTGCAGAAATAAATCTTTATCTCGCTCACTGGTGTGGTAAGTGCATGGTTTCAGCAGGAGGCGTCAGCTGATGCTCTTCTGATACTGATCAGCAACATTTTCATTTAAAAAATGAGTCAATACATATATATTAGTTTTCCATATTAAATAATGAGTAAATACATGTATTATTTTTCATTTTTAAAAAATGAGTAAATGCAAATACTGGTTTTCCATATAAAAAATGAGTAAATACATATATTAGTGTTACATATAAAAAATGAGTAAATACATATATTAGTGTTCCATATAAAAAATGAGTAAATACATATATTAGTGTGCCATATTAAATAATGAGGAAATACATATGTTAGTGTTCCATATGTTGGCCTGGGCTGCTGTAAGCCAAACCCTGTTCTAAGCTAACAATGAGCAGGCCCGGGTTACCTGAGTCCTTCTCACCTGAGGTGTCCCACATGTTGAGCTCGATCCTCTGTTTGTCGATCTCGAAGCCGGCCGTGTAGTTCTCAAACACCGTGGGAACATAACTCTGGAATCAGAGGTGGTGTGAGGTCATTCTCATTATTTTTAGTGATCTCAAACTCATGAACGTGAGCATGGCTTCAGACTGTGAGCGTGAAAATAGATCATAGAATTAATGATCCTCTAAAGAGTCCCTGAGTCATAACTAAATTACCTGTATGTACAACACATATAAACCAAATTAAGTGTTATTATGAAAAACAACTATAGAGTAACAAATCTACATGAAAAATAATTTTAATGATAAAAAAGTATTACTTCATTTTTTAAATTTAACTGTTTTATTCATATTAGACATATCGATAAATTAATTCCTATTCAAATTATGTTTATTAAGAATCAAAATATCACAGTCATATCTAAATATTTTTAATATTGATCATGATCATTTTTTTTAATTTAACCTTTATTTAATCAGGTAAAAGACCCATTGAGGCCAACACCTCTTTTACAGGGGTGACCTGGCTAAGAGAGACAAAACAGACAGATTAACAGACATTAAAATATAAATTTATATAAATATAAATATTAAGGACCAGGCCAAGAAGAGCTTTAATATCATAGATATATTTAAATAGATGAATTGTTGTGATTAAAATTCTCAATGATATATTTCTTGCTTTATTTTTTCCATTGTTTTAATGGTTTTATATTGAAACAACTAAAACCATTGATATATGTCTGAGTTGTTTTGTATGTTGATGAACAGCATTTTGTTTTTGGCTGTTATTTTAAAGTGCTACATAAATAACAGTTGAGTTCAGTTGATGAAAATATGCATTAGCAGTAATAAAAATATCAGATATAGTTAAAAAGAAATGTAATAGATCATTAAAGAATGAAATGTATATTTTAATACATGTACTATCAATCATACAAAATGCTAACATAAGTATTTAAATGTATGTGTACAAAATGTCATAGATGTGGTTAAATCTATGTAATTCATGCGAAAGATGTAGTAGCTATATTGAAATTTCTTTAAGATAAAGCTATTATAAATAGTAATAGACTGTAATGTATAAAGGTAAATATACATTAGCAAGAAAACTATCATATATATTTAATTAAATGCATAAATCATGACTAATAAAATAATCCTTCTTACCTGTGGATATGAGTCCTTAGCAAACACATGAAGCAGAGCCGTTTTTCCACACTGAGCATCTCCAACAACCACGATCTTACAGCGGAGCAGCACCTGACTGCTGCTGTGACCAACCTCCATGTTATTATTATTATTATTATTATTATTATTTTAAAAATAATAAATAACATAAAAATAAAAATAATAATAAAATAACCCTAACCCTGACTGCTGCTGTGACCAACCTTCATATTATTATTATAATAAAAATATTAACATGAAATAAAATAATAACAAATAACCCTAACCCTGACTTCTGCTGTGACCAACCTACATATTATTATGATTATAATAAAAATAATGAAATAAAAAAAATAACAATAACAACAACAACAACAACAACAACAATAATAATAATAATAATAATAATAATAGCTTTATTTACATCATGCCTTTAAAAACATCCACACAGCAGGACCACAGGGTCTAAGCTGGACCACAGAGTCTAAGCTGGAGGATCTGGGACCATCCAAGAGGATTAGTGGGTCAGTCTAGGAGTCTGGGGTCCATGAGTGATGGTCCTGAGCTCCCTGCAGATCTCAGTTCAGTAAAGTCCGGTCTGTCCCTTTGTGGTCCTCAGCCTGCTGGTCCTCTGCTCCATCGTCCTCCAGAGCTGAGCTGCTCTGAGCCTCTGCTGAGCTGAAACTCACCGATAAACCAGACAGACATGACCTTCTGTTTCCTGTTTACTTTCAAAGTAAAAGCACACTTTCTCAAGGTTTGAAGAAACATATATATATAAGTAATTTCACATTTACTGTCATTTATGAGACTATACATCTTCATATCTATATATATATCTATATATATATTCTGATAAAAACATAGAGGTACAAAACAAGAAATCTGTTCAGATAGAGTTGTCTTTCTGATAGAAATACATTTCAAGTGAAGGAATAAAGTAATCTCTTCAGATTGAGCCATCAGTATAACAAAATTGTAATGATATCAAACTAATAGATGTTTAAATAAATCAAATAATCTGTTTTGAGAGAGTCGCCAGTCTGTGAAAACAGTTATTGAATAAATAAATAAATAATTTTCAGTGATAGAGCTGTCAGTTTGATAAAACATGTTTTTCATGAAATTAACAAATGAATAAATAATTTACAGTCATGGAACCATTGGGCCTATAAAAAAACGTTTATGAAATAAACAAATGAATAAATCGTTTTTGTGATGGAGCATCAGTCTTTAAGAAAAAGAACAGTTATTAAATTAACAATTGAAATATTTACAGTGATGTTACTATCAGTATGATAAAAAACAGATATGAAATTAACAAATAAATAATTTGGAGTCATGGAGCCATCAGTCTGATAAGAGAAACAGTTATTAAACAAAAAATAATAATTTAGAGTCATGGAGCCGTCTGCCTGGCTGGTCTTTTGGCTCCATCTTCTGGTCAGTGAGGAAAGTTTTTGTGGTAGGACCATCTCATCTGAACAGCACAGTTAAACATTATTCTTATATTATATTATATATTATATTATGATTATATTATAATTATTATATTATATTATTGATGAAAACCAGAGAGGGTAAATCAGTGATTTAAGTTGTTTAGTGTCATTTTAAAAACATTTATTCTTTACTTCCTCCACTCAATATGATTCTTCTTCTCCCGTTAATGTGACTGAATATAACCAGTTACTCCCGTTCACCACTTTTTATTACTGCTGATAAACTTTAATAATACAGACAAGTTAGATAAAACTCTAAAGTTATGATATTGTTCATTATCAACAATAACTAGACTTTATTATTTTATCAGTTTGAACAAAGCTGTTTGGTTTATTTCAGATGTTCTGATTAAAAACTCATGTTTGGTCTTTTTTTGGGAAGTTGTAACATGAATCAGTCAGTCTGTAGCGTTTTATTTCAAAGCTGCACAATACAACACAACATTGGTTTGAAAAGGGAACGGATGAAGACACCGCTTTTACATTTCCAATCCCTCACTCCCCATCACAAAACAAACATAGAACCACACTCCCAACAACACTCATCCAGACAAAACAAAGCCCCAGCACTCTCTGACCCCACACCCATCTCCCCCAAATTTACATCCTCAACAAAAGGCTTCAGTTTGTGTTCTCCATATATTTGGACATCACATTTTTAACAATCGTTTAAACTGAACAATATTTGTACTTGCTTTTAACTCTTCTGCAAAACTGTTCCATAAAATGACTCCCTGTATGGAAATGCACATTGATTTTAGAGTTGTTCTTGTTTTTGGCTGGTAAAGTCTATTACTCCCTTTTAAATTGTATAAGTGCCAGCAGGTGGGTAAAAACTGTTTATCCTGATATTGACTAGTCATTCAGTTTCGAAGAAATTTATTTGAATCACAAATTCTCAGTAAATTAGAGTAATATCTTTGTGTTTAGCTGTTGTGAAGGGTTAGGTTGTGGGATAGGAACCTGGGTTCACTAGGAACCCAGGAGATGCACGGGCCCCGGACTGTGGGGTCCTGACAGCCCATAACATAAATTAATTTATGTTTGTTTGTGGTGCGCCATATGAGTGGGCATTAAAAATGAGTGAAAATCCATGTAGTTGGACTCTTCCTTTGTGTGTGTTTGCTTTAACTGTGGCTTTTGGGTAACCATGACGTCCTGTGTCTTTTCTATTCATTCTTTGTCTTTTCCCGTCCTCTTTCTTAGGTTTTGCTGCAGGATTTCGTTTGCGACATTTCGACTTTATTGTGTCTTCTTCAGGCGGTCCTGAGCCTTGTTTGTTTTTTTTTATTCCTTTCTCTTTGTTCCCCCTTTCTGTATCTTTGTTTGTTTGTACTATTTCTCTGTTTGAGCTCTTTCTTTGTTTCTTCTTTGTTTTAATGGCACCCCCTTGGCTTTACTCTCTTTGCATGTTCTTTGCTTTCTTTGCTAGTTTTCTGTTGCTTTCTGCCCTTGCTTTCTTGTCCTTGTCTTTACTACGCGTCCGTCCAACTAACTGACGTTTACACATTGGGTTATTGATTATAGATGGGGTAGGCGGGGCTTTGTTTGAAATTGTTATTTAGTTTTCAAATGTCCTTAACTTAGGTTTTAGAAGGGATTTTAGATTGTTAGTTATGTCCTGGGATTAGGTTTTAGAAAATAAATATATTGAGGTTTAAAGTTAACTTAGTTTAGTTTAACTTTAGTTTAACTTTATTTATTCATAAATTATATTGGGTTTTAAGATAGTTTAGTTTAATATATATTCTTTAATGATGTTTTAGGTCCCCTAGGTATAGGGTAGGAGAGACTCTCTCTATGACCCCCACCCCCCCACCTCGTCTGTCGACTCGGTGGTTGAAATGGGTGAGTCAAAGGCAATGCACTGGCCGACGCACATCGGTATTACTCTCTGATCATGTTGTGTTAAGTTACTTCCCTTATTCTTTGTAGCCTGTCCAGGGTTCCATTTCTCGGGTTTTGATTCAATTTGATTCAATTTTGATTCATATCCTTTTGTATTAATGTATTCATTCATCCTCATGTACCTAATATAATGGCCAATAATCCTAATTGAGATATATTGGGATTTCAGTTTGCATTTATCATCCTCATGTACTTATATATTGGTTACTTATCTGGACTGAAGTTGTTAAAATTAATTTTTGTTTTTTCTAAAATTGTGTACCTAATGTATTGGCCAGTTATGGAGAACCAGAGATCTTAAAGTTGGTGTTTACCTTCTGCATGTAGCTAATATATAAGTCCCCTATCAGGTCTGAGACTTGTATCCAGGCCAGGATTAATGTTAATTATGCCAGGGTTAATTTTAAATTGGAGTGAGAAGAGTAAACATTAAATCAGAATCCCTAAGGGTTAGGTTAAGGGTAAAGTTAAGGGCTAGTTAGGGGACTGATAGCGAACCTGCCTTTTTGCGAAGGCAGGAAAGGCACGGGCCATCCCACCGCGTCCCCCTCTCCCCCCATCCCAAGACCCCATACGAGTCTGCGGTCCATCAAACTGCTGGTAATGGGGGCGACCGCGCCTCCTCCCGTACTGCACATGGATCCACTCACCAGGAGTGGGTCCACTCATCTTTGTTTAAATTGTATTTATTTATTTTTGTTTTTATATGTTTTTATAATTTTTTTTTTCTTTTTTTCAATAAATGAAATAAAATTAAATTTTTTTTAAATATTCAAAAAAATTAAATTTAAATGAAATTAAATGAAATAAAACTTGTTTTAAATCAAATAAAACAAATTCAAATGAATTTAAATAAAAAAACTCCCTAAATTAAGTACACATGCCCACGCGCGACGTTTCGGCCCTATCCGGGCCTTCCTCAGGCTGGGCACGGCTAATGTAAAGCAAAATTTTAAGGTGGCTGGCTGGCTGTGCGAGTCGGTGTTCTCGGTCTGGAGATCAGAGCAGAAATGAGCTCCTGAGCTCAGCTCTGCCTTTTATACCCGCCCACAATGAAATTCTAATGCGCAATGCATTTTCCCAATTTGGCTTGTTCACTAACTCTTAACCCCATAATTGCTGTATGTTTTTAAGTTTTTTGATGCCCTTCTCTATACAAAATGAATTGATTAACCCATAAACCTATTTATTGATAAAATTATAATGAATTTAAATCCCAGTAACTGTTTTTTTTACCCCTATTAATTAATCATTTTAAAGTTTTAAGTTTTTAATCCCAATTTTTGTTATTGAAATTAAACATACGTAAACAAAAGACTAGGGTTAGGGTTGGGGTACATTTAGGGTTACAGTTAGAACTACACAACACAGAGGTTAGGGTTAGGGTTAGGTGTGTGGGTAAAGGTTAGGACGTAGGATCTGAGCCTGCCCCCTGTAGGGTGCAGGACGTGCTCTGTCCGTCCCTCGGTCCACCTCGACCACCCGGTCCCACTCAGGTTGGCGGGTGCGTTGGCGTCTCCGGCCGTAACGCACCTCTTGCCAGACGTCATCGAAGACCATCCTGATTGTGGTCTGTGCTGTGTTCACAATGAACTGATAGTAATATTGTTTATTTTTAATGAATTTATATTTATGTTTTTCCAATGAATTTATGATGTGTGTATGTATGTATTTGTGTAGTATTTATTGATTATTGGTGTGCTTCTGTATGTATTTGCAATGAATTTATTATTTATTTATTTATTTGTGGTGTATTTATTGTTCATTGATGCATTTATTTATATGAGGGGCTGGGGTAGGCTTTGTATCATAGATAATAATGTATTTATTTATTTATTTAATAGACAGATATTTATTATTGTGTGTATATATATATATATATATATCTCTATTTATTTTTTTATTAATCAGTGTGTGTGTGTGTGTTTTTGTGTGTGTGTGTGTGTGTGGGTGTGCGTGTATATATATATATATATATATATGTGTGTGTGTATGTAAGGTGTAACTGTGTTTTTAACAGAAGTAATGAACTGAACTTATTTATTTTTTTTAAAAAAGATTTTTTGTGATTTTTTAATGATTTTTTTATTTATTTTTGTAGTTTTTTAATTAGAAAAATAACTGTGTGCCCGCGACGACGTTTCGGCCTGTATTCAGGCCTTCTTCAGGTCTGGCACACGCAAATCACAAAAACAAAATAGCCAGAAGTGGCTGAATGGCTGGTGGTTCTGCTGGAGCTGCCAGGATGTTGCCTCTCTGCAAGCTGGAGCAAGAATGAGCTCTGCTCTGCAGCCCCTCCCTTTTATAGCCTCTGGTTGGCTGCATGTCTGCCTGTAGGCTTTGCCCGGGCATGTCCCTCTGCCTGCACTGTCTTCACTGGATTTTGACTCAATATTTGACTGAATTAAATTTATTTTATCATACCCATAACCTCAATCCATAAAGTATATACGAAAGCACCCAGAAGTGAAGTTTATTTAACCCTTTAACGTGAGTCTGTTTGTTTGTCTTGAAGTCTATGTGTTTTTTTCGAAGTGTCGTGTAAGGAATAAACTGTTTTGGCTGGATTTGGCTGGAGATATTAATGAATTACTTGTATTGTGGGGTGTAAATAAATGAAATGAATCAATAACATGAATTATGTAGTTTAATTTAAGCTTTTTAGTGTGTTTTTTCTGTCTGTTTGTACTTTAATTTGCCCGTGTGTCGAAGTTTCGTGTCAGCAATGAACTGTTTTGAGCATTTTAATACATTGTGAGGTGTTTTTCTTGTGTATGTAATCATGTAACTACCTTATGTTTTTAGAGAACCAATCATGTGTAATTGTTTTTAATCCCTTAATGAATTCCAAGTTCTCTTTCTTGTGTTTTCTTCTGTATGAACTTAATTGTTTGTGGTAATTTAATGGATTTAACCCTGTCGTTGTTTTGCTGTACCTTATGAACTATATTTTAACTGCCTAATAAGTGCTATTGTTTGTCCCAGTGTTCCTATATATTAAATTATCTGTTTTTAATCCTTATCTAGTATATGTTTGTGTGTCTGTGTTTATTTAATAATTCCAAGTATGTATTGTGTATTTATTTATTTATTGTTTGGGGTTATGGATTGGGGATTAGGGCTACTATTAAAGGGAATTTCAGTTTTTAAGTTACACCTATTGGTAAGAGTTTGAGATTAGGGTTATTGTTTATAAAATTGGGATGTGTCACTATGTTAATTAAAGGGGGAATACTTTACATTAAAGGGGAAGTTAAGATTAGGCATAAACAGGGTTTTCTTTCTTTTTTTTAAAAAAAAGGAAGGTTAAGGTTAGGGTTAGTTAATGGGTGGGGTTAGCAGTTATTAATTGAATGTATGCAAAAAAAGACAATCCTAGGGTTAGGCGTGAAGAAGGGGAAAGGGTAGGGTTAGGGCTAGCCAATCGGTGACCTTAGTTAAATTAATGAAGAATTAGTTAGGGGACTGTCTACGAACCTGTCCCCTTGTTGGGGGGACAGGAAAGGCACGGTCCATCCCCCTGCGTCCTCCTCTCCCCCTGTCCCCGGACCCAAACTGGGTCCGCGGTCCATCGTATGGGTATTGGGGGCGACCGCGTCTCCTCCCATACCTGACCTGGATCCACTCCCCCGGAGTGGGATCCATGTTGTTGTTTGTTTCAATATATAATGAAATAAATAAAAACGAAATGAAATATTTGTTTTTAGATAAAAATGAAATAAATGAAATGAATTTGTTTTTAAATAGAAATAAAATTAAATTATTGTTTTTAAATCAAAATAAAATTAAATTATTGTTTTTAAATAGAAATAAAGTAAATTGTTTTTAAATGAAAATAAAATAAAATTATTGTTTTTAAATCAAAAAATCTCCCAAAACTAAATTACTCGTGCCCACGCAACGTTTCGACCAGCTAGGGTCTTCTTCAGGCTGGGCACGGAGGAAAAAAGAAAAAGGAAAAGAGAAATGGCTGCTGGCAGTGTAGAGAGGTGTTGTCAGGTTGGTGATCCGAGTGGAAATGAGCTGGTGTGAGCTGTGCTCCCTTTTATACCCTCCCCTTTTAGAATTCCCTGCGCATCATGTAATGTTAAGTTATCTCTTCTAAATCATGTATTAACCCTATAATCCCTGGATCTTTTTAATTTTTAACTTTATCCCATGAATTAACTAATGAATTTTATAGATTTTAACCCATAAATAATATATTTTCATCCCTTATACATTAATTAATATAAATTTTAAGAAAATATTTATTTTAATTTATAATATATATGTAATAACTAGGGTTAGGGTTAGGGCTATAGAAGACCAAGGTTAGGGTTAGGGCTAGGGTTGGGGTTGGGGTTACATAAGACCAACTAGGGTTAGGGGACTGAATGCGAACCTGCCTTCTAGGGAAGGCAGGAAAAGCACGGGCCATCCCATAGCGTCCCCCTCTCCCCCCCTCCCATGACCCTGTATGGGTCTGCGGTCTGAAATCCCGGTAACGGGGGCGACCACCTCTCCTCCCGTACCAAATCTGGGTCCACTCTCCTGGAGTGGGTCCAGTCATCCTGTTATTTATCTTTATTTTTTTATGGTTTTTTAATGTATTTTTTTATTTTTTTGTTTTTTTGTTTTTATATAAAATAATGAAATAAAATAAAAAAATTAGTTTTTAAATAATAAAAAGGTAAAATAAATGAATTAAGAACTGTTTTAAATAAATTAAATCAAAAGAGTAAATCAAAAAACTCCCTAAAATAAATTTCAAGTGCCCCCGCGACGTTTCGGCCCTATCCGGGCCTTCCTCAGGCTGGGCACTATGAACTAAATGAATAGTAGGCTAGCTGGCTGGCCGTCAGAAAAGGTGTTCTCAATCTGGAGGTCAGAGGAGAAATGAGCTCCTGAGGTCTGCAGCTCCTTTTATACCCACCCCCAATGAATTTTTTGTGCACTATGAATTTACCCAATGTAGCATGTTCCCTTGTTTTTAACCCTGTAATTGCTGTATGTTTTTAAGTTTTTAATCCCTTTATCTATGAAATATCAATAAATTACCCTATTAATCTATTTATTAACACAAAATACAATGAATTAAACCCTATATTAATATTTTTTTTCCTTTTGTTTATTAAAAATTATCAATTTTTTTAAATTTTTAAATCCCACTTGTAACTGTGAATATTAAACACAAATGAAATGAAAAGAAAACTAGGGTTAGGGTTACAGGACTACACTACACTGAGGTTAGGGTTAGGGTTAGGATAAGGTTAGGGTTATTACAACTACACAACAGAGAGGTTAGGGTTAGGGTTAGGGTTAGGGTAAGGGGTTAGGGTTAGGGGTTAGGGTTAGGGTTAGGGTAGGGTAGGGTTAGGGTAGGGCAGGGTTAGGGTTAGGGTTAGGGTTAGGGTTAGGGTTAGGGTAGGGTTAGGGTTAGGGTAGGGTTAGGGTTAGGGTTAGGGTTAGGGTTAGGGTAGGGGGGAGGGTAGGGTAAGGGTTAGGGTTAGGGTTAGGGTTAGGGTAAGGGTTAGGGTTAGGGTTAGGGTAAGGGTAGGGTTAGGGTTAGGGTTAGGGTTAGGGTTAGGGTTAGGGTTAGGTTTTGGGTTAGGAACCTGGGTCCGCTAGGGATCCAGGAGATGCACGGGCCTAGGACTGTGGGGTTCTGACAGCCCGTAATAATATTTTGTTTTTATTTATTTTTGTTTGTTTGTGGTCCGCCGTGAGTGGGCCTTAAAAATTAGTGGAACTCCACTTAGTTGGACTCTGCCGTAACTGTGTCTCGTTTGCCGTTTGTCTTTCTTTTGCTTTTCAGGTAACCGTGACGTCCTTTGTCTTTTGTTTTGTCTTGACCTTCATTCTTTGTCTTTTCCCTCCCTCTTTCTTAGGTTTTTCGGCTGCAGGATTCTGCTCATGACGCTTCGACTTTACTGGGTCTTCATCAGGCGGTCCTGAGCCTTTTCTGTTTCTTTATTTCTTTGTCTTTATCTTTGTCTTCTTGTTTCTTTGTTCCCCCTTTGTTACTTCTTTGTTTTATGGCACCCCCTTGGCTTTTCTGTCTTTGCTTGTTCTTCTCTTTGTTGCTTTTCTAGTTTTCTGTTGCTTTCTGCCCTTACTTTCTTGTGCTTTCCTTTACTGGCCCGCGTCCGTCGTCCAACTGAGTGAAAATGTGTGTGTGCTGATTATATAGTGAATGGGTGGGGCTTAGTTTGTAGTTCTAATTATGTCCTGGGATTAGGTTAGAGAATTGGGTTTTTAGTTTAACTAGATTTAGTTTAAATAAATTATATTGGGGTTTAGTTTTAACTTGATTTAGTTTAATATATTGTGTTAGGGTTTTAGTTTAACTTAATTTAGTTTAAATAAATTACATTGGGGCCTAGTTTGGTTTACATATTGTATTTAGTTTAACTTAGTTTAGTTTAAATGATTATATTGGGTCTAACTTTAGCTTAGTTTAGATTAATATATTTGGATTATACCTTGACTTAATTTAGTTTATATAATATACTTGGGTTTAGTTTTGATTTAGTTTAGTTTAATATTCATATTTGGGTTTAGGTTTAACTTAATTTAGTTTAAAAGGGTAGGGTTAGGGTAAAGTACTTAGGGTGAGGTTATACTTAGTTTAAATTTAGTTTAGTTAACTTAATTTAGTTTAAATAAATTATCTTGGGGTTTAGTGTCAACTTAGTTTAGTTTAGTTTAATGTATTTGGGTTTTAATTAACTTAGTTTAGTTTAAAGGGGTAGGTTTAGGGTTAAGTACTTGGGGTGAGGTTATGACTTAGTTTAGTTTAAATAAAATATATTTGGGTTAACTTAGTTTAGTTTAACAATTGTTTTTAAATGACCTAGGGTTAGGGTTAGGGTTAATAACTTGGGGTAGGTTTATAGTTAAATGTCCCAGAACTAGGGTTAGGGTTAGGGTTCCCAGACTTGGGGTTAGAGGGGCTGCCAGGTCCCCACAACCTGGCACTGGCCGGTTAGGTTTTGGGTTAGGAACCTGGGTCCGCTAGGGATCCAGGAGATGCACGGGCCTAGGACTGTGGGGTTCTGACAGCCCGTAATAATATTTTGTTTTTATTTATTTTTGTTTGTTTGTGGTCCGCCGTGAGTGGGCCTTAAAAATTAGTGGAACTCCACTTAGTTGGACTCTGCCGTAACTGTGTCTCGTTTGCCGTTTGTCTTTCTTTTGCTTTTCAGGTAACCGTGACGTCCTTTGTCTTTTGTTTTGTCTTGTCCTTCATTCTTTGTCTTTTCCGTCCCTCTTTCTTAGGTTTTTCGGCTGCAGGATTCGTTCGCGACGTTTCGACTTTACTGGGTCTTCATCAGGCGGTCCTGAGCCTTTTCTGTTTCTTTATTTCTTTGTCTTTATCTTTGTCTTCTTGTTTCTTTGTTCCCCCTTTGTTACTTCTTTGTTTTATGGCACCCCCTTGGCTTTTCTGTCTTCGCTTGTTCTTCTCTTTGTTGCTTTTCTAGTTCTCTGTTGCTTTCTGCCCTTACTTTCTTGTGCTTTCCTTTACTGGCCCGCGTCCGTCGTCCAACTGAGTGAAAATGTGTGTGTGCTGATTATATAGTGAGTGGGTGGGGCTTAGTTTGTAGTTCTAATTATGTCCTGGGATTAGGTTAGAGAATTGGGTTTTTAGTTTAACTAGATTTAGTTTAAATAAATTATATTGGGGTTTAGTTTTAACTTGATTTAGTTTAATATATTGTGTTAGGGTTTTAGTTTAACTTAATTTAGTTTAAATAAAT